>JAPMOR010096484.1:947847-1045416 GCA_026543865.1 Argiope aurantia | reverse complement strand
ACTATTTGAATACTTTCAGAATTTAATTATCATTTATTCAATTAATTTAATTAAATTTTGATTCAATCTGTATGGTACCACAGAATAACGAGTATGAGAAAAAATTGGCCGCTAATTCTCTTTATAGTTGTAATAATGAGCTAGAAATTAAACAATAAAAGCAGAAAATAATTTTAAAAAGTATTCCTGCTTTTTTATATACTAATAAAAATTTGTTTTTAAAAATTGACTGAATTTTTTTAGGAAGTAGGTTAAGTTACAGAGCATCATAGTTACCTAAAAAAACTTTTTGATATATGTCATGTTTCGACCAATTAAAAATTTCATTTATTTTATAGATTTATAAATAAGCTATGAAGACGAAATACGTTCTTTATATTCATGTGATTGTCATTAAGAAAAACAATCGTATTACTTAGATATATGCAAATTTATAACATACTAATTTTAAGTATCGTCTATGCTTATTATAAATATATACATATATATATTGTTGGTATACAAAAATGTATATAAATTTGTAAAAAATTTATGATAATCCTGTTTAATGATTTTCAAAATTCTCAACGAAAATTAACAAAGTCTAAACATATAAAATTAAATTTTTTTAATAATTTTTAATGAACATTTAGAAATTACTGCTTTTAAAAATTACGAAATTTTTGATGCGTCGGATTTCTGCAAGTCTATTATTTGAACAGAACGAAACAAAAAAAATATTAATTGAGTTCCATGAAGCAAAATCATCTTTAAAATAAGAAAAACCAAAAAAGTACTTCTTTTACTTAAAATAATGCATATCTAAACCTAGATAATTTTCTATGCAGATTTTTAAAAAGAGTGCTTGAAACTTTAAACGTATGAAAAAAAAACCTGAAAACTCTCAAGAACCACCTGCTCATCGTTGATAGATAGATATCGGAAAAAAGGAACACACAGCAATTTTCTAGATGTTTCGGAACAGTATTGACTATTTAATTAATCAGTTATTCGATAGTAAACGCTGTTCAAACCACGGGTTACCAAAAAATAAAGCCTATTGATCCAGATCTACGTTATCTGAATATTTATCCCGGATATTTATTTTAGTTTTTGCTTTTTTTTTTCGAAACATTTTTAAAAGAGAAAAAAAGTTATTTATCTGTTATCTAATGCCATGCGTTTGAGGAGTATAATTAAAAATCTCGAATTACTTTTTCTAAATTACTTTCGAGAGAAAAGCAACGGAAATCTTACCTGCTTGCACGCAAGTTTCCGTGAGACACACATGAGAACATGAGGTATTTTGACAGCTTTCGGTGTCTTTTATGCAATCGAAAACTAGAAAAGAAAAGGAGTATTTTAAAATGCACACACTTAAATGAAATTACTGAGCTTAATTTTGAAATCAGATAAAACAAAATGAGGAAATAATTTTTCCCTAAACTACTGCTCATTTTAAGAATACATGAGATGTAGATATTTTTTGAAAATACATTGTTAAAGGTGTGCAATGTATATCCTTTCGGCTATAGTTCAGATTAATGCAAAGTCCATCAACAAATACACGTGTTATGATTAAAGTGTAAAATTCAGTTACTTTATACAGTACCAAGTTTTCATGAGAAAATTTGATCCCTTTGTGTTAATTCATATAATAAATTAATAATTTCGCACTTAATTAGTTATTCCTTTAATCAGTTAATGATAGACAGTTAAAGAATAAAATGAATTAAGTGAATTATACTGAATTATACTGAATACAAAATGTCATTTATACAAAGACATAGTAAAATCATTTATTATTACAAGGATTACAGAAATATAATTTGAAACTATATTTAATTATCTTTGAATCAAATAAATTTTTATTGAAATATTAAATGAATATTTTATAACCATTTGAATTCGGAACTTAAATTAAAATAATCTTTAATATCGCAATATAGTAATTAATAATAAAAAGTGGATGATTCATATCGGTTATTTTAAACTTTAAAAAGGTGTAGATGCTTATCCTATAAAAAACCAAGTTAAACAATAGAATAAATAGAACTTTAGGCCTTGATTGAGATAATTTATTATTTGATGAAATAGCTGAGTATTTTATAAAATAATGGACTTAAGCTTCAATGATAAGATATAAATATTTTAACATATTATATATGATGCTATGAATTAGTAATATTGCTTTCTGTACAATAAGTCTCCTGCTGAGGAATATTTGCAACCTTGGCGACAAACGACAACCATTAGGTGACTTTGATGATAAAAATAAAGTACCTAGAAATTTGAGAAATTTGGTAACTCCATTAGGACTCGTTCTAAAGCATTCAAAACCTGTAATGGGAACCATAAAAGGCGAAGGTGCCTAGACAAGAACCTGTCAGTCAGTAGACAAATCCGGAGACGAGAGAGAGTTGAATTGAGCTCAAAAGAGAAGTTGAGCGGTCTTGCTTTGGAGTGTTGACTCCTTTGAGTTCTTTAAGGACTTGGTGCTGTTGCGATTGTTTAATAGTTGTTAGTTGCGTGTGTGTTGCTGTTTTGATGCTGTGATTTTGTATAGAACAAAACTTCGTAACTATCCCTTACCGAGCTTGTTGGACATTGTTCTGCTAATTGTTCTCAAAGTTGAATTACATTATTATTATAGCATTGCATCGTTTTCTCGTCCAGTGTCAATACTCTTTTTCAACACACTAACATTACTATATGGCATGTGATAGTGCTGCATAATATCATTCATCGAGTACGCCAGATAAGATCCGGAAGACATTGTATAGCTACAGCAAATTTTCCTTCAGTTATGATTTTTAGTTTTTTGCTGAAAAATGTTTTTTGAGACAGATACTAGCAATATAAGTGTGCAATACATATTGAAAGATAATAGGTCGAAAAAGTATGCAAAAAAATAGTATTGCGTGTATTAGATGAGTACGATGTTCATCAGCGATTGCAGTTTTGGTGAATAGTTTTAGCACTATTAATACGTGATATTCAGCATTGTGTTTATATCAAATCCTTAATTAAGTATACTGCAAATCCACAAGCATTTTTTTTCCCTTCAAATTTTATATAAATCGAAATTAGTGACCTTAAAATATATAACATATTGCACGTAAATTTGTTTCGGTTGAAATTTAAGTATTGCTTCAGCATTTATTTATCTTCATTTCTAAATCTATATCTCACACTTTATTACAGTTAAATGTGTAACAATGATAGGAAACATAAGATATTTGTAAATAAATTTTGCAGGTACTAGATTGCTACTTTTTGTTTTACTGAAATAAATTTGCAGTATTTAAATTTTTAATAGACATTGATACTAAAAATTAAATCCCCTGCAGTAATAATAATAAATCAAATGTGAGGATCAAAATTTAGTTTAGAAAATTCAACTGCGCTATTTGCTTTCAACTCTATTAAAAATATTGAAATGCCTGTACGCATAAATAAAAATCCCCCCCCCCCCAAAATACTAACAATAAAAATTTTAATACGCATAAATAAAAATTTCTCAAACCTTAGAACGTTTCAAATAAATATTTTCGAAGATGCTCTTTGTGTCCAACTATCTAAATTGTTAGGCATTAACTGCTATGCAGTACATTAATTCACATACTTATCGTCGAATTAATTTCAATGAAATCCAAATATTTAAAATTAATTTACCGGAAATCAAATCGTTTTCTTCTTGAAAGGTAAATTGTCAAGTGTTCTCTAAAAATAAGTGAAATAATTATTCTTAGAAAAAAAAATTAAGAACTAATTACTTTTTATAAAGGACTTTCACTACAGTTTTGCTGATTTGCTGAAATATATAAGTACAACATAAGGGTTTGGGTATTTCTTCGAGATTTTACAATTCTCTTTCTTCTAGGTTTCCCAGACTTAACATTATTTGAAAAAGAATCTTTAAAACATTAAATGGAACTCATTTGGTTTTTAAAATTTAACTGGTTTCGCTTAAACTGGTTAATCACTCATTTGGAAAATCTTAAGGTAAATACCACCAGGAAAAAATTTTTCCGAAAATCAAATATCAAGAATAGAAAAAACAACCCGAAAAGGCAAGTTTTTATGTAATAACAACTTTTATTTTATGTCATTTATACACATTAAAACGAAATTTTGAAATAATTAATGACTTTGTTGAATTGTAAGGAGCTAAAGCCTTTTAAAAAAATGCAAAATCTATGTGATATTTGTTCGTTGATCTTGTTTCAAAAAAGTACTTTTCAAAAATTGTTTCAATCAAATAATAACGAGGACCTGTCTGTTTTTAACTATTCCTTTATATAATGTTCATTTATAGATATTGAAAAATAAGTATTAAACAACGCATTGGCTTTTTTTTGTTGGAAATGCTCTGCATCGTAATTATGAAGTTTATTATGCAAAGTGAAAATCGGAATGGAATCTTATTAGTGCATAACTCCTTTTGTTAAATTGGACGAATGGCTTCTTTTTATCTTTAAACTTGTTCTTGGTGAGGAGGTGCAATCAGCAGAGGTAAATTAATGGTAAAGTATGTGTCCATGGATACCGTACCATTCCGCCTACCTCGCAGTAGCGGTGGGCTCTTTTGGTTATAGAGGAGTATCACTAGAATGGCACACAAAGTGCAGACGGCTAATAGCAAGAATAAGAGTATTCTCTCTGGTACAGTACGAGGCCTGCAACTGAAGGATCTGAAAGATAAAGCGAGAATTAGAAGAAAAAAAATGCTCTGACATAATGAGATTTAAAAAGTAAAAATAATTCCCTTTAAAATACTTTACTCAGCACGATTTTCTGTATAAAATTAGCCATGAATTGTATAATGCTTCAAGAAAGATATTATTTTAAATTTTGAAATTTTTTCATCATGTGACAATTATACGCTTTTTAAAAATTGCTTCAGGACGTAAACAGTTTTTGAAATTATACATTATAGACATTGATTGAAGGAAGGAAATTTTGCCCATTCTTAAGAGAGCTAATGCGAATTATTTATTCTGAAAAACAATATAGATTTCTACATATTAAATAACAAGATAAGGAGGAAAAGATACTTATATAAGACATTTTCAAAGGAGTGGAAAAGTCTCATTGATATGAGAGTGTAACATAAATTCCTTAATAAGTGTAGCCTCTTTGGGTATATATACGGCTCTGTAATTCATAATGCATTTTCTCCACAAAACTTTTAAGGAAAAATGGGTTGAAATCAGACTATTTGTCTCTCTGGACTCTCTTTTACATGCGATGGACTCCCTTATCATGGATAATATTTTATGCATCTCATGTAAAAGTGAGGGATGCTTAAGATGCAGAAGCAAATGGAATTATTGTTTACCTTAAAAATTTAGAGCTCTCGGATAATCATTGTTAAATTTTATTTTAAAAACAATTCACCATTCAGAGACTATATACATTCCTTTAGTTTAAGATAGTTATCAAGTTTCAACTTTTTTACTTTTATTTTATATTTTACAAAGCCTGAAATAAACCCTAAGTTTAAAAATACTGAGCATATTTGCAATTTTTTAGAATCACTTTTTTGATAACTTTATTTTCATGAGCAATGAGTTTGAAAAATTTATTAGAAAATTGGGAAAGATTAATACATTTAGAAATTAGCTTTGAATGCAATCTGAAACTGTAATATTGATTAAGCTCATTTCACAAAAAAATTTTCTCCCGAAAAATCATTTTCTTCTTCAAGTTCAGTTGAATTAATAATGAGCTTCTTTATAAAATATTTAAATAAATTATTTTAACAAATTCAGTAAATGATTGACATATTGTTTTTTTAAAAAACACAAAATTTTATGTAGGACAAAATAATTGGAATTTATTATTTCCGAGTTTCTGATTACTTTGTTTAACTGAAATTTTAAATATTCAATGCTCTTGAAAGACTACAAAAGGAAAATTGATATTGTGAAGAAAATTGATAAGTATTCAAACCCAAAGACGAGGCAAACAAAATATTAAGCATTTTTATGCCATTTATAATTAAAATTAAAAATTATTTATTAACATTGAATAAAAATAATGTATTAGATGCATCATCTTACAATAGCATTTTACAAATTCTCTCGAAATTGCCAGGTATGCAAGCATTTATTTACTGCCCAACTTAGATTATCTTTTCGTATACGTAACCCAGTGATAGCTCATTTTTTTCTAACATTTATCTAATTAACGGAAATTTTTAAATACCTCGGAATACGGAAATGTTGAAGGCGAAACAATGCAATTGCTGAATGAAATTACATCTAGGTAGCAAGGAAGAGCCATAGAAACTAACGTGTGAAAAAATAAAGTTTGCAAAAAAGTGTTGCGTATATAAAAGTATTTTAGGAGGTGATGTAACAAAAGTTTCAGGTGATGAGAAAATTGCTTCCTCACTGGAAAATTGCTTCCTTCCGGAAGAAGGCTGATGTACTGCAGAAAAAATGTTTCAAAGTATTCTATGGAACTGATGACAAAAAGAATTACGAGATTATAGGAATAAATTCTCTAAACAAAAAGTCATTATTAAAAAACAAACTAGAGCTGCCGACTATAACACTTTAATTTGCAAACACATGCAAATGTTTGTAAAAAATAAATTTCAAAGCAGTTTTAATGATTAAATATTAATAAAGGTGATTTAAAAAATAAAATCATTGTTATTCTAAAAAATAAAATGTGTATTCTGGTATTGATGAAAAACATCATCAAATACACTGGCATGTAAAGCTTTTGTGTCCACCCTTATGCTTTGTGTGGGAAGCTGCCTTGTTGTCCATATTCTTGCCAAATAATTCAAACTCTAAATTCCGAAAGTTTCCTCCTCTTCAAGAAAAACTTTTGGAAATGATAGTATTCTTATCGTTGCTAAATTACACTATATATCTTAGAATTAAAGAGAAATATCCAAAATAATACTCACTGGTTCTTCAATTTCTCAACAAGTTCACAATTTGGTATCCTCAACAAATACTGTTTCTTAAAATTAATTGTTTCAAGATTTGAATTGAATAAATGTTTAAAATTACGACATATTACTTTAAACTTGAATAAACTTAATAAAAAAATAATTAGAATATTTACATTTATTTGAAAAGTAATCTGACCTAAAGAAATCGATCAATTTTAATATTTATGTTTTTAGTCTTAATCTTATAATTCATTATTATAAATATGATGAAAATTTGAAATCGATTATCCTTAAATACAGTATCAAATTTTTATTAAATTAGCTGATTAATCGATAGTTAAATTCTGAAAATATTTAAAAAGTGTTAGTTATCAGGAATGCGTAAGTGTTCAGAATTTAAAAATTCTAGCACATCAAGAAGCGAGCTTAAAATCGTAAGCAAAACTCAATTTTTTCAAATATGAATCAAATCATGTTGAATGAAAGTTCCTAAAAAGTGCAAAAAGTTCTTATTCGGTTATTCTACAATTTAAAAGTAAAAACTATTATACTCTATTAATTACATCTCTAAAGGTAACGAAAAGATGGAAACTTAACATTACAAGTCTTGTATTTCTTCTCAAAATTCATTAAATATTTCTTTAAAATTATGATTGTTATGTATATTTCATCTAATTTTATTTAAGAAATTTTAATTTGCTTTAAAAAATGGCTATTGTGTTTGAAGAAAAATTGAGTTTGTATTAATTCATTATAAAACTACTCTTTACATAAACTAAAATTACATATTCTTCTAGGCATCATCCTTCTAAGACGGACATTATCTTCAGTTTTGATGTGCGATAGTAAATTTCTGAATGACCAACAAGTTTGGAAATTTTTTTAAGGACACTGTCATTTATATTGAAGGCAACCATCATTCTCTCAATCAAGACCTTTTTACTCGAGTTTTACTGCGTCCGTATGCTTTATCTATTCAGTATACCATATTTTTGAATATACAATAAGAAATCTTTATCGAGTTTAATTCTTAACAGATGACATGCTCTGAAGTTACAGAGCAAAGACCAGTTTCGCCAATAACTTAATTAGCATCAATTAACCTCCTTAAATATTATATAATTCTAATCTTCCTGAGTATTTTTGTTGTCACGATTAGTATGCTTGCCATAATGAACATCTACCATTTTTTATAGATATAATGCTAAAAGAAGTACATATTTGCAAAATATACAGATGTTTAAACCTTGTATTTATTTTCAAGATGTTATATTTTTGACAAAACTATACAACTCAAATGTCAAATTTCTTAGCAGGCTTTATGATCGCTTCACTAGCCTAAAAGAATATTTTTTTAAATATAGATATTAAAATGACTTTCAGAAGGGTGAAAAAAAATACATTGTATTAATTTTTTGACAGATGTGTCAGTATTTTTGTATTATTTTCTTCATTAGCTTCAAAACATTCCAGTTATGCCTCCTCTGCAAACAGTGCAGTAGATTTATTTTCAAAAACTTTTGACAGATACGAAACATTAAACAGGATTGGACAACTATTGTTTCAGTAATTAAGTAATTACTGAAAAATAAGTTTTGCTGAAAACGTAAGATTAAACTTCATATCAGCCTTTTTTTGATATAAGACGAACGGAAAGACTAAACCAATTATATCAGAAAAGAGCCGTAAAATGCATAGAAAAAACAAATAAAAGAGTATTTCATAAATAATTGAAATTCCTGGGTAATATTTCACCAGCTATTGGAACATCTAAATATGCAAAATAAATGATTATAATTACTTTCTGGAATTAAAAATGTATATAAATTCTTTGATGGCAGTTGGATATCATATAAAGCAAATGTTTGGAAATGCGGATGGCCAAATTTCATCCATCTGCTTGAAAAAAAAAACATTAGATAACCAAATACAGTAGATTGTTTTCCCACAACATATTGTAATCTTATTAAAGATAAGAAAAGTCCAATCAGACGTTAAACAGGAAATAAATCTATTTTTATTTTCTCGTATACGAAATTTAACAAAAGTATTGTGATCGCCAAAAAACTCAAGTTTTGTCGAACCTCCACGTTTTATACTTTTCTGAAATCGAAAAAAAAAATTTTTGGCATTGTGTTTCATAACTAATGCTAACCATAACATATTGTAATAACTTATTAAAGGTAAGAAAAGCCCAATCAGTCGCTAAACAGGAAATAAATCTATTTTTATTTTCTCGTATACGAAGTTTAATGCAAGTATTGTGATCGCCAAAAAACTCAAGTTTTAAAACTCGCTCAAAACTAACGTTTTATTCTTTTCTGAAAGCGAAAAATAAATTTTTTGGTATTGTGTTTGTCTGTTTTTCCATCCGTCTGTTTGTGACAAAAATAGCTAAAAAAAACTCTTTGAGCAAATGGCTGAAATTTGGTCTTTATACCAAATTTGTAGATTTCTATCAAACTTTGAGCAAAACCCATTCACAGGAAATTTGTCTGATCAGTCCTCGGAATATAAGTTGTTGTTTATAATGGCACTTGCCATGGACAAGCTCGCTGACAAAGTCAGCGATTTTAAGCCAAGGGAGCATCTCTTGTTTTAGTAGCTCCAACTAGGGCCAGAAGTACGTCTTAGCTACTCACGTATCACATTCGCTTGCACAACCCCTTTTTACAGAGAGAGGCACATTCACACATCTCACCGATAGAACAGATGAAGAGCAGCCATGCCCGGACCGGGACTCGAACCCTGGACACCTAGATCACGGGGAAGACGCGCTACCCCCAATGCCAGGACGCCGTCCGGATTGTAAGTTTACTAGGTTAACTACAAAACAGAGAGAGTAAGATGGATACAATTTGGTACATAGGTTAAGCATATAAAATACAGATGTTATCAAATTTGAATCAAATCTGTGGAGGGTTGGCGATCTTCACAGTATTTTCACAATATTATAAATGCGATAGCTACAAAAAGCAATAAATTAAATATATGAAAATGATATGCGAATTTGAAAAAACAATTTTAGTTCTGCGCCAAATTTTGGTCAGTTTAATTACAGCCAATTTAATTACGCCAAATTTTGGTCAAATCTAAAATACAGATGTTATCAAATTTGGATCAAATCTGTGGTGGATTGGCGATCTTCACAGTATTTTCACAATATTATAAACGCTATAGCTACAAAAAGGCAACGAATTAAATATATGAAAATGATATGCGAATTTGAAACAATAATTTTAGTTCTGCGCCAAATTTTGGTTTCGACCGCTTGGAAACAAAACGTCTGAAATACAAATTTGAGTCTCGGATATTAATTGCTAAATGTTACAGATTAATCGCCACAAAAATCGTCAAGAATCACTCAATCGATTAAATTAAATGACAACTTCATTTCAAAAATAAATATTTCCTAACTAATGCTTGTCAATGCCATGCAAGAATTCCAGATATTAGCCAAGGACCAAGATCCCGAATTATAACACCTTTGCTGCAGAGTATGCGAGAAAGTTTTGAAGAAAACACTCCCACTGGTTTAAAGACGCACTTAACCGGCCATTGCCAGATGTGCTAACTAAAATACACGATGCTGATAAATGTGTGGCTCATAGCTCATTATAAATTTTATTATATATATGAACAAATTATCCATCAGATACTTAAAAGAGACAGTATATCAAGGTCAAGACATTTTCAGGGAGAATAATAACAATAGAACTATCTAAGTTTTCTGCTCAAGATATTAACATAGACCAAGCATACTAATGCAGAATAGTCTCAGAGATATTATAGGCATATTTCTAAAGGAATTAATGAAAAAATAAGCAAGTAAAATGCCAAAATGGTAAGAAGCGCTGATCGAATTCTAGTTCTAATCATAAGAAACAGTACTTTTGCACGCCCTGAAAATTTAGTGATCACAAAGGTGACAGACTAAAGCACATTAAAAAAATGGACTCTAAATGTTCGAAATTTCCTTGGAAAATTAGAGCATCATCTTACATTTATGTCACCAATTTGCAGAAGAATATAGCTGATCTATCAATTTACAAATCCTGCCTGGCGAAGTCTTCCAATTATTTGTTACCTAACAGACTACAGAAGAACTCATTTTACTTCTTTACCACACCAAAACTGTCGAAAAGGAGTCGAGATAGTACCAGCAGATTCAGTCACATTATGCAATAAATTTTATAGAGAAAGCTTCATAAAAAAAATAAATAGTATCTCGAAAAGAAATATCGAAATTCAATAAACAGATGATTTTCGCGCTGTTAAAAATTTTATTATAATAAAATTATAAATAAACAAAGAATATTATTTAAAATTATAAATTAAAGTTTGTATAGTATTTATTTGTATAATTTTAATTTGTTTTACAAAAACACGTTTTTAATTTAAACAAACAAAAAAAAAAACTTGGTTGCAACAATACATCTAAAAGAAAGTTTTTTTTCAGAATATGTAATTTCTAAAATCAATACAGATGCCGAAGATTGTACCCCATTATATTAAAATTTTATCCATTTGAAAAAAAAATGGGTTTTTCTCTTTTTATGCCGGAAATAAAAAAAAATCTCCATATAAATGTAACCAACTCCAATATCTACGTCGACAGCACTTTTATACTCTAGTAAATAAATGAATATTTTATTTGAATTCAACTTTATATTTTCTACAGCTACACAAGCAACTCTAACTATTACAAATGTATTATTTGTTAAAAAATTTTATTTGTCTCTATAACTGTTTTTCAAATTTGCATAGCAAATTCCATTCTTATCGTATTCACAAACTGATAAACAAATTTAGAAAAACGTGTGTGTTTGTGTGTGTTTTTTTCATATAAAAAATATTTTTCAATGATTATAAATTTATTTCTTTGGATACATCCTTTAAAAGATCATATAAATCATTATATACATCACATAAGTCATATTAATCATATAAATACATAATATAAATCATATTAACGATCCGTAAAACGGTATCATACAATGGTAATAATTTGAAATTTATTACAACTATAGAAAGATGTATTATAGATAATTAATACATCTTGTCTCTCAAAGCAGTGAAATTTAAGAAAAAAATATTATAAAAATAAAAGTATATTACAATAAACAAAATTTGAATTATTTTAAAATGCTGCACTAATGTTTCTGTGGGGATATTTTGGAAGTTATATCTGTCTCTACTAATGATAGGAATAAATATGTATGTGTGTTGTGTTTAGGCGATTTTGACCTAAATTTAGGAGAGAAAAACATCTTAAATATTGAAAAATCTGCACTTCGGAGCTAGGTATTTCCTTTAAAATTTTAACTATTTAAAAATTAAACAAAATTTTGATATTTTTCTACCATAATATCCGTAAATATTATTGCACAAAATTAAATTTTACACATTTTTCAAAATTTGGAAAATAGACTTTTTAATGTTATTAATTTAGTTTTCATGTAGATTTTGGTACTTGTTAAAACTATTTTTTTGTCTAATTTTCAACAAAGGATTATGTTGTTACCCTGAAATTTAAACCATTGCTTCGATAAACTTTTATCGCGTGATTTTTTCCATTGTTGAAGGAAAAAGGAATTTATTTAATATCTGTGCAGTTGACAAAACAAATAAAAAAGTGAAGTTGCAATACCGCGAAAATTAGAAGATAGTTGCGCCGGTTATTTGAGTTATGATATCATGAGACTAGTCTTTATTAGAAAAGTTCAAGTACACAACAAACAGTATTTGTAAAAAATTAAAATAACTTAGCTTTAATATTTAACAATTTTGCGAAATTTTGGACAATGATTTAACTGAAATTAAATTACCTAAACGATTAAACAGAAATTAAATATAGCCAATATTTTCGGTGAACCAGCTGGCCCCCAAAGGCCAATAGTTGATAATAAAAATAATTCAGAGAGCACCTAAAATTAAATTTGAATTAGAAAGTAAGTTTCTTTTAAAGATAATAATTATATTTTGCTAACATTTGAGTATCCAATTGCCATTATTGTGATAGTTTTATTGGCGACAAACTACTTTTGTTGTGGCATATGAAGCAAGTAACAATTTTTTTTATAATGAAAAATCCCTAAAACAATGAATTTAGAAGTTTAAATTTGCTCAAGAAAATGCTTACATTTCTCATATAATTATAGTAAAAGTAAAATATATGATAAAATATTTTCGAAAAAATAGATGCCCAGCTAATAGAAGAAAATCTTAATAATTAAATAATACGTAAATCATCTACATAAATAATCCAGAGCATAATATTTGCAACCGAATGCTACTTATATTTTATATCACTTATTCAGGATCGCCGCGACATTCTATTCTCTTTCTGCCCAAAGCAATTTTACCGCATCATTAATAATGAATAACTACAGCATTCATGATAAATAACATTCCAACTCTGACAGCCATTGTGAAGCATCTTATCTCGAACTTATAGCTTATACTCGGCCATTAATTTCGAACTTCCATTATCATTCTGCTAGAATTAATATCAAGCAACCTTATTTAATAGGTGATTATGGTGTTTACTATCAATATTTCATAAAAGTTTTGGGAAAAGAAAATTTTATTTATATTTTACTTTTACCCTCATTTATATTATAAACTATATTAATTTTATTCAAAAAATAAATATTTATGCTAGTGAAAAGTTTTTTTACTGAAAATATATGAAAGTTTGTCTTATGAATGATTTGCAGATGAAATGCCCTGTTAATATTAATTTCCTTATCACTTTTATTTAACTTCACTTGCTTAATGCTTGTAAGGATGGAATTTTGTAATCAGTTTTTCATTCAATTCCCGATTTTCTAAAAATTTTAAATTTAGTATAGTTGTTTGTTCTTGACAACAATACACTATTCTAACGTTTTAAAACTCAATTGTCATTTAATCAATTTTAATTTCATTTTGATTCTCGGCAAGTGAAGCTACCTGGTTACGAATTTCAAATGAAAAAATATGGATAAGAAGATTTAGTTAAATACACAATAACGAATTATAAGTTAAAGACTGAGTAATCACGCACACAAGTAATTGATTCCTCTCCTCTTTCAAATCAATAATAATAATAATAAAACAGAGGGATTGATCTCTCAAAAATTTTCTCGCATACCATGCAATAAAGGTCTTATCCCTCTGCCTCTGTATAAAATTGTGGAATTTGGGTAACGCTGCGAATGCCTTACATGGCATTGATGAATACTAGATAGGAAATATAGGTATTTTAGGTCATAAATCTAATATTTTTACTTAGAATATGTATTTTGGGACTCTTTTCTTTCAACCAATTATAAGTGAGATTTGGCACAAAACCACAGCTGCATTCATAAGATAACATGAATTTCATTGATTTAAGTCATCGCTTTCGTGAGTAATGGCGCTTAGATATACGCAAAAGTAAACCAACAGACGATCAACCATTTGACATATTTAGTTCAAAATTTTATAAGAATTTATTTTTCAGATGCTAAACCTGGGTACCAAATTTTATTTTCTAGCTTTTTTTTTTGTGTGTGTGTGTGTGTATGTGTCTTTGAATTTAGGAAAGTCTGAAACGTGGAGATTCATCAAAATCTCGGCTTCGAATTTTCCGAAGATTATAATATTTGGTCAATATTTCGTGTTCGAGAAAATGAAAAAAGGTCGTCAATACAGGCATTAATGCGTAAGATTAGTCTTCTCTTTTCTAGTTCATAAGAAATCTAGGCATCCCTTTCATAATGATATATAATAGAAGTAGAAAGTTAAACCATCTTTTAAATAAATTAAAAATTCTTAAAAATTATTTTACTTAGGAGAGTGAAATTCTACTGCTTTATCCGTAAATTATTCATACCAATCACATATAAAGAGAAATAAATAATCCGACATAATCTTTATATTTAGTGAAAGCTAAATATACATTGATAGACATATTTCTAACATGATAATAGCTTCTACTATTCCAATAAGATGCTCAGAATACAGATATAAACTGCATATGTACTTATTAAAAACGCTATGTTAAAATACCGAATATATAATTTTATATAAAAATGCTGTGACCATAGTCACTACTTCTAGATTATTTTTCTGTAGTTTCCTCTTAAACCTGCGAGTATATGTGCAAAGAGATTGACTTGAAAATAATGCTGGATAATTCGTGAATACCCCTTATTTTGATATTTTTTTCAATCAGATGTATTTTTTATAAAGGCAAGTGGTAAAATGAAAAGCAAAGGAATCTTATAATGGTCAAATAAAATTATCATTTCAAGAAAACCAGAAAGTACCCAAGACATTAGAGCCAGTGCTTAATTTTTGCTCGCTTTTGCAGCTGACCATTTATCGCATCAGAGATAAGTCTGTTACTAGAGGTTCCGTTGTTTCCTCTCCTCCAACCAACTTCAGATTTTTAAGTTAAATATAACTCAAGTTTATTAATATTTACAAAATTCTCTATTTATTAATCTATGAGTAATCATACCAGCCATGATTATCGTTTGAAGAACAATCTGCTTGAAAGCTGTGCAGGACGAATTCACTTTGATGAAACTATTACTAAAATTACTACGCGAAGCATTGTTTCAGTTGAGAACAAGATTAAACTTCAATGGTCAGCACATGCCCTAAGGTGCACTTTTCTCATTCTCTAAAATTAAGAAACTCTATTCACGGTATTTTCTTACAACTATAAATTAGATAGTGTGACCCCATTGACTGGTTTATCTGTTCTTCCAATTTTATACCAACGGAAATTTTTCTTAAAGAGTGGTAACTCCGAGTAGTTGACGGCATAAAAGAGACCCCAACAGAAAAATGTACTTACATTGATACAAACTTCAGTTTATGCTGAATAGAGTAATCGCATATGTTGTTGTTTCTTATGGCACTGCCACGGACAAGCCCGCTGTTCAAAGACAGCCGATTTGAGCCTAAGGGGGAGCGCCTCTTGTTTTTATCGTAGAGCTAACTTGGGCCAAGAGTACGATTTGACTACTCACGCAGCACTCATTCGCTTGCACAACCCTTTTTTACAGGAGGGCACATTCACACATCTCACAGATAAAACAGGAAGAGCAACCATGCCCAAACCGTGACTCGAACCCCCGACGCCCAGAATACGGGAAGATACGCTACCCCTATGCCAGGACGCCGGCATGATTGAATCTTATAATATCTATCAAACGAAATTTCAAACATTTAAATTATTAAATAAGCTCTTATTAGTTAAATAGCTCTAACCTATTAAATGTCATTATTATCTGTAATTTCCCGAATTCTCATCATTACACAGCGTACAGCTAACAACTAGAAGTGTTCTAATTACTTAAGTTTTCTGAAAAGATGAAATTCATGGAATTAATGGTTTTTACTTGTTTTTACAGTCTAAATATTTTACGCAAAAGAGAAATAAACCTTGCTAAATAAATTATGTTGTCAATCTATTAAAAGAATCGGCAGAGAAGAGCCTTATCGACAATTGGGAAATTTGTCAAATACATCCCTATAAATAGAAACCTTAATTATTTGGAGATTTTGCTCTATTAGGAAGAATGGAAAGGGGAATAGTCACTTATTGCAAGATGCAAAAATGTTTTATTGATTGCATTTTTATTTAGAATGTTTGATATTATTTTTAAAAAAACTGAAAATAGTAAAAATGCTTTTAAATCACGTAATTTTTTTAATTTTATGTTATGAAGAGAATTAATCAATTTAATTTAATGCAATGTTGCTGAAACAATTATCAGAAGTTTGAAATTGCTGTGAATGACTTTATTTATTCGCTCATATTTTATTTCAGCCTTTAAATTACTGGTGGAATTTGTAGAAACCGAAGAGTTCTGAGAATAGGTATAAGCATCCGCGGTCTAAATTCTTTTATTACGAAACTATGGCGCAAAATGCAAAACACTATATGAGTCACAATATGCGAAAGTGGAATAGAGAGAGGGGATTCGCTCTTGCAAACTGATTTTAACCATCTGTTGTCCCCCCACTCCACGCCTACTTTAGTTTACTTACCCCTACTTTAAGAAGTGCCGGCTTTCATAAGAAAAGCAAAAAGAAGTTTCGTTGTACGCAATAAAGTCGAAGGAAGAATTCTTCGGCTGATTTATTTTGCATTTTTAAAAAATTTCCAGTAGAGCATAAATTTCATTTTCTGTCTATCTAGAAAATTTACTTTTTACGATTAGGGGCTTTATTGTCGGCAAGTAATTAAACTAAAAATTTTTGAAAAATAAACGTATTGTGTAAAAAAGATATAATTTAATGCACAATTATATAAAAAAAATCTTTTCTAAAATTCTAAGAAATATTAAATTTAATTATGGAGGAATGTATTCGCTTTTCGAAACACTTTCTAGATCATGTAAAAGGCTGATAATTTAAGTTAATACTTTCTTCCCTTTTATTTCAAATCAATTGAAAATTGAAAATACTAGAAAGTTTCTGAGTTTTGAGAGCTGAACAGTGATGCTTCTACTCTCGAATGTCAATAACGTGAGATTTTTTAAACCTCTATCAAACTAGATACTCTTATGCAAAAGGTTTTTAGTGAAATTCGACATTGGATTCCTAATCCCACAATTTTTAAGATGAGATCTGCTATTTCAATCTGGCCGCTCAAAAGATTTCGTAAATTCGGAGGACTGTTATTGAAGATATTATCTTTGGTGAGAGTGAGTGAACGTGTAATCCTTCCTTAATTATAAAATATTAGGTCTAAATTGACGTTGAAAACAATTCTTCAGTAATTTTAGAGTTGTATTTTTAGAGCTTTTAATAGCAGAAAAAATGGTGCGACTAGTCAATGCAATCAAAAAATTATACTTTTAAATAAATGAAATGAAATCTGCGAAGAAAGTGCACTAAGCATTTTGTGGTATCAGACACCATATATGTCTTTTTTTTTCTCCTCCTTCTTTGTCACCTTTCTTTCGGGGAGGGCGGGGGTCAAATGTTATTATAAATATGATCCTCACAAGTCCCTGATATAAAAATCTAGAAAGATAGATGCAGAAGTTAATGCTACAGAACAAAGGTTTGATAACTCTTAACGAGGATTAATATACAGCCTTAGTACATTTTTTAACAGGAGAGTGTCGCATTGATATATGCTAAAGTAATTGAATTTATTAGCGATTCAATTACTTTATTTTACAGAAATGAAAATATTTCTAAATATGAATAGCTTTTAATTAAGGGCACAATAAACTTTGAAATAAGCAAAAAATGGGCAAAAAATAAAATTTTATTTTTATCGTTTCCTCACCAAAATGTATTTTTATATATAACTAAAACAATGTTATAAGATATACTGTTTGATAAAATGAATATTTCAAAGGCAAAGAGAATAAAACTGCATTTCAATTACTTTTCTCAAAATGATATTGCAATTAGATTTATATATCTTTGAAATATTCCAGGCGTCTTAATTTTTGACGAAAATAGATAGAATAGATAATAAATATTTCTCTTAAATTTTAAGAGAAAATAGAATATGTATTTCGAATTTTTTTATGATAGTTAAAAGTCAATTTTAGTTCCGAAAGACATAAAATTCTTATGAAAATTCAGTAAATGTGCGTAAAAACATTTCTAAAAAATAGTATGTCATTGAAATTACAAGATCATACAAGGTTTTATTCCAAATAAATTTATAAGGCAAAAATAATGGAAAAGATTAAAAATTAAATAGCCTAGAATAGCCTAAAAAGCCTAAAAAGAATAGCCTAGAATAGCCTAAAAAGATTTTTAAAAAGAAATTTGACGTATTCATATTTTAAAACACATGCATAAAAAGTTTCATAACTCAGTGAATAATTCCCAAAAAGGGCTAATAGAGTCCACCGTCCCCTTAACAATTGGGAGGGGGAGCTATGCTCCTCTATGACCTCGAATATTTAATCAATTTTTAAATTGAGGAAATCTAATGCAACCGATTCAACTTCAGACACACGGAATGAAATTTCTACGTATTTCTGAAACAAAATTTTTCGAGAGACTTTTTCAGTCACAGAAAAACATTTCTTCGCCATCCTGTACTTTACGACAAAGATTGTTGACTTTATAGAACTAGGATTTCTAGTATCTCTTGAATCAAAAAATATGCCAAACGACATATTATTACAAGGCATATGAAAAATAGTTCTAATATTATTTTCTGAATATAAACTGTGATCTACAATTTGATTTCTTCTGTTATTAAAGTCAAATTGAGTTAATCAGTTCAAAGTTTCAATTAATTCAGCAACTATGATGTTCAAAACACTTTTATTCCTTAGACGAAAAAAATGCCTAAATATTAAGAATACAACTTTTATCTTTACTCCTATGCACCATGTTTTTAAAATTCTTAATTATAATTTTAATAAATTGCAAAATTAAATGAATTTTTGCCATTTTTTTAACATAACTTCCGAAATTATTACTGCACAAAAATAAATTTTATTCCCTTTCAAAATTTGAAAGAAATAGCTTTTTAATATTTATTTAATATTCTTGTAAAAGTTTGAACCATTTTAAAAATAAAAAATTATCTTAAACTAAAAATAAAATTTTATGATTTGAATTTAAATGTCGTGTAATTAATTTTTAGTGTAGACTTAATTAACTTTTAAAGATTTTTTAAGCATATTCCAAGATATAATTTTCATTGTTGCAAATGAAATTAAAATCGTTTTCAATATTTTTTCTTATTTTATTCGAATTTTTCCATTATTAACGATAAAGCTATGAAGATTTGGTTTATTTTTTATGCCAAATAGATTTATCTTTAAAACATGCTTTTAATAAAATTTTTGTATACTGCAATAATTATAGATAATGTTTAAATTCAAAAGCACTCAATGTTAACTCAAAAAGCGTTTCAGGCATTTTTCAATGATTTTACATTATTACACTTTTAGACTAGTGTTTTACTTTCTTTCACAAATGTTTCTTTTTGTTTACCTAAAAAGCTTCAATGCTGAATCATTCTTTTTTTTCTCTGTTATTATATTTTTAAGAACCTGTTTTGATTTACCAAGCATGTTATTGGATTAATTTAAGTATAATCGTTTCTTTTCAAAATTAAACATCAAATTTCAGATAAAATAAAGAAATCAGAGAAGTGTATGAGCATAACTACATAAGTCTTCTAAATTTATACGAGTTATATTATTTTTAATATTTGAAATTTAAAGATATTTTGCTGGGTAAGCTAATGAAACTATGTTATCTACAAAAGATACAAATATAACTTCAGGTAAATAATAATTTTGGCAAACGAGCGTGTTTTATGACCAGATTTAATTCTTCAAGATAAGAGTTATGCTTAAATTATTCAGCTTAATTTATTAAATAAGGCAGCTTGAATTATTCAGATATGTCTTATCTCTGAACCAGTTAAGCAGCAAATTATATTATTGATGTAAAATTTTATAGGAAATGAAATATTTGCTAAGTAGATATCTGAAAAACTATAATTACAAAAACTTGTCCGGACCTCTATTAAAATATTTCTTTTTATAATTTCTAATTAAATAAAATATTTTCAACTAATTGATTACTTTCTAGAATACAGAACTCTACTTCACTGTAATATATCAACCTGTTTCTTCTCAAGAAAATAAATGGGATTGATACTTTTCATTTTCCAAATTATTTTTATGTTGTTTATATTTTTAAACTTGATCATAATCAACTGAAAACCGCACTGATGTCATTTCAAGTACAAATCCTAACTGGCTATTACAATCAATTAGAAGCCAATATGCAAAACATTACTAACACTTTAGAATTTCTAACTTCTAATTTTTTTCCCATCCAAAACTTTTAAACATATTTGGTATAACTGTTAAATTAAAACGAATTGTAATTTTTTTTAATTATTTAAAAATTGTTATTTTTTTTAGCTCACTTGTTTTCTGATAAACGTTTTTCCTCACCTATTTTATCTAATTCATTTTTTAGAAATAATTTGAAGCAATTTTGGGAAAAAATATACAAGTAAATTTCGGTGTAGTCCTGATTCCTGTATTAATATCGAATCTAGAGAACAACCCCTTGCGAATTTTCTAATGCTTGAGTGCTTTCCTAACCGTTTTATTAAAGATTGCTTCCAGCTACCTTAAGAGTTAGGCCTAAAACGAGGGATATAAATGTGCACACATTATTCTGAGCACATTTTCCATTTTCCATTAACACTACTCACCGAGCTACTCAGCATTAGTCGTTCTGTGACCGTACTTGCTCATTTTCACGCCCGCCCCCCTCTCCACCATCCCTTCCCTTCAACGCCTTCAAGTGCGAGATTTAGCGCCTTGACTAAATTGGATTTTCTGAAGAAATTTATTTCCAAGATTCGTTTTCTTACCTGGAAGTGTTCGTATCCCTGGACATAGCAACAGCTACAGCATCCGCCGCTGTTTTGGTTGTCATGGCAACCTAGAAAAATTCCAAAAAAAAGAACTTCAGAACTTTTTTTATCAATCTGCGTTGATATTTTTGTAAATTATTACACTGTATATCAGGAAAGGCTAGTGCAAGAAAATATATTTGCAGATTATTTTAATGGTTTATTTTAAAGTGAAAGAAATTTTTATGCAGAAATAGGGGGAAAAACAGAATTTTTTCCACTCTGTTAAAAAACTGTTTGTTAAATTTATTAGGAGACTTTAATATATGATTGAGTAAGCAGATAGCTTACTAGTGAAAAATTAGTAATTTCCAGATTCTCACCACACGTCTTTGCACAACGAATAAGTAGATAAACAAAATTTGCTTTTATTCCTATACGGTATATTTCCCCATTGTCGATCATTCTACTTGTCGCATTCATGAATGCCACTTACTTCTTTTCTTTAGAAATATTTAATGAAATACCACAAATTGGTTTATGAGAAAACCAATTAACCGTTTTAATTTTCTAGTCACCATCTGTTGATATTATATAATCTATATGTATATATATTGTAACAATGATATGCAAAGTAAATACAGAGAAGGCATTGCAATCGTCAAATATTCAAACTCTAGATTATGACAAATCTCTTCACTTCATAGACATTAAGCCCGAAAAACCCATTTTTTGAAATTATAAATGTCTATGAAAACACTAACTCAATAAAGATGTTTCTATCAAATTTTTAATCCGTTCAGAGGAAGTCCGGTTGTCAAACTACAAGTGAACATGATAACTACAGAATTAATTGCATAAATATAATTTGGTATAAAAGTCTAACTATAGATAAGTGTCAAATTTTGAACAAGATCCGGCAAGGGGTTAACTGCCTGTCGGCCTATACTTTTGCATGCATCTAAACACGATTATTCACAAAAACAAAAGTAAATGAAATTTTGATCACAATATTATCCTTATAAGTATAGATTTTTATTAACTTTTGAACTATATATGTCAAAGAGTGATCCGTTGTCAGTCTATACTTTCATAAGCATGTAAGCGCGATGATTTAAATAAATGATATTTGATATGGGAGGTTGTTATTACAATTTTAATTTTATGTAAAATTTTGATTTTAATCGATCAGAAAAAAAGGTATCCAAAATACATATTCGATTGTTGGGAACTTAAGTAATAACCACGTACTAGAGATTAATCGCGCTGGCTAGACTTAATAAAAATGTTGACTCATGCCAAAGATCTATATTTCATAACTACTTTTCTTCAATACCATGTAAGGGGTTCAAATCTTACCCAAAGTGCCCAATTTTATGTGGGAGGAGTGGAATACTATCTTTATTAGACAATATGTGAGAAGATTTCGGAGATATAATTCCTGGTGGTTTCATGTTATCTTCTTCTCCCTTTACCCGCTATGTTATTTATATGCTTATAGAATGGTTCAAATTATTTTCATATTCATCAAATAATTAGGAACACTTATTTTTTAAATGTCATTTCCTTTAAGTCACTTACAATTTACATTTGTGAAAGAAAATAAGCATTTAGTATTTCCTTCTTAATTTAAAGGCTCCAATGTATGATAGAACAAGTTTCAGTGAAATAAATATGCTACCTTTCCAATGTTTAAACTGATAACTAGAAATGAGAGGTGATTACAGTGTATAAATAACAATACGACACATTTGCAAATTTACATAGCCCGTTCAGCAAGATCTTTCTCCAAAAATGAAATATTCGTTCAATAATTATCTGATTTTATGGAGATGAAAGTGGAAGTGTTTGGGGAGAGCTCTAGCTCAGATTTGCTAGTTGAACCTGATTCCATCAGTATTGCTCGAGATTACTACTTGTCAAATCAGACGGAGATCAAACGTCTTCCACTGATGTGTGATGCAGAAGTTTGGAAAGACTGTGTCAGCTCAAGTGCCATTCTCCTCTTCTAACCAATGATTAAAATCATGATCAATCTCAACTCAATCTCTTTTAGATTTAAAATGAGTTACAAATCTAACTGGAGTAATATGCGCAAATATAGTGTGTTTGTTGTCAGCGCAGTTTAAAGATTCCAAATATCAGAGAGATCAATATACATTTAAATACTAATGCAATGAAATCACTTTATCAGCTGAAAAAACATTCATTTTTTTTAGATATTTTTATTCATTCCGTAAAATATGGATGCTCGTTTACGAATGAGGAATTACGAATTTAATATAAAATATTTCATTAAAATTTGCTAGAAATCTCAAGTTCTTTAATATTAAAAAAACACTTGCTGGGTAGGAAGGGTAGGAAATAAAGAGAAGAAAAGATAATGAAACCTGCGCTTTTTTTCAGGTTTCTTGTATCTCGCAGATAAAAATTCATTTTACTCCCTCTTTTTCCTTAAATTTCCCGAGCATCTATTAAAATTTTACCATGCATTCAAGAGGAAATGAGAGGTCCCTGAATTTAGTAAGCCATAACGCTTGGGTTTTTATTTTGTCAATAGCTCCGCTTGTGAAAGGAGCCCCACTTTCATTAAATTTCATATTCAAATTATGAGATGTCATCTTCAGAATAAAACAGGTACGGAAGAGAATTCAGATCCCCCTTCTTCCTAGGTCCTTTCATCACTGAAATAAATTAAATATACCAAAGACATCGGCATGCTTTAAGTCGCATAGAGAGATTTTTTCATTAATTTTTGCTTTTGCGCTTTTCTATTTTATTAATTTTTATTTTTCAAATCAGTGGAAAGGAAAATTTCGATCAAAGTTTTGGCGCTACTGACTCTGATTAGAAAATATTAATTTTGTGCTTAAGAATAAATCTTTATTTTGCTTATAAAGTGTATAGCAATAAAAAAAGAAGAAGAAAGAAAAACAGAATTACATTTAATATAAAATTACTAAACGGCTTCATAAATCGCTTTCGATTACTAAGCGCTTATCGTTTTTATACACGCATCAGAAACTTGATAAATTAAATTTTGATACAAAGTTATTTTACGTTATTCTCCATTTCTTTTTATTCACAACTTGATTTATTGAATTCAAATTATTTTCGTATCTTTAGAGGATGTAACGTTATAAAAGATTTCAATTTCTCGATTCTCGAAACTTGACAATTTTAGTTTCTCGAAACTTGGCCGTATAATTCTAAAGAAACTCTCTATTATCAAATCTACATTATTGAAATAGCCTGTGTGGTTAATTAATAAGCAGATTTCCCTTTATTCTAAGTCCAGCCTCAATGAAAGAGGATTTTGTTATAGGATGTTTCTTTTTCTTCAAATAAAGCTTAATGCAGTCCTTTTTTTCTTTCTTTTTATTTAAATATTTAAAAAATTTCGAAATACAATACTGTGAATAACTATTATTTGTAATTCTCATTTTTATGGAATAAAACCTCTAACACTCTAAAAAATCCTTTATCTCCTGTTTTTTTTTTTTTTTTTTTTTTCAAGAAGCATGTGAATTAGTTGTTTTAACTTGGAGAAAAATTTATTTCGTTTGATTGAATTCCGTTCTGTAAATATTTCCAAGCCATCTCTGATTTCTATGAAATTCTTTTACTACACTCTTTGTTGATTTTTTTTTCATGAATCTTGGATATATTTTAAACCAAGGCATAGTTTTCTGATTACAGATTTATATATCCTGAAAAAAAGGAAGGTGCTTTCATTGCGATGTTTTCTGATTTAACAGATTCTTAAGAGGGGGTTAATATAGCTCATCAAAACATGGATTATTAAAATTATTCAGATTTGAAACAGGTATAGGGAATGTAACTCTAAAGAATATGCCACTAAACTGGTCTCTTCTTTAGGAGTGAAGTACATTTGACTCTCAATGATCTTTTATACTTTTCATCTTAATCACAGTGTTTTTTGTAAATATAAAGTGAAATGAAAAAAAAAAGCTTTAAATGGTTGATTTGTTTGAAGCAGAGGCAACATAAATATTATATAGGCCTTGCCAAAGCCTTTAGAAGTGGTTTCATTAAGAACGTTATAATTGGAGATTTTTTAGTGTAATTTATATAGAGTACTCTTACAATTTTTTTTCCAGTTTTAAGCAATTTTCTTTTTATTATAAAGTTAAAAACGCTATTTAAAATATAAAACGCGTTAATTTTCTTATTATGTCAATTATCCTTTGGATTCTTCCAACAAAAATTGCATTTTGGATGTCATTTAATTTATCTAAAGATTTTAAAAGGGTATTATTTACTCTTTTTTGTATGAAAAAAAAATGCATCTGATATTTAATATTGTTTTATTTGGCAGTCAGTTTATGCACAAACAGCCACAAATTAAGTAACCGATTGATTTTGTGACATCAAAATTCAGACAATACAATCAACAAAAGGAAATATAACAAGCCAAACCAGTAAGATAAAATTAAGAGGGAAAAAAACAAATTTTATAACTTCGTGATGCCATGGATTTAATTATCATGTGACATTATCTTATTTTATTTACATTAGCATTCACAGCACTAAATATCGAAATTAAGTTGTAATAAGGGCACGCAGTTTAACAGAATATTTTTTAAATCATCAAATTATTTTTTATCGTTTTGATTTACTTAAACTTTTTTCTGAGTTTGTTAAAATTGAACCATTTCATGTTTGAGAAAATAAGAATTAGATACAATTAATTCTTGATATTGATTCTGCGTCTGAAAATTGGCATTAATATTTCATTTTTAAATTGAAACAAATGCTATTTGATGAATTAATCACATTACTTTTTGGCTTTCGAATAAGTGACGTAAAAACTACATTTCCCGTATAGAAGAAACAACAGTGGTACATTTTTTTTCCTCTTCATGCAGACTTTTTTTTTTGTCAACTGAGCATTTTACCTCAAATAACAATAAAATATTCTTTGAATCAGATTTAAGCACTGAAAATAGATATGTTCACTTTAAAAATAAAAGAAAATCATTAAAAAAATTATTTTAAAAAATCATATTTCAATGCAAAAAATAATGTACGTATTATTTATTACACATGTGGTATGTGAGTATGCACGCAATGCATTCATGGCTAACTCTGATTAGAATTTAATAATTATTATTTTAATAATTAATAATGATTTTTATTATGATAGAATATCGATTTCTGTCCATATTACTTCCTATTTTATAGTTTTGAAGAAGATAAGGACGAATATTATAGAAAGAATGATAATGTAATTAAAAAGAGGAATAAGTATATAATTGAAGATACGTGGATTTTGTATGAGATAAAAAAAGAGACTGCCATTTCTCCTCCTTTTTTTGTAACTAATTCTTATCAGGAAACCTAGTTATAGGAGGCGATAAAATTTATTCCTTATTTTTCTGCAACAATGGTTTATCCTCAATATGACCCAAGTGATCGATGCTTCTTATGATCTAATGAAGCATAATCTATATCTATACTTATAATAAAGCTCAATGTGTGTGTGTGTGTGTGTGTTGGCGCTCTACAGACCAGACCATTCAACCTACAGCTACCAAATTTGGCACGTGTATACCTTGGAGGCCGGGAATGTGCACCTGGGGGTTATTTTTTCGAATTTTTAACTAGAATTTTATTTATTTAAAAATTAAGCGAAATTTTGACGTGTTTCTGCTATAACTGCCGAAAATGTTACCGCACAAAAAATATTTTTACATCAAGTTAAAGATCAAAAATTTATCTTTTAAATGATACTACTGTTTTAATCTTAAAATTAAAATTCTATTTTTAATGAATTTTTAAATAAATATTTTAACTATGTTTTTCAATAATTTTTTTCGTCAAAAATAAAAATGAGGATTAAGCACGTTTCGCATTCATGAGAAAAAAATAGCTTTTTTCAAAGTGTTGCCATCACCTTGATTCAAGCTCTAACTGAAAATAAATTAAATCTTTTTGGAAACGAAATCTGCAAAAATATAATTTTCGCCACGTGTCTGTAGGAAATGAAACAAATATGAAATATTATTTTTTCTAAAAAATAAATTCAAGAAAAATTATTTTATGATCTTTTACACTCTCTATATAGGGTGTTTATTCAGTCCCGGATCCATTTTGATATTTACTGACTCATAAAATAATGAAGATGTAAACAAACTTATGGCATTTATTGATGGAATAACTCATATATTTTCCTTTTCAGGTTTGAATATTTTTACTTTTGTAAATATCGTCTGCGCGTGTTTTTAATTTCAGATAATTTCATTTTCCAGTCTAAATATCTGTACTTTTCTAAATATCGTCTGCTTATTAATTGCATTTTTCTCTCTTTTGTTTTTGGCAATTATTGAAATGTTATGTTTACTTTTGATGTGTTTGCTCTATGTAGTACTTTTGTATGTGATGTTTTATTCGATCGGATATTAAGGAGAATGCATACACCACAAGAGAAAGCACAGATTTTATGGTGGTCATAGAGTTAATTTCCAATCAACTAAATCACTGACTTTTAAGAGTTAATTTCAAATCACTTAAACTGACTGATTTATGAAGATTTGAATATCACTATTCAATAAAAAAAAGGATAATTTTAGATTTTTCATCGATCGTTTCAAAGAAAATACGCCAATAAGCGCGCAGGTTTCTCAAGATTAATTGGCCTAAGATTATGAAAATGGTGAGTTTTTCTAAATTTTTAACATTTAAAACTTCATAAATAAGTCTTAGTTGATCGTGGAAAATAGAAACATTCATTCATTTATTTAAAATTTGGTGTGTCCAGAATATTTATCAGAATATGATACCTTACTGCATTAAATTTAGACTTCATAATTTTTGAAATATATTTATAAGCAGGAACAAAATATTATTATTGATTTCATTTCAATCCTTTTGAAAGCAAAACTAAAAACTGAATTTTATACTGAATCTCAGAAATTTTTGTTGAATTATTGTTTGAGATATTACATAAACTATGAAAAATATTTTGTAGTTAACATAAGACTTAAATACCGAGCAATTCTGTTTGCAATACTCATATTCAATAATAATAATAATTAATAAATAACAATAATGATGATAAATAAAATAAAGCGCTTGGTTTTATTAAAAAATATCTTAATATTAATTGCAATTTCGTCATTTACATTTTTAATTAAAGTTGAAGTTTTACCGGAAATGGCAACAAATTAGCAAAATATATATAGTAAATTGAACGAAACGATCTAAACAATATAAGTTTGGTATGACTATCAAAATTTGGAGATTAAAAATATTTTGTTTGAGAATCCTTTAAGAGACCAGTTGCTTAAAATATTTAATTGAAAATTGTAGCGAGCGGTAATACTGGCGAACCGGCTGGTCGCCAAAGGCGGCTAGTAATAATATAAAAGAAAGTAATAAAAAAATTACTTTGTTGTGGCATTCAAAGCAGCTATAATATCAAAACAGATACGAGTCATCAAGTGAAATGCACGACAAGAAAGAATTGTTTCCAGTTATTAAATGAAGTAGTAGCACCTAATTTTAAATGTCATATTTTAAAAACTAAGTGTATGTGCCTAATTTTAAAATGCCAAAGATTCTTTCATTTTGTTTCCCTCTTTAAGTCATCTGCCTTCAGTAGAGGTAAAACTATCTGACTAAATGAATGTATTCATATTAGAAACATTTAAAACATTCACAATACCAAACAAAATATCGTACAGAGAGATTAGTAAGCCATTTTGGATGATGTGGGTGCATATTAAAAGATTTAATTACTAAGAAATGGGCAATGTAATGTCGTAGAATTGCGGACAATTATGACTGTCGATTAATATCCAAATAAAACAAGATTTTTGTCACAGCATTGATAAAAAATAGCGCTGACTGAAAGATTGGCTAAAACATTGAAACTGATGGTTTGAATTTCATTATAAAAATTAGAATTTAGTATAAAATAACTTCAGAAGAATTCATTAAAATTAAAAGAATATTATACAGCAATTAAATTAGTGTTTTTAAAATAAAATCATTTGTTTGTGTAAAATAGTACATAAATCATAGACATAATAATTTTTTTAAACCTAAAACTCGGTTAAATTTTATTTGTTTATATAAATATCTTGAGAATTAATTAATTTTCCAGGTTGGAAAGTTGTTCAAAAGAAATGGATCCAGAATATCATGTGCAAATTTCTTATTGTCTTGTCTTCTATTCATCATTTAAAAGGAGCTCACATAACAGAGACACAATAAGAACTATTATTTTTTACTTTATTTTAAAAAGTGCAAAAGGTATGTAAAATTTCCATCAAAAGTTAAAGCAATAGTATACGCAAAAAAAAATCTTTACAAACATTAAAAATGTTACTTTTTAATGCTTTCAGATAACAAATAAAAAATCAAATAGGCATATAGGAAAAGTACTTCTTCTAGTTATTATATTCAGCCACTAAATTGAAAGATTTTTAGTATATGAACCATATACTAATTTTTATTAAATATATTTTTGCAGCTTAGATGTTCGCATATTTATACAAAGACATAATATATGATTTTAAATATTAAATGATATATCCCCAGCTTTGGATATGATGATTTTTGTAGTTTCTTTTCATATTGCGCAAATGAAAAGAATTAATTAATAAGCAAAATTATCTGTATAAAAAATTCGAAGAGCAAATTGGATTAAATAATTTTAATGAGAGCAGTTAATAAGAATATAAAATGCCAAAAATAATTATTACGTAATTGTACAAAGAAGATGCCAAAAAAAGCAGTTTAAAAAAAGTAGAGAAAAAGAAAAAAAACCTATTTTTTCTATTTTCTTTACCAAATATTTGGCTTTATTTGTTTGACAGAATAAGCTTTATTTATAGCTGATTCTGTAAATAAAGTACTGTATGAAAATGTTTAATTGGAATATCAAAAGTAGTATAAAATACTGAAGGATAAGTAACAAGAAATATCAGTTATAAAGTGTAGATTTTTATTTGCATTTTTCTATAAATTGTGAAATGGAATTGAATTACTCGTATTAATCAAAGATATACTATTATCTGATCTTTAGATTTTTAATGTTAATTTTAATTCTTCTTGAATAATAGTAAGTTTAGAATCAGTGATTAATTTTAAATTTTCTGAAAAATATTTAACCACAATAATATTTCGAAGCAATCAATTAAAGTTTATAAAATGCATACGATAATATAATAAGAATATTTAAAGAAATTATTAATAAAATGAACTAAATAATATTATTATAACTGCTAAAACATTAATATTTGCAGTTTTTTTTGTCTTTTTTAATGCTTTCTTAGTCAAAAAAAGTAAAGAAATTTTGGAATATTTACATGAAAATACTTCCAAAAAAATACAGATTCACTTATGAAAAAAATTAATTACGTCATTGTATTTTATATCTTAACCTCATTCATCTTGTAAATGATGAATAGTCTGTTTTTTTTAAATAAAAAATAAATTAAAATAAATGATTTTTTTAGAAATGTTTTGAAAATCGCCTATACGTTCGTTCGTATTATTCAATTTTTAAAAGAAATTTCAAGCTTTTTCAATTTACAAACAAAACATGTATGAATAGTATATAATGATTACACTGATTAAAAATAATATGACTAAAAAATTAAAAAAAAACAAGTATAACAAAATTAACCAAATTTTTTATAGAATTTTAAACAAAAATTCTGATTGATTCTATGAATTATTCATGAGATTCTTTTATCGGTCACGCTCTTTACAAGTAATTTGGCATATTTGAAATAATATTTAAAGATAATGAAAAAAAATGTTTTCAGCACTATTATAAAAGTACATACTGAAAAAAACATTTTAATTAAAATTTTGGTTAATGAGTTCAATTATTTTAGGCGATTTTTTTCACTATGTTGAAATGCATTAAATATTCTAAAGAGAAGCATAAAGTTTCTTTTCATTATATGAAAGTTTGTTCTATAAGAAAAATTGATATTGACCTTGCTTACTAAGATATTCTTTTTAACTTAATTACTAAATATTGTATCGATATTTGAATATTTCGAAGATATTAATAACATAGTTATTTAAGAAGAGCTTGTTTATCAACAACTGTGGAATTCTAAAGTTAATTCTTATTTTTCCTATCATTGTTCAGCCTTGAGTAAAAAGATGAGAACGACCTTTTCTCTCAAACCGCGGAGTTATGTTTGAAGAACGGAAAGGCAAAATTCAAGTTTAATCATAAAAGTCAAATTTCATTTTCGAAGTAGAAATAAATGTTATGTTTTTAATATCTCATATAGGTGGTATACAAAGAGAAAGTACTGTAATTACCAAAAATTCTCTCTCGAGGTTTGGACAAAACTTCCCTTTTCATACCTTCCCAAGTCCGAAAAACACATTTTTGATATCATAGGTGTCTGTCTGTTGGTGAACACTAACTTAAAAACGCTATAAGTTAGGAAAATGGCAGTTAGTATATGTTCTTTACTCAAAATTTGTAGATTTCTATCAAATTTAGTAAAATTCATTTAAAAGAAGTCTGTCCGACTGTCTGAATGCAAATGTATATGATGATTACAAAACGAAAAAGAAAGATAGAACGAAGGGACAGAATTTGGTGCACAAATCTATCATTTAAAATGTTAATAACTATCAAATATGGAAGGAAATCCGTCAAGAAATTGACTGTCTGTCAGTTTTCATTTTCCCATGCATGTAAGCAAGATAACTCAGAAGCGCAATGACTGATAAAAGAAATTAAGTGTGTGTTCTTGTGATTATAATTGCAGTTCTGTGTCAAATTTTGATTTCAATATGTTGAAAAACAGGTGCTCAGAATACATATTTGATATTCTGTTGCCTGTGTTAATTATTTATCGGTATCGATCACATGTTGGATCTGATTAAAGTGCTAGATTCTTATGAAAGAAAAAAGTGGAAGGAGAAGACCCATTTATTTGAGAGCATACGAGAAAGTCAGAGGAAGTCACTCCCCCTAGTTTTTAAATATATTATTTGAAAATACTTTTAAATATTTTGCCTATGGTGAATAAAAAAATTAAAGATGATATGGACTTGTAATTCGAAACACCGTAGAATGATAATATTTTGTACTTCATTCATCTATTTTTAAAAAATTTTCAAATGTTGTAGTGGCAATAAAATGCACCAAAAACGTATTAAAATGCATTTGATATCGTCACAATAAGTGTTATTATAAATCCATTCACTAAAATGATGAAAAGTATTGCTGTTAAATATACTTAAAAATATTTTTAATTATTAAAATTAGAGAAAAAATTGTATGGAAACAATTGATATCACTGAATATCATTAATATCCTTTATTTCTTTAATTTTAGAATGGTGTAAATATAATTTCTGAGCGATTTTAAAGCTATTGAAAAAAAACCATTAACAGTTTATATTGAATTTCAATTCTAATCTAAGTAAAATTTTTAAAAAAATTCTCTTCTTAGAACTTCGTAATCTAAGTAAAATTTAGAAACCCCAAGAATTTTATAGATATAGGTCTAACATCTTATCCTGTTACCCATTTTATATGATTTTTTTCATCATACAGGTTGGAATTTAGTATGCCAGTATATGGACGTTATAATGTTAAAACATTTGACAAATGTAAAGATATTAAGGGGAAAACTATAAAATTAATAGCAAATATATTCTTTAAAGCTATTTTAAATCCTTTAATTACGTACATTATTAGAATGATATAAGCTTTAATATTATAATAAAATAATCGTTTCGCTATTATATACAATTATTTTTCATATCTTTAATGTAATTTGAAAAACTGGGCATTGTTGAACTTTGAATAAAAATTAAAATGTTATTACAGCAAGCATGGAGCATTGTTATGGCGAATGCAAAATTAGAGGTGAAGGTCCTGGATATTTAGCTTGAAAATATGGATTATGGTCGATCGCTGAACTGTATATTCAAGAATAAAGTTATATACAACAGAATATTCAAGGATAGAAAAATGAATTCATATAAATCGAAGAAAAAATATTCTTGGATCCTTTTTATGACAATTAAGAATACTTAAGAATACTCGTAGAATACAATCAAGATGACAACGATAGAATAATTTTTTTTCTTAAGACCAAACTTTCCAGCAAATCATTCTGGATTTGGATGCTAGAGATCTCGTTTTAAGAAGTCTGAGAAGTTATATCAATGTCACTAGCGGTTGCTAGTTGATGTGCAATGATAAGAATATGAATATACAGGGTGTTTATTTAGTCCCGGGCCCATTTTGATGTTTAATAACTCATAAAATAATAAAGATAGATTAAAATTAATAACATAAATGGTTAAATAGACTCAAAAGGTTTCATGACCCTTGTCAATGAACTTCCACGTGTGCACCCTTCATCGCACGGAGAATATCAAGTCGGTAGTCAATTTCACGCCAGGTAGTGGTAAGCATGTCGGCATCCACAGAGCCTATTGCGGTTGTAATTCTGGCTTTTATGTCCAATGTTCGACACTCTCCTCCTGAAAACGTTCGCTTTTACAAACCCCCAAAGGAAAAAGTCCAGCGGCGTTATGTCAGGTGATCTGGGTGGCCAAGGAATTGGACCTCCTCGCCCAATCCATCTTCCTGGAAAATGGCCATTCAAAGAAGTACGAACGATGGTACCGCAATGAGGTGGCGCACCATCTTGTTGCAAAAATACATGTGGCTGAAGCTCTTCTAGCTGTGGAAATACGAAGTTTTTCAAAATGTCTAAGTATACGACTGATGAGACCGTCTTTTCTGTAAAAAAGAAAGGCCCAATGACTCGGTCGTGCATTAGTGCGCACCACACATTAACCTTTGGGGAATCCCTTTATGCCTCACGGTATTCATGGGGGTTTTCAGATCCCCATATGCGCACATTATGGTGATTAACAATGCCAGAAACATGAAAGGATGCTTCATCGAAGAACATTATGCGCTTCAGAAAATCAGCAGCATCTTCTATCCTCCTTAGCATATCTGTTGCAAAGGCCGTCTTCCTAGGCCTATCGTTCGGTTCCAAAACTTGAACAATTTGAACTTCGTATGCCTGCTGTCTTAATTTTTTCTTAACAACCTTGTACACCGTCGAAATTGGCATATCCAATTCTGTTGCCGCTGATCTCACAGATATTCTAGGATTGTGTAAAAATGTCTCTCTGACACGCTCAACATCAAAATCACTTGTGCAAGGACGTCCGGAACGTTTCTTATCTGCGATACTTCCAATTTCTAGAAAATTCTTTTTCCACCGCAAGATGCTCTTTTTGGGTGGAGGATCTTTTTGGTAAATTCTTCTGAAATTTCTCTGTGCTTGCACTATCGATTTCGTTTCTATGAACCACCATAAAATCTGTGTTTTCTCTTGTTGTGTATGCATTCTTCTTAATATCAGCTCAAATAAAACCTCACATACAAAAATACTACATAGAACAAACACATCAAAAGTAAGCATAATATTTCAATAGCTGCCGAAAACAAAAGAGAGAAAAATGCAATTAATAAGCAGACGATATTTAGAAAAGTACAGATATTTAGACTGGAAAATGAAATTATCTGAAATTAACTACACGCGCAGACGATATTTAAAAAAGTAAAAATATTCAAACCTGAAAAGGAAAAAATATGAGTTATTCCATCAATAAATGCCATAAGTTTGTTTATATCTTCATTATTTTATGAGTCATTAAACATCAAAATGGGTCCGGGACTAAATAAACACCCTGTATATATATATATAAACATTAAAGTCTAATATCTTTGTTCCATACAACATTCCTTTGAAATTTTTTATCAACAAGAGAACTCTCGAAACCAACATGTTTGTATAAATTAATTCTTACTGCATTTTCAAATAAAATTAAGACAATATTCTTTATTCAAAAGTAATGAATTCTGGGAAATTTCTTTACGAAAACAATGCTCACGAATATCTGCATCAAATTTTACAAATATATTTGTAAAATATTCGGTATTTTTAGTACAAGCGTCTTGTTAATTACAATATTAATCTAAAAAATCAGCATTTAATATTTTCCACATATATTCGATTAGCTGACAAAATTTTCAGAACTTAGCAAAATACCTACATCCATCTAAATTTTGAAAAAAGAAATTTCTTGTGATAAACAGGTTATATTTGCATGCAAAATTTAATGTATGGAGAAATTCCTTTTAGAAAATCGCGATGCTTTTAGTATTAAAGCTTCATTCGAGAGTTAACAGTCAACAATTTTAACTTACATTAAGATAAATAGCATTTTACTGTTTTATAAGGAAATGGACGAAATTCTGCATGTTCAAATTAAAGACTCATAAATCGAAGAGGAAAATGTGAATACGAGATAATATAGCAATATTTTTTACGAAATTCAAGGGATTTGTTACAATAGCAAAAATGAATACTTCATATAGTAAAATTAGTCTATTTACTTATCCATTTGTTCTTAAAAGGATTTTATTAATAAAATTTTAAATGGAATTCTTAATTCAACCTGAAAAAATAAACATGAAAGTATTTGCCAGCAATGCAAACGAAATGTTATTTTCGGTATTATTTCACCTTTCGAAAATTTTACAAGCACTTAAAAATTATATCCATTGAAAATTGCTAAACTGAAAAAATAAAAAAATTATTGAAAATTAAAACAAAAGATAGTATTAATGATATACTAAAGACGTATACGAAAGATTATGTTCAAGATTAAATCCTTCGAGATGTTTTTATAGAGAATGAATAGCGATATGATTCTCTTTCTTCCTCTTACATTAATCATATGTATTTGAAGTTATATCTCAATTTTCATTTGAAACATTTTATAATGTGTAATAATGTAAACTCAAAATAATCTTTCAGACTATGACGAAAGTACTTTTTATGCTTAACTTTAAATGTTTTGCTAAGTATAAAATTAATTAATTGTTAATATCCAAACATCAACACTTTTTTCTAAATCTTCAAAAAGTACTTTCTTTTGTCTAAAACTAAAAATATGTTTCAACTATGCTTCCAAGCCACTTTCGATGTGATATTGAACTATTACTGTACCAGTTATTTGAAACTCAAAAACTGCGGTCATTGCAAGTTTTGTGGTTGAACAAAATATAGTAGTGTAAAAATATACTATATGACATACATAAAAGCTATTTATAAGGTGACTGTGTCTTCACATCATTTGACCTCCCTGTAAAAATAAAACTTTTAATGCTCTAAAAACTTGAAAATTTTATAAAAATTTAAAAATAAATAAGATTTTTCAAATAAATAATGATTATCTAGGTAAAATTAATCTTTTTCAAATAATAATCATTTACTGGAAAAATAGCACTCATGGTATTAAATTACCTTAATATCGTAATACTTATAACAAAAGTTTTGCTAAAAAAGTTAGAATTAATAAGCTATAATATGAAAAATTATAAATTGAACTAATCGGAAGAATTGATACAAGTATTTACATGAAATGCCTGCTTGAGATTCAACGTTTAAAACCTTGAAAATTGAAAGAATAAAATTCCAAATACTTACAAACACAAGTTAATGGCCATAAAGACCATTTATTTTGGTTTGACACTGGCAGAGAAAATATCTCGTTCATCCACATAATAAAATTTGATAAAAATAAAATTAATAAATTGCTGTTAGATTTCGAGAACAATGAATCGACGAGATGATCCAATACGAGAAACTATTACGTGAGCAATCAAAAATGTGCCATGGTCAAGTGGCTTTGAGGTCACATGATTTTTCATATTAAATGCAAAGTCAGAATGAGACTAAACGTATAAAAAGGGAAAAAAGGATAATAATGAAAATTCCAAATGCGTCATACTTTTTTCCTATGTGATGTGCCGAATAAAATTATTGTAAATTAAATTTAATGAGAGTCAACTAAATTTTTGATAAAAAAGATAATTTCTTAAGTATATGGGACATTAAATAAGATCAATAAGCAAATTTATTTAAGCAGGCAGTATAACATTTTGCTTGTTCAACTTAAATGGAAGCAGAAGCATATATAAAGTAAAATACAAATTTTTCAAATAAAAAAATAATTGGAACTTTAAATAAAATAGTGATAATAATAATAAAATAGTTAATATAATAAAATAATAGAATAAATATATAATAACATAGTTAATTATTTCATTCAAGCATTATGGATATAATATACATTAAAAAATTATTTTTTATAAATATAAATACATCTAATTTAATTTTTATAATATTATTATTGAATATTATTTAAAAAATATTTTGAAATTAATTTAAATTTTTTATTATTTTTACGAATATTTTTCTGTGTTAGTAGTCCAGTATCTCCCAGAAATTATATTCAACTAAAACCTGAACTAAATACTTATTTCTTAATTATTTTTTTTAATTCATGCTATACATACTTCAAAATTTGTATCCAATTACTTTTGTATAATACTTTTATTTGAAATATTTCATTTTAAATTAAACTTAAAGCACAATTTTTAAGCAAGGGAAATTCTTTAATAGTATATTAAACCTAAAGTGGAACTTCATGACCAACTAAGCTTTTTAATGTTGATTTTGTGCGAATTTTCTCAAAGAAGGTCGGATTAGTAGATGGAAACTTATAAAAGGGAAAAATTTATTTCCATTAAAGTTTTTATTTTTTTAATGTCTAAATAAATTAATTGATGTTTTTATAAAAACTGATGTAGAATTTCATATGGGAATATACATTTTTATGTAAAATGATGAAATCCGGGGTTTTTTTTTCCAAAATAAACCATAAATTCAATGCGCGTAATTTTGAATAACTGTATGTTTGGGAATTAAAGAACGCTTAAATCATAGTCATTATGATTGAATATGTGTTCAACATTATTATATTCTAAGAATTCCTTATTGGAACTTAAAATAGGCTTAAGATAATGTAAAAAAGAAACTTTGATTCTTCTTTTATTATCATTCTTCAATTTAAAATTGCCACTTTTAATTATTTTTTTTAAATATTTCCTTTTTTTTTCAAAAAAAAATTTCATGCGCTACTGAATTGCACATAAAACCCTGGAAGAATGATGAAAAGATATTTAAATTGATTTAAGATAATTGAAATTTTCAAAATTCTAAATCGACTACTATCTATTTGTCTTTATTTGATAATTACAAAAAAAAAACTTTGCATACTTTATAATTGTGGTAAATCTTAGAATAAATTTTGGAATCTAAACCTTCAAAGATAAAAATTTATCTTTTATGATGATTTTCAGATTCTTTGGATAATGTATTTCAGAGGCTCGTTTTTGCTTTATACACAAGAACTCTGCTATTGTATTCGAAAAAACTGTCATCCTAATTTTTTTAATTAAATGTTACTAATAGAAAAGAACATAATGAAAATTATTAACATCGTTGTATTATTCCCAGATCTAATTTGTTCTCTGCAAAAAAAAATTAAAAAATTGTGCTAGTTCGATCAATTATTTTTGAATCAAATCGCATTTCTTCTTTTTCTAAAGCACTCGTGTGCTGAATTGACCAATGGATTTTCCCTTTATTCTTGTCACAACTTCTCAAAACTTCGAATAACATTAGGTTTTCATAATGATAAATTATTTTACTAGAACCGTAAAAATTTTAACTTCCGAACTTTTAGGAGAAAAAGAAAACATTTTGTTATAAAATCCCAGGCACGAAGGTTAGAGAGAAATATTACTCCAATTTGTTATCGAAGGATAAATTTAACCTGAAAATTTATAGCTTTATCTCCTGTAAAGAAACACGGCAGAGATAAGGTTAAAAGAGCAGGAGGAAATATCTTCTCTTTACCCACATATGGTGGAACATGTGCATTGTATAGGTGTTCGTTTTATTCATTCTTTGTGCTGTGTAAAAGGGTTATGGCCCGAGATTTTATGGGGAATCGATTTCATGGTCTCGCCTTTTCGACAGTTTTAGAGCTTTTTGCGTCGTAATTTTTAACGCTTCCCCGATAAAGGACGCTATTCGAAAGAATATTTTGCTTTAATTACCCCGAACGGTGAAGGAACATTCACTTCGCATTGTTTGCTCGAAATAAATTGCGTTAGAAAGGTTTCCTAGTTATTTTATCGAATGGGCTGGAAATCTTCTTGATTAAATGACAGATCACGTATTTTGAAAGGAAGATGTTTTTTACGCAAGTAGTATGAGTAAAAAAATAACGTAGGGATTTAATAAAATTAAGAGCATGGTTTTTCCACAAAATGAATTCGTCTATTTAATGTTAGATATGTTTGGTATTCTAGTCGTTTGTCGGAACTTTAAAAAATACATTTTTTTAACTCTTTACTGGTAGTTTGTGACTAAAATGAGATAAAATCTTCATTAGTCTGTTAACAGTGGTTATTAACTTGCATAAATTTCTTTCTTATAAGATGAATAAAAAATTTAGAAATGCTGAAGATTTCTGTTTTTAGGGAAGCATCAATTTAAAGTAAATGAACAGTAAAATTACATAAAAAGTAAAGTACAAATAAAGCAATAAATATAAATCTTCAAAACAAAATCAAACCTATTTTGAAATAAACTGCAATTAAGATTTAAATGGTTTTACTTCTTAAGATTTTACTTCTGAATAATTAGAATCAGCCCAATCAATCCATAAAATAAATTATTTATAAGAAGATAGTTATCGAATGATTTCGTCACGAAAATGAAGCTTTTACCGATATTATTTTGTCATAAGCTGAGGAAATATAACATCAATTTTTAGCAATATTGGAAATTATTAAATATTTCTTAATTAAGCTTGCATCAAAAAATTCAAATGGGTGGCAAAAGGAAACCGAACTAAGGAATTATTTAAAAGGGAGAAAGGCTTTTTCTTGCATGTAAATGACACTTTGTTTATAAATGAAATATATCCAGGAAAGATTTATTTTGTCGATATCTTATAAAATTCTATTATTCCAAAAACTAAACATAGGTTCTAAAAGAAAGCTCACAAATTCATTCATGAGTTAAATAAATTCATTCATGAGGGATAAAATATGAAAGACAATGAAGAAAATATAAGTTCTTCTTTCGAAAAATGTAAACGTAATAGCAGCAGATAGATGCATTATTTTAACACTTATTTGAAGGAAAAAAACTACTATGATTCAGAAATTTTGATTCAGAAAAGGGTAATGCAATCGAAGAAGTTCCGTACAATCAGAGAGTAAGTGCTATGCAAGCTGAGTTAATACAACACTCTAATTCTGAAAGCATTTACAGATGAATATAGTATGTTCTTATGGAAAATTACAAGCATGTTTTTATCACATTAGTGGATTCATGGTTTACATTCCTCACAGAAATAAGAAATGACTTTAAAGTATAGGTGTTTTTTAGAAAACAAAATTTTAGAAATTCGTTTACAGACGTGTGTAAACATTGTGGGCAATTAATTCAAAAGTGCGAATTAAATGCTTTCCTTTTTAAATAACATCTTTTGAAGATATTTTTATTTGAAAAGGTTTAAACGACAGCACATAAAACTTTTTAAAGCAATACAGCAAACTCTCAAATTATTAATTTCGGTGAGTAAGAATTTATATGAACGTGCAAGACTGAAAAGAGGAAAAAAATTACAATAGAATTGTAGACTGTCGTATTGTTTCGCGCTCATTTTAAAACATTATTATGTCCTATATGTTCCAATTTTCATAAGTCTGATACTCTGAATTTCATTATTTTTATGATTAAGTTTCTAGAGCTGTAGGCTCTCCAGCACAAAAATTATTAAGATAGAAAATTTAAAAATACTAAGAAATGATAATTATTCAAACAGTTTTATTTTTTATTTTATACACTTTTTGTAACTTAGGGAAGAACAGATTTTGAAATAATAAAAAAAGTTCTATGGAAACTTTAAATAATAGATCGCTTGTAAAGTGGGGTTATGTCTTTAAGAAAAACTAGGTGGGAGCAAAACATATTTAGTCTTAACCTTTAACCCCAAAAAAGAATCAATTTCATAAATATGATCTAGTTTTATAAATATAATCAGAACGACTTTATAAATATGATTTTTTGAATAATCATTAATGTATTTGGAAACAACAAATAACTATCACGAATTATTCTAAGTCTCTAAAACTGAAATCTTAAAAGCTGTGATTTGAAATGCTTCTAAAACAAAACAAAGAAAAACTTTCAAAAAATCAACCACTTGAGAATTTATCGATGAGATGAACAGTAATATGTTTAGTGATATATATACTCAGTAAGTTCAAAGTGAAATTATTTAAATTTATTAATTGTTAAACTTGCATTTTCAAAATTTTTAGAGCTCAAAAATTGATTCGTTGCGCCATTTCTGGAAGTATTTAAAACGGAAATCAACATCTCACACTATGATAAATTATGAAAACATTTTTTTCAGTTAATGAAATTTGTTTAGTTTGGCTACAGATACCTTATGTGACAGAATTTTGTTTCATTTGAGAGATTCCCATTACTATTTCGGTCTCAACGACTGAAAAAAGATGTTTGCACAACGAAAAGTTTATTCTAATGTGTAAACATTAATAACAGTTTAAAAATATCGACGATGTCTACAAAATTGGTGTGAGTAAACTTGTAATTATAAGAGGTAATAATAAATTGTTCTAGGAAATTTTTCACTTTTTTTTTAAAGTTTTTGTTAAAGTTTAGTTGACGAAGTTGAAATTGCAGTGACAGAAATATTATTCATTAATAAAAATGACTAGATGATATAAAATTAAAGATTTTTGTGAAAATAAAATGAAACAAGGTATCTTGCTATCAAAATTAAATATAAGACAGAAGCCTGCTAGTGCAAGTAATAAAAATGCAACGCTAAATAAAATAAAAGTAACTAAAATGAAATCATGAATATTTAATACATTCTAAGAAAATGTACTGTGATATTCTCTATGGTTTGTTGCTTTTTAATCATTTCGTGCTGAAACATTGTTGCGGAATAGAAATAGAAAAATTATCTTTAGACAAGTTCTAAAGGATTTTGTGATTTTTTTTTCAGTTAAAAAGACTTACTCGTTATCTTAACACATTTAGCTTTAAATAGAGAAGAAAAAAATGCAAAATTTATGTTCACATTTCGAAGTTGATAATCTTATGAAATTATTTTTCTAAACCAGTTTAAAATTATGCTTCTTGAAGATGTAAAGCTGCTTTATTTCTCACATGCTCTCATTTCCATGTCTTTGAGTAAACATTTGCAATTTTTAGTTATATTCATAATTTCAATGTATTGTACATAGAAAGTGCAATATGATAAATTTTATTAAATCACTTTCTAGAAAAAATAATTCATCATTTTCTGATTCAAATTAAATATCTTGGGTAGATGATGCACTTTTTTTTTATCTAAAAGCTCTTACATTCATTTTCTAATAACGTTTTCTTATACATTTTCTCATAAGGACATTTATGTTTCTTTTTAGATTTATGCAATCTTACTTCATGTTGTGTTTAGAAAAAATGACATTGGATTTGATTCTCTAAAATTTAACTTTCCTTAAACCTTTTTAATCACTTATCAAAAGTATCCGGGTTATTTCTGTTTTTAACTTGAGATCTTAATAAATTAAAAGCAAACTTGTTCATTTCAATAATATTTTTAATATCACTAAATTTAGAGAAATTAACCAAAATTTCCATGCACTATACATCTTTCTTTTTGTTATATTTATAAATGATTTATCGCGCAGAAAACTAATGTATTGCGAGATTCTGGTGAACTGGAGGCTGATCTTCGATCTTGGGCAGCCGAATATGTTTGTTGTGAAAGAGTTAAGTAAAAAAAAATTATAGGGCTGTAATAAACACAATTGTATTGGATTAGTCACATTTCTTTCTCCTATTTCTCATTATTGATATATTTTCGATTAAATGTTATGAAAATATGAAACGTAGCCAAATCTTGCAACTTTTGAATCACATCCGTCTCCTAACTTACCAAAATAGACTTGTTTGATACCACTCAGTTTTTTATCACACTTGCCAATTCATCAAAGCCAAGCTATTCTAATGTTTTATCGTACAAAATAATTAAGTAATTTTGCAGTCAAAACTTTTTCTTAACTTCAACTACTGAAATGACATAGCTGAAAAAAATTATTGCTTCTCTGTTCTGATCAATAAAAACAGATATTTCAATACTGCCTTTTATACAAAGTAAAAATTAACCTTTGGTTTCATATCAAATATAACATTACAACATGAATTATCACACAACCTTATGTTTTGATGTAAGGAGTGCTCATAACATAATAACATTTATAGGCTAGCAGAATAAATTATGACATGCATGACAAAAAAAATTATCTTGTGTTCTCTTTAGGATAATCTGTTGAACCTATAGCTGCTGAATTTGATACTAGTTACTGACTATAAATAGGTGCTTATTTAAAAAAGAATATTTCAAAATTTTGATTAGATGTTTCATTACAAATTAATCGAAATTTGAAATTTTCCCCCACTAGCTTCAAATTAAATTATTGTAGAATTTCTTTCTTTAATTTTCTTAAATTTTTAAAAATATTTGTTTGATTGCTGAAAATAAACTCATACGCGTTGTCACAATATTATATACGCTTTTATGTGACACAATATTAAATTTTGTTACACATATTATTGCTACTATATAATTAAGGATAAATAATATAAATAAAATAAAGATGAATTAAAGCGAAAACAATTCCATGCTATGATGTTTTAGACTGGAGGAACTTCTTTTAATTTTTACTTCACCGTATACAATGATAAAATATTATAATCTTCAAAAACTTCGAACACGAAATTTAGACTAATCTCCATGTTTCAGACTTTCTCTAGTCTGAAAAACATATTTTTGGAGTTATATCTAGCTAGATGTGAAGATAACAGCACAAAAATGCTTTGAGCTAAATGAATGAATTTCGGTATATGAATTTAACACTTAATTTGTTTATTTCTATCATATTTTGAATAAAATTCCATTTAGAATAAATCTGCTTATCCTGACAGCTGCAAAACGAAGAGATCTAGATGGCAAAAATTTGATATAGAAAGTTATCTAGAGTGTAGATTTATATCAAATTTGGAATCAATTCCATCAATAATTTGACCATCTGTCAGTCTTTACTTTAACAAGAATGCAAACACAATAACTCAAAAACATAATGATTTAAATGTATGAGATTTAGTATGTGATCTTGTGATTTCAGTTGTACCTTTTTGTCAAATTTTCGTGTGAATAGATCAGGAAAGTAGGCAACCAAAATACACATTCGATTTTCTAGCACTCGTATACTGACTGCATCTGAGCGATTAATCGCCAAAAAATCAACAACGATCGCATACCAATAGTCTCTTTAGTAACAATCGTATGCGGTTAATAATAAATTACATTTATCAGAGAGAATCTGAGAAAGTTTCGAGAAGACCACTCCCACTGGTTTTAAAATGTTAACATTGAATTAAAATATAGAAGAAAATGGTTATGGCTGATTCAGAAGAATTATTTCCGTAGGGTGAGTTTTAAGAATTGTGAAATCAAACATTTTATTTATAAAGATTCAGTTTAGTTACAATATTACTATTTTAACTATAACTTTTGGTAAAGCTGAAATTATTTCAAATTTCTATTATAAAAAAAATCTCATTGTTCTTTGATCGTTCTCAAATACTAAGTATTTTTACAAAAAAAAATCAGATTTTTTTTTATTATTTAACTATAAACTTTAACACTTAACAATATAATTAATAAATTTTCAATATAATTTCAAAATTATGTTTTAGGTCGCATTGTTTATTTTTGTACCTTCTTATCGCTTTGTTTGTTTTTGCACCTTTGTATGATACATCGTATTACATCTGAAAATCTAAACCAAATTCCTTAATGGGTTATCTGATGAATTGGAAATGGTGGAATTTAAAATGTTCCTTTACTCATACTTTTATTATTATTTCAAAATAGAAGAAAATTTAATTTAAATAAATTATTGCAAACTACTTTTGCGTAAAAGCTTTCGGTAGATACAGTTGCTTAGAAATTAATGGCTGAAGTGATTTTTAACAAATGAATTCAATGTTTTTTAGCCAAATATTTATACCATTAGCTTCATCTTTCATCTACAAGAAATAAGAGAAAACATGAAATTTCTTATGAACTTTATTTTTATTGTATATGTTAAAATTTCACTAGTGAAATGTTCAATGATAATGCTAGACATTTTTTACTTTATATGCAATTTATATTTTAATTTCTAGTTCTCCTTTTCCTGAAAGTTCTGTTTTGCTGAATTTAATGTAACTACATCAGAAGTTTAACAAATAAAAATTATTAGAAGCGTGATGCTTTTAACCCAAGGCATTAACAAACATTACATTAATCTTAGTGTATGAAAATTATTAGAAGTTTATTGATTTTCCGATACTGTTTATTAAATTTATTTTCATTCAGTTAGCGAAAATATTCCGTATAAAACATTCATTTTCCAGAATCTTATTGAGAGATTCTTTATTAAGCAAATCCTTCGGTACAAAAAAAATTGTATTTTGCTGGACAATTGTTACTCGAATACCGAGGTAAAAAGAAAAATGACAAATAATATAATTGAGTATAAATTTGTTTTATTGTAATATAAACGATTCAATCAACAATGTTTGTTTCGCTACGAAACAAGAAATAAGATAAATTTGCGAGTTAATCTCTTTTTTAGAAATATACTAAACAGAACAAGAGTAGATTAAAGTAGCTTTAAAAATAACATCATCCATTCTTTGAAACTATTCTCAGTAATTTCATTTGCTTTAATTCCGCTTATCTTAATAATAATCCCTACAGAAATCCAATTTCTGATTCGCATTTCTTAAATAACATTTCGAAGTCCATGTTTATTGTTTTTAAATTCCAAGAAATATATTTTTCAGTATTTTTTCCAAAAATAGAAATGCAGATGTTTTAGAAATTTAACACAAAATTCTTTCGTCCTGAAATTTGAAATATATGTATTAATTTTATCTTGATAAGTTCTGTATGCTTATTTATATATTTTAGAAGTCATTTTTGGAATTAAAAATTTTTTTTTAATATTTTACTCTTCTGCAAAAATTTTCTTCACAGTAGCATGCATGCATTGAAAGATTTCCTAAAGGACCCTGAAAAATATTCACTTTCATAAATATGGTATATATGAAGGAAAATAATTGTAAGAATTAAAAAAAATAAACAATGAAATTTAATTCTTGGCATTCTTTAATTTTTTTAACCTTTCTCATTCCGATTTTTTTCAATTATAGATACCTATGTGTAGGTCATATTGAGGCGCAACTGATATTTTTAATTGTTGTATTTATTTGTCAGAAAGTAGTTTCACAGATTCCAAAAGTTTATTGCAATCAATTTTATAACAATTATTTGTAGGTGACTTTCCATTAGGAAAATATGAAATAAATTGAATGAATATTTATTTATGTTCAAGTTACTGTTTAAAAATATGCTGAGGAAATTAAATAAAGTTAGCCCGGCAGTCGAAATGGCGTCTGCGAATATATAATTATTCAAATTTTAAGAAAGTACACTGTTTATATCTCTGGAAAATTATAGCAGGGAGATATCAAAGTTGGACAATCGAAAAACAACTCAGAGAGAAAACTGCTGGCAGTGAAAGAGATATCACATGGCTTTTAGAGAAACTTTATCCATTTCAATGGAGAAAATTTGGCTGCATAATGCATCAATAAAATAAGTTGAATTCACAGGTTGTAAATTACTTCTTAATACCAAAGTATACTAAACAGTAGACAATAATATTCTTCATTTTCTGTTTATCTGATTTTGACAAAAAAAATGGATTGTAGAGAGAAATAAGTATGAGAGATTATATGTTACTATTCATTCCACAAATCCTTAAAACATAACCGAAAAATATTAATCGATAAAAGAATGAAAGATAAAAGTAAACTTTAAAGTTCATTTATAATTTAATTCAATGATGTGCGTTTAGGTTTGTTTTAAATGGAGTTAAACAATGATTAACTAATGCTCATAAAAAAATTAAGATTAAAAAAGCACGAAATCGCAAGCATTCCTACAGAGAAAAAAATAGTTAATAGTGCTGCTGTCAACCTAATTAACCAAGATTTTCTTTTAAAATTCTTTTATTACCAATTATATTCTTTCATTATCAACCATATAAATTGAATAAAAAATTTATTTATTTGCATTGTAACTGCATGGATCATTGTTTAAAAGTCACCTCTTTTCCATATTTTCTGTTATGTAATTTAAATCTTACATTGAGTCAGGTAACATGGTATTGTAATAATTTAGATAAAATAAAATCATATAAAATATGCATGTTAATAATGAAAAAATAGCTACTTTTTCGTGTATTATTTAAGTGCATTTTAGAATTTCACTTATTTTTCATTATTATTTTGATTGAATTTGATAATTATACTTTCACTACTTTAATTCAATATAAAGTGATTTGCCTATCACTTCTCTTATAGGAATAACATGTTTAATTAAAAAATGCAATATTTTCTTTAAAACTTTTTTGAATCAGTTTTATGTAAGAACCTCGTGGCAAATGGAAATGCTTCTGGTTTTCGATTGTCAAAACTACACGCTCCACTGAACAATTCAATGCCTCTTGCCAAAATTGTTCAGCCTGGAATAAAAAAGTTTAAAATAGATGCCAAGCAACCGTCTCAATGAACGATACGAATCTTTTTTTTTTCGACCGTCAAACACAGTTGATTACATCATTATTCATCTTCAGTACTCTAGTAAGGACGTAAAAACGAGTAAAGACAGTTTAAAGAAGTAGTTTTAAAAAAGAGAAAATGCGCGATGAATCTTTACCAGTTCTTTCATTATGATTGAAAAATTTTAAGTTTTACGAAGAATTCAGCTCTTATTCATTTCTGAAAAACTTGTTCATCTAGTCAAAATGATTAATTTTGTTCAAAATTGAAATTTGATATGCGATCATTTATCTTCAAAGTATATAATAAAAAAATCTTCATATGTTTATAGATTATCAGAAAATAAGAAATCCAATTTTAAAAGTGAGTCCTTTTCTCAATGAATTTTTTTCGATATCTCCCTAATATCTCTAAATAATAAAATAGAATTTTCTTCTTTATAAATAACTAAATAGTAAATCGACTTTGTGATATTCGCTTTTTTAGGAGCCAAGTGTAGAACTAAGAATTAAAATTGAAGACGTTGTTGAATGTAAATGACTTATCCACTTTCAAAAAGCTAAGAATTCTAGTAATAATTAGAAGAGTGATTTATAATAGCCAAAGATTAATACAAATAAAAATTTAAATAGAAGTCATTCAGGATATTGGTAGACTTTATGACATTGACAATGATAATTTTTATGCGTTTTTCTCTTTTAGAATGCAGCTTATGTTAAACGTTGAAGTAGCATCTGTAAAAAATATAATTTATAAAAATCATAATTATTAAGTGTAAATAAAAAACTGATAATATCAAACAATCATTTTATAACAATTATATTTTTAAATGTGTTAATATTTATAAATAATACCTGATGAAAAAAAGATCGGGAATGCTTCATTTAAAATTCATACATACTGGAAATAATTTACAAAATTTTATGAAATATTTTCATCACTTATATAATTATCTTTCATTAATTTATATAATAGTCTGTAAATATATTTGTCTATAATGAAATCAATGTAGCTTTATCGATTTCCGTAACAAAAAATGCCGTTTGAGTAAAAAATACATGTTAATAATTGTTTCAGCAATGCAATTTTTACTACAAAATATTTTAAGGATATAGTATGTACATAAAATGTAAAACATCCTTTAATTAAAAGTAATATTTGACAGTAGTAAAATGTTAAAAACGGACAGACAATACACCATAGAGCAATTCCATTCCGGTGGACACTCCATTTTGCTTTATCATCAAAATATCAATATCCGATCAGAGAACTGGAGCTAACTGATATTGTAGTTTAACATTTATTGGAGATATCATTTAACAAGGTCCTATATCAAAAATGACGGAAGAATTGTCACTCCATTGACGAAAAATTGTCAGTTCCTCAACTAAGAGAAAAAATCATTCAGGATTTTTGCAACATTAAATATACCTTTTCATACAGCCATAATAATTTATGAATTTATGACAAAAAAATTTTTAAAATAAGGCTGAATAAACTCCGTTTCGCTTAATATTGCACCATGTAACTTTTTTTATATGCACGGTAAAAACCGCCTCTGAATGGTCACGGTTTATAAAGGAAATAAAAAAAAATTACTGCAAATCCTTATGTTATTTCACAAACAGGAATTTAAAGTATGGTTTGAGAATCGGAAAAAGGTTGGCTAGGGGTGCATAACAATCGCAGCAGGTTACCATGGAAACGCTGTAATAAATATTGGGCCATAAATTTATCCTTTGTTTCTTGACAACTTTCTGATACGTTTTTTCTAGCGCAGATACAAATTACAGAAAAATATTTATTGCCAATCTTATATTGCAGCAAATGGCATTTAAATGTATATTCTGAAAAAAAAAAATATATTTATAGTAAAAAAAAACCTACATTTATTTCTTTCTCCAAATATATTAACTAGCGAAGGTTCTAATCATTTAATCATCGTATGACCAATGTTCCTCAGGAAATTCTATCAAGAAAGAAAATGGCGGGAACAGTGAAGCAATTTTTAATAAGCAACTCTGTGTTCATATAAGATATGTGCATTTATTGAAGACTAACTATCTTCTTCAAATCAATTGAAAGTCGTCCATCCCTTTAATAAACTATCAGGATTCCTTGACAGTTATGTTCGTGATTTTTTTTAATTTCATGCCGGCTACCTATTAAATTGTTGGCACAGTCTTTCTCCTTATTTTATTCATATACTCTTTTTAAATCATAAAGAAACTGAAAAAAATTCCAAATGGCTTATTAAATTCATAACGCTCGGTGTCGCATAACGCAAAATCAAATGAATTGCGTACAGATCAAATTTAGATGAAGAACTTGATATTCACAAACTTCCAAATTCAAAAAACTTTGAATAATAACTGGATTATACTTAAAAAAATTCTATTAAATATCAGTTAATTTTATAATAGCTTGGATAAAGCTATCGTTTATTGAGCTTAATATCCTTATTTTTTCACTTAGTTTGTATTTTTATCAAAGGTACTTTAATTATGCATATTATTTAAAATGTTGATTTTAAATTTATTGTGGCTGATGAAAACCCCGAGGGGAGTTAATTCTCTATTTAATTTTTCATTGTATAATATATGTTTATGATTTATTAGATGCTTAATTCTAAAAATCGAACATTTGAAGCAGCATCATAGATCGGCGAGACGAAATTTTAAATAATTCGTTTTAAAAATTTACTCAGAACACAAATTATTTATATATCATTTTCATATTTTTATTTATTTTTTTCCTTTTTTTCCCATTATATTAGAAATAACCATTTTGTTTCTTTTTTTTATTTGTTCTTTGAACAGTTAAATTTTGGTAAATTAAGCTTAAGAAATTTCTATTCATGCACCTTCTTATTAAAATCCAAGTTATGCATCATTGAACTTAATGTTTTATTTTGCTAATTTAAATTTAAATAAATGAAATTGTTATACTAAATTTAAATAAATTAAATTGCATCGCAGTAATCCAAATAAAAAATGACACGTCTGGCAAGTGAAAATGAGAAAATTACAATGTAATTTCTAAAACAATTTTTTTTGTGAAAATGCAAATATTTATAATCTTTAACACATGTGCGAATGCATAGTGATAATTTTTTTATTTATGTCAAATTTTAAACAAAATAACATTAGTTTATATTATTTATCATGCAGCTCATAACTTTACTCGATTATTATTCATCATATCAGCATTGCCTTACATTCTATAATTATAAAAAAGACTTTTCATCCTTGTAAGATTCTAAAGATTCCTGTTTCATTCTAACTCGAACAAATTCAGAAGTTTCATTTTAATAATCCTACTTCGAATGTTAATAATGTTTAAATAAAAAATTTGAGTCACATTTTTTTATCCTAATGAATCTTCTTTAATGCGCTTTAATTAATTTATTTTTCATATTATTTTCATGAAAAATAAGAAAAAAAATTAAGTTACATCCTTTTTTTTGCATTTACAGTTTAGAATACGTAAGTTAAATCTGTAAGAAGATTGTGTTATTGCATATTATTAACAATTCATTACTTAATATTCGTTTTTTACCAAATTTAAAATCGAAAATTACAAAATTAAAGGTTACGTACACCATATTTAAAGTCGAAAATCTTTTAAGGCATTGTTCTTTCCAAAAATTAACAAAGCATAAAAATTTTATAAAATTACTTTTGGTTTTGCTTTGTGTTAAATATCTAGTGTTGACCACATATGAAGGCAAAATCACGTAAAACGTATTTAGTCATTTCATTTCTCCAGAACAAGTGAAAATTCTAGGACGTGCAAGGTTTAGAACTTAGAATAATCAAGAAATGTTCCCACGAGATCGAACAGTAAAACTTGTTAAAAGAAATAAGTATACACAGCAAGAAATTTTTGTAGAAGAATGTCTTTTCGAGAAAAAATTTCTAAAGTTCGAACAAAATAGTTTATGTCATGTTAATCAATTTTTGCTCAGACTGAGAAAAAAGTTCTAAGCATGAGAAATTTTTGAAATAATTACAATACTTGTTTTTTTTTTTTTTTTTTTTTTTTTTTTGGCAGTGAGAAAATTCTGTAGCAAAACATAACATATTAATTTGCAAATTTAAATAATACTTAATTACGTTACAGGCAGATTTTCGAAAATAATTTTCTCTACAACGAATGCAATATATAAGTAAGTAGTCCTATTCATAAACTATTTTTTTTCGCATGTTATCGCATGAAAAGTGTTTTTACAATTTTATCCATAAAATATAAATGTGAGCACGAATGCTACTATAAAATAAGATAACAAAAGCTATATGATGTATGTGAGAAAACTTATCTAATAAGAAAAATATTGCCTATATTTGCAGGGGTTATAATATTATTTGTAAATTCCGTCATATGACATGCGAAATGTAAAACACATGACAAAAAATAAACATTCAAGACACACAATAGCTATCTACAATATTCAAATTTGGCTCATAGCTACTTTTTAGACAATAGATACTCAATGAGAATAATTTTTTGAAATTATAATCAGAGTTTTATTTAAAATACAAAAAAAAATTGTTTTGATTAATAACTTCGAAGCTTATTATTTTTCAAATAACATTTTTATAATTTAAAATTAATACTTAAAAAACAATCCAAAAGAAATTTCCAGTGATACAATGTTTTCCTTCAATTTCATAAATTTCAAAAAAGAAGGGGGTTTTAGCATATTTCAGATCAATATTTTTCAATGCTTTTGCTTTTGAGTATATGAGTTGCAATACCATTAAGCCCATATTTGTGCATATTGTTGATGCTGTATAAAAAATGGTAATTTTAAAAATAAAATAAATATAGATGAATCAATTATGCTCAAAAATTATCATGTACAATATTCCGTTATGAAGATTCGAATCTCTATTAAATTTTCCTAAAAAAGAAACTTCCAAAAATAAATTCGTAATCATTGCAATCTATTTTTTGGAACAGCATTATCATATTAAATTAAAGAATTTATTGACTTCTAAAAATAAATTCATATTCCTATAAAACAATAGAAATATTTTTTTAGAAGTAGTATCATATTGGTTTGAAAAATATATTTTAAGGTATTTTTAAGGTATCTATATCCATAAAAATAATTATTCATTAAAAATTACCAGTGAAGAAAACGGAAATCTCTTAGGAAAACTAAAAAATTACGTTAAACATTTTAAAAGATGCAAATTCAATCAATCTCTCAACAATTACCAAATTGAAAATTACAATAATTTAGCTGTCTAATTTACATTTCCAATTCGTTCTCGGCAATGTGTACAAGAGGAAAGTAGTTAATCTATTAACGCTAAATATAAAATTATCTTGATTAAAGTATAATTTAAGTGCATATATCTCTATATCATTCATTGAAATCAACATTTTTTTTTCTTTCGGAATTGATATTGTATTTTAATTTTAAATTGTATTGCAAAAAATGTTGTTTTAGAGCAATCTGTAATAAATAGCAACTGAGCCATAGATACAAACATAATAAAAAAATTTTACACCAGAATTGCCATTATTTAAAAAAGTCCTAATGAACACTTTGAGAGAAAGAGAATTTACAGCAATTATTTAATACATGCAAATATATCTGAAGTGAAAATGATCAACTTTTCTTAATTTTATTTTAAAGTATCTTAAACTGTTACGCGTAAGTAACAATTAGCATAAGTATTCGTTCATGTTGGTTATTTCTTATTAGTTTTACAACAATCATAATGCAATTTTTATATTGTTTATAAAGTACAGAAGATTTTAATTACGACAAAAGGTACTTTTGTCATTTTTTTATAAAGAATTAGCAAATAATTGTCTTTATAAAAGAAATTGTACTGAAGAAATAATTCTAAATAAAATTAATTCAAGAGCATCTATAGGAAATTATTTGAAAGTTGGGTTTGTTTTAGACAAATAGATTATATTTTTAAGTTCAAAATAATTGATGAATATGCTCTGGCTTGCTTACATTTCAAAAAAGTTGTAAAAGATACAACAAAATTTTAAAAATTGTGTATTTTTTTCCTTTCGCTTCTGCTTTTTTGTGCTGTCAATTGTAGCTTCAAAGTCTTTCTAGTGCATATCAAATAGTTACATCATCAGCGCAAACCATGTGTCCTAGTGTCACTATAATTATCGAAAGCAATTAAGCAAGAGCATCAGCGTGCTTCGTCTACCAATACATGCAGGACAACAGGCAGACACATGACTCTTCAACTCACCTCTCTCGCTCGTTAGCACTTCCTTTCAGCGGGTTCCCATTCCGGGAAAGAAATCGGGAGAGCTTTTTTCGGGAGAACCTGGATTTCTGGGCATTGGAAGCTCAACTGGTGGGTTAGCGACGCAGGGGAACTTTCTTCCATACACTAGGGAGCGCGCGCATCGTTCGCACTTTTTTCATCTTTGGTTGGACGAAGTGCTCGGGGTTTAAATTAAACGAATGTATGCTTAATGGAATGGCAGGATATAGAGCCAGAGATAATTGACAGCAGATCAGCGCAACTGCGGGCTCGACTTCGAAAGTTGTAATTGATTGGTTTGTTGCTCCATAAAAGCGATAGTAGAATAGAGTATTTTTTTTTTCTTTTTGGTATTTTAAAATTTATATTAGTTTAAATGAAACCTTCTCTTGGTAACATACTATTTTGTTTCAACCTAAAATAAAAATTTTTTTAAAAAACCTTAAATTCATAATCGGTTTCGCTTTTTAATGGCTATATATTTTTCATATAAAATCAGAAGCGAGTTGGCGATGTCCGTATAATCATTGAATAATATCTCAAATTTGTTCTAGTAATTAATTATTTTTTATGCTATTATACTAATTTAGATTTCTTTTCTTCCATGTTTCTTTCGTAAATCTGAAGGATTCCTGTATATATATCTTGAACTTATTAATTAGGAATTCATCCGATTTTGTTTCTTCTATTACTATAATGTTTATTATGTATTACGAAGATAACGTCGTGACATAGTTTCCAGAAGAATAACAATTAATAAAATAGTTTTAACTTGATTTTATTATCGTATTCTATTTAAAATTATATTACTTTTCGATTATCACTAAATTACTTTCTTGAAATATTTCGTGAATGCTTCCAGAATTGTCCTTCATCTTATTTTATACCTGGTGTCAACCAACGAATCAACTTTCTTGTAATGAACAATAAATCACTAATGCAACTTTATCTAACTTTAATAACTGTTTAAAATTTCAAAGTGATTAGGAAAATCAACGAGCCTGTATTCCTGCCCCAACTACTGTACTGATTTCTCCAATTCTCATTTTATATGAAAGCTTATAACTCTAAGATATGTTATCAATGATCACTTGCCTTCTACAACTTCTAGATATTATTCGATAGATATTTTAAATACTCAACTTCTTTACATTCTAGGATAGGAAAAACTTTTAAAGTAGATACAACCATTGTACTGATTCCCCCAATTTGCAATTAATATAAAAGCTTATGTTTCCTAATACATCCTCAGTGGTCACTAACCTTCCAAATTCAAAAGACGTCGCAAAATAGAAGTTTGACAAAATAAAAATTAATTTTCTCTGTAATTACTTTAGAGATAGTTTTACCACTCTTTAGAGTTAACCACTGAGAGTGCTCTATATTTATTAAGTATTCTTTTTTTGTGATAAAATTTTGTTTATCAAAATTTTGTTGATGTGACTAAATTAATATTATTAATATAGTGAATGAACAACTAGCTGGTTTTTATTGTTTATGATTGAACCCAATTTTGATTTTTAAATGTATTGCTTCACTATGCAAAATAGAAAAAAAAGTTTCTAATAATAACATTTAAAGTAACTGAAAATTACAAAACGGCAAAAAATATAGTCATTCGAGTCAGTTTTGGGATGAAATGTATCGTTGTAATCTGTAAAGAGTATTATTTGGAGTTTACTCTATATAAGTTAAAGCAAAGAAAAACTGTGAAGGAACTAATAATTAAGTTTTAAGATATGCCATATGAATGCAATGGCAAGAATTTATATTATGTTAAATTCTTGCTATTATGTACATGTATTCTAGAAATACATACACATAATGTTCACTTTAATTGTATAATTTTTTTGACTTAAAACTCAATGTCCGCTAATCAATAAACAAAGTTTCCAAAAGGCATTAATTGGCCTAAAATAATGAAAATCGAAGCTCCGTAATTCGTTGACACTAAAAAGAGTTATTTTTTTTCTTTCAGATTTCAGAATGTCGAAAATATATCATAAAATATAACTAATAAGGCAAGGAAACTATAAAATATAATTTTATTCATGATTATTTCATAATGTAATAATTTTTTAATAATTTTTATTCTTAATTTTTCAAGAATAGACTTATTAGCTCAATACTTATACAATACACCATATACAACCAATACCATTATTAGTTTACTAGTTCAATATAACAATATTTAAAGCATTATCCCATTTAGAGTCATATGCTTCTATAAAGTAGATAAAAAATTAGCTATTGAGGAAGTATAGCTATTAGCTATACCCCTTTTGTATCTATATAAAAGGAAAATTAAAACTGCAAAATGCAACTTACAAGTTATTATTGACCAACTTGAATATTGGTGCGCATTTAATTTGGACATGAAGTTTATTACCACGTTTCCTATATTTGCCTGCATACAATTTTAAATATCTTGCACAGTTACCTAAAATTGATTGGTGATGCCAAATTAATATTTGATTTTTCGAATTAGCGTTTTTCTGTAACCTGATTTAAAATACCATATTTAAAGTCATGAAACCTATCTCAATTTTCCCTCAGAATTCTGTTTATAGATCTTTGTTGACTAAAAAGTCTCACTCCCAAAACAAAAATTACACTTTTGTGCTTTTTCTCGTTTATTGATGAACCACGTGGACCTTGGAGGTATATTTCATATAGCTTATTTCAAATAATATTTAAAATAAAGAATTAACAAAAGAATTGCCAAAGACTAAAATTTGAGAAAATAATATCTAAAGATGTAAAATAGCATTAAAACCTATGTGAATGCAAATATAAAAAACAGTGCAACTTCTAAAATCCAGACTTAAAAACAAAATTATAATGGTTTTATAAAGAAAACTATTCAAACATAAAATTAAAAAATTTCATAATTTCTCGAAAATTCGACTTTTTAGCGTAGTCACCTATCTTTAATGATTTTTTTTCCGTTTCGAGTACAATTTTCGTAACCCGTTTGAACGGAAAAATTAAAGTCCTCCCACGTCTGTACTTACGATCTTTCCAACTGGAATGGAATTCAGACTTTAGCTGAGCAGGACCTTATAAACGTTAAAAAAATGTTTCTAAATCAAAAAAGATAAAAAATCATATACAGTAAATCGCCAATTATTTGAAACTCAAATATTTATATCTCCAATTGTTAATTAATTTTCAAATAAAAAATTAAATGTAAAAATATAAATTCAAAAATGTTATTTCTTTTAATATAAATCGAACAATACTTCCAGTTTTCTGTTATTTATTATATTTATTCGGCATTGTTTCTTGAATTACAATAAAGTTTTATTTTTGCCTGGTCTCATTTTTACTTAATTTCTGAGCTTTATTTGCTAAACTGATTTTCTCACATCCGAATCAACTTGCTCCCAAATTACTTTAGAAAAATGGGTTTCCATTATATAAAAATATTATATATTATATTGTATAAAAATATTATATTTTGGTAAAAAAAAACATTCAAAATTTTATGCAAATAAATTAATTTTTTGAAAAAATTCATACATGTTTTTTCTATTTTGCAAAGATATCTTAAAACTAAATAGTTTCATTTATAATAAATTATTTAATAACAATGTTAGGAGAAATATTCCATTCAAAAAATTCTACAGGAGAATTATTAGAGAATATAATTGCAAATTTACAGTGGCTCCCAAAAGTGTTCGTACACCAACAAGAATCAATTAAAAACCTCATTATTTACCATTATATATTCTTATTCTTACATGAAATTTTCTTCATAGCATATTTTTACAGTTCTTACTAAAGCAGTGAAGAATAAATTTTAATTACGATGCAAATTATTTTTTTAAAAATGACAATAAATAAAATTGCACAAAAATAGGACACAAAAGTGATCATGCACTTTAAAAAAACATCACTAAATATGAAATTTTCTAAATTTTTATAAATGTTTAGTATTTAGTAGGACATCCTTTATTCTTTATAACAGCTTTTAAACGTTTGGGCATAGATTTAACTAAACGGTCGGTTAATTCTGCACCGATCTTGTTCCATTCTTCGATCATTACTGCTTTCAGTTGAATTTTCGATTTAATGTCGTGACTTCTTATTCGCACCTCTAATTCTTTACAAATATGTTCTATAGGGTTAAAATCCGGTGATTGAGCTGGTGTTTTAAGGGTTTGAGGGCAATGATAGAGGCAAAAAAGACGAACATTCATGGCCGTGTGCTTAGGATCGTTGTCTTGGTAATACACAAAGTTGTTTAAAATGCCCAATTTTTGTGCTGACACTTTTAAATTATTATTGAGATTATTTATATAAACTCTATGATCCATTATACCATCAATGAATACTAAATTGCCTACTCCAACCGCTGACATACACCCGCAAACCATGACACCTCCACCGCCATGTTTTACTGTTCCAACTAAATTCTTGGGATTAAGTTCTCCATGCAATGATTCTCCCATCCGACCCAAAGATGTTAAACTTACTTTCATCTGAAAATAAGACACAATTCCAATAGCTCTCTGACTGGTTTATCATAGATTTGGCAAATTTAAGCCTAGCAATTCTGTTCTTCTGACTTACAAAGAATTTTCTTCGTGCAGAGCGGCCATGTATACCAGCATTCCGAAGAATTCTACGAATAGTTTCACAGGAAATAGAAGTTCCATTTGATTCATTATATTGTGAAGTAAACTTTATTGCACTCAGACGTGGATTTTTTAGAAATTTACTCACAATATTTCTTTGACTTCTAGCTGACAGGATTTGAGGGCGACCATTACGAGGCTTGTTTGCAATCCTTTTTCCCTCTCTGTAACGTTTTATTATGCTTTGCACCGTTGAATGAGGTAGATTAGTTATAGTTGCAATGCCTCTAATTGATTTTCCAGCTTTAAAATGAAATATAATTAATTTTCGTACGTCTAAACTCGTTTCTTTGCGAATGCGCGTCATATCTAAGAATAAATTAAATAGAATAAATAATTGTGATATTATATACTGAAATCAAACGATTTTAGTGTATTTTTCAATTAGAAGAAAAATAAGCCGCAAAAGATATTTTTATGATGAATTTAAATAAATAATGTTTGGATGTACGAAGACTTTTGTGTTCTAATTTTGTGACATTTTTTAATTATTTATTTTTCAGAACAATACTACTTGATTTTTTATAAAAATATTTGTTCAGTTTTATTAAGAACTATTTAAAGATGCTAATTAAAAAAATCAACTAATAAAATGCTTTATTAAGAAGTATAGAACACAATTTCTGCAAATTTCTTTAGTGTGCGAACACTTTTGGGAGCCACTGTATATCATCACTGAAATAAGAAACAAATTTGTTACACATTTTAAAAAATAGTTAAATTAGAATTTTAAGTAAATTCATTCCAAACATAAGGTCATTAAAAAAGTTTGAATCAGTACTTAACTTATTCTCAATATGCAGACAATTGAACGATCAACAGATCATTGTTGTTAGCATATCCCAAAATAGTATTTCATTTTTCAAAATATTTCAGAACTAGTTTCTCATACTTCTTGAATGCAAAAAGCTGGCGAATAATAATCTTCAAGAATATTCCAAAATCATCTATATTGCCATTCGCAACTGAAGAACTTACACAAAATAAATAATACACAAGAATATACAAGAATAGAGAAAAAAACCTATATAAATAAAATCGTTCATGATGATGTAATTCTTGTCTCTGTGATGTAATTAATATAGTTATCGTTTGCAAAAATTTGGATCAGAAAATGTTGATAAATTGTGTACAACGACGAATCTAACCCGAGATATTTGTGAATTCGCACAAAATTAAATAGTTTAGGTAAATAAATAAAAAAAATATTATAAAATGTTGACCATTTCTGCTTTTTTTTCTGTAAAAAAACTAAAATGAAATATTCCGTATGAAATTGCATAAAATAATACATATTTCATACCATTTAGTATATCATCATAATTATATCCCCATTAATGTCCTTTATATTAATAAAAAAATATAAATAAATTGATTTTTACATTTTAATTCAATTAAAAATTTATGTTAATAACAATGGCATGTAAACAAGTTAAGACTATTTACTTTGATTTTTTAATGGTGAGTGAAATTATGGATTCAATTTTAAAATTCTTTGAGTATTTTTCAGTTGCCTTTTACCTGCTACCTTTTAGAGAATAAAATATTGAATTATGTAATTAGAAGAAAAGAACGATTGGAATACGTAAATATATTCAACAAACTATTATATAATTAATTTCTGATAATCAATTTGGCAACAGTTAATTATTGTTTTAATTAAATATTTTATTTAACTTGGTCTTAATAACTTCTTTATCTAGATATTTTTATGCCTACAAATTTTGATAGATACATAATTCATACCACAGAGACTCTGTCATTCATACTTGGTAACCTTGCACCATTCTGTTCAGTTTACTATGCATTTACTTATTTTCGGTTAGCTTCCTAAAATGTATATAAAAAAACAGATATACTGTAGTAATGCAACCTAATTTGTATTCTGAAACAACGTAAATCTTTTTTTCATGTTAATAATATTTTAAATATAAATTTAAATATTTTACATAATTCCCCTTGATTTAAGTAAATATATCGTTTGCCTGAAATCTGTTTTGCCAATAACGAATTATTGAATTTGAAGAGTGTTTTACTGGTTTATGCTACAAGATAAAACCAGGGATGAGAGTTACTAAACCAGAAAAAAGAGGAAATTCAAGAGCGCATCCCAAAGAAACGTGCCTATAGAAATAAAGCACTAGAAAAAGTTTAAACTAAATAGTTAATAAAAAATTATAGTTTGAATAAAAATTTAATTGATTTAAAAATTATAAAACTACAGTCCAATTGACTTTTATATTAATTTAAAAGTATTTGTAGAAGTAATAAATCAATAATATGTGATTTTCTCAGAGCACTTTAAGAAATATAATGTCCGGAATAAATTTAAATGCATATAGGACAGCAAAGATGAGAAGAGAGCCAGTATTTTATTGTAAATATACCTCAGTAGCATATTTTTTAAAAATATTTCTTTGATTCTTAATGGACTTTTATGAGCATACCTCAGAAGCATTACTGACTTTTTATTTTTTTACAGATCTTTCATTTACATGATTGAATTGGCTTTTTATATTTTGGGTTTGAGATCAGCGATATTAGTGCAGTAAACAGCTTCAGTTTGTGTTCAAGATTCAAATGTGGAAGAAATTTTTGAGATCTGGAATCTCATTTCTTTTCCCGATGAATATTTCTCTGCAATTTGGCGACTTCTTTGCAGTTTCGTTCGTCACTGGCTTTTCCTTTGAATTTGATTGTTTGTCACAAGCATTTTTTTGCTAACAACTACATCTCTGTTTTTCTTCCTTCTGAATTCATGTTCTTACAGAGATTTCTGCGCAATTTGCCTTTAAGACAATGCTTCTTTTTCCAATTCAGCTCTTAATTTTTTTTTAAATATAAGCTCATACGTCGCAATCTGAATGGCATAAAAAAACTTTATACTTAATCTGTTTGTTTCAAAATTGACGACTGAGTTCATGATACTAAAACACAACTCAATTTTTTAGGCTCATGAAAACAGATGACCCTTCTTGTCACTATTAGAAATAGTTTGTAATTTTCGACTTCAATCCACCAGCTATCCACTGACTCCTTCTGCCATGGTTGCCGTAAACTGGCAGCCGGATAGTTGTGTACTCCAAGTCATAAGCACTTTTTTCTGCAACATTAATGATATTAATCCCTTTTCGGTAATGCCAAAGAAAAAATATAAGCCGGAAAAACAATAAAGAGGAAATCCAAAATGTGACACAATTTCTGACGCAGAATGTATTAGCAAATTATTCAAAAGCATGTTCTAGAATGTTCGTGAATATTCAACATATGCTCTCAATATATATATATATATATATATATATATATATATATATATATATATAATTTCTTCATTATATTCAATTTCTTCATTATATTCTATTTTGACATTAGGACTGAAGTGAGAAATCTTTTAACAATTCCTCTTAAGAATTCTTAAAGAATAATAGTTACAAATGATTTTTAATATGCTTTGAAATTAATTTAATTTTGATTGAAAGATACCAGCTGAGGAGTAGAAACTCCTCTTTGAATTACACATAGGATGAAAAGTTCAAAAGCAACAATAAATAAAAGATGCAATTTTTTGGGTCCAAGCACAGTTAATTTCTAAACCACTAAAGACAGGCATATACTTCCAATATTAAAAATGATTTAAATGCTTAAAATTCATAACATAGTCGCAGTTTTAGTTACAGATCTGTGAGACTTTACATGCTTAAAATGTTCTTTGCTCAGAATAATTCATTTAAGTTAGTTTACCGATACTATTAGTCATATTTAGAAGAATAATATGATCATCTTAATTAATAGAACAAAAATATATAAAAACTTGGAACAAGTAATTTTTTATCGGCAAATTCAGTGGCTCAAGCAATATATAAAAATAATTTTTTACATCAATTAGAGCTTTTTTCAGCTGAAAGTATATGTCTTCCATTAATGGTATAGAAATTGGCTATTCGTCCACGATTATAGCGACATCTTGTATGCTGATAATTTAACCAATAATTTCACCGTAAGTTAAAAAAAATCAATAGGAAACATTTGATGAAAAATGCATTAAATGAAATCAAAAGCACATTTGTTCACAAATGAAAAAAATAATTCAAAGAACATTAATCATTAATAAAGTTAAAAGAAAGAAATATCAATGCGCTTGCTTCTTTTTTTTTCTTGTGATTTGTTATTTCTAAAGAAGCGAAAAGAACAGCAAAAAAGAAAATCGATTCCTTTTAGTAAGAATTCCACAGAAAAAAATTCTTTGAAATCCTTTACGCCTTTAAGGGAAACCATTAGCTTTCAATTTTGAAATCAGAATTCTATAACAAGTAGAAGATAATTCCAATATCGAACGTAAATTCCTTAGAATTTCTTTCCCATTTTGAATCAAATCCCGTCCATTCAGATTTAATGGAAAGTAACGCTTTGTGAAACGTTTTTATCTTTTTGTTCCCATACCTGAAAAAAAGTTCCGTGTTATTCGTTTCTGTTATAATGGTTCTTTAATCTACGTAACAACTTTTTAGCAGTTTAAGATTATGTCGAAAGCTAGACAAATAAAACATAATTCCATTCCGTTAAAATTATATGTAATTATCCTGGCAATTTTTATACAGACAATTAATGTTGTTTAATTTTTGGCAAAAATCGGGGAGAAATGTAAATACAAATTATAATATCTAAATATTTCAGAAAAAATAAGAAAAGGTTTTAACAACACGTATGCTTTATCTCTTCTATTATGAGGCATTCGAACTATAGGATTTCGGCATAATAACATGATTAAACTAATAGGAATTTCATTTATGTGGCCCTAGAATTTAGTGTAACTGTACCTAGATTAATGTAAACAAATATATAAATGAAAAATAAATTATTTTACTGCCTAATATCTGTACTGACTTAATTCCTTGTCTTATATATCATTTAACTTCTTGGAAATTTGCATGCATTTGGGGGGGGGGGGGTTAAAGTTGATTCGAATTTCGCTATTGCTGCTTTCACGATATTATTAATGAATCGATATGCTCTCTAAATCGAAAGTTAAGTGCATGGGAGGGGAGAGTGGCTATTCTGCTTGCTGCTGTATTTTCGATTGTAAAAAGCATGAGAAATAATTTTGATCGGCCTTCTTATATTCTGGAAAAGATATGTATAAAAATAAGCCAACTCATTTTCTAATTCTTTGCTTTTATTAGAGCATTATTGAATATTTTAAGAAATCGAATTTTTTTTATAAATTCGGGTATTTTAATTTTTAAGTTAAATCTCTTTTTTTTAAAGTAATAACCAGAACTTGCATCTGCAAATACTGTGTGTACTGTATATGAAAGAAAATATTTTTCATTAAAAGCTGCTATTTTTTTAGACAATTTGTCCGTCTTTAATCGAAATGAGACTTGTTGAATGAATAACTTTTGAATGTGTAATTTCGCACATCTTGGAAATTGATGCGAGGTATTCTTCCATTCAAAAAATGCTTCATCTAATAGGGACTTTATAAATTTTATAGAAGTTTAAAAATTATATTTGAACCCATGGGAACAAAGAGACATTCTATAAGGGATCTGCATCATTATAAAAAGTTTAAACAGACAATCATAAACCGTATCGCTGATTTGAAGAAGAAGGAGGTCGAAAACTATTCTAAAAATCTACAAGGAATTTATTAAAAATATAAAGAAATCGAAAGACAAATCTGCAGTTTAAATGAAACCGAATAATAATGATGCAAAAGCGTACGAAAATACTGGAGCAAAAAAAAAAGAAAAAAAAAAGGATGAAATTGTTCTGCGGGTTAGAATTCTGGGAAACTATAAATAATGTCACAGATATGTGGATTCAATTGCCATATTCTTTGAATACTTGCAAAATAAAGCGGTATATCATTTCTTCTCTATTGAGTAATATGCAGTAATGATAGTATATTCTGACAAGAAATGCGGGAATAAAGCGCAAAAAATAAAACTCAGTTAATATTTTTGTCTATAAATTGGTTTTTATATCAATTTTAACATTAAAATTGACATTTCTTTTAAATTATAAAAAATACATTTAACACCTTGACTGCCATGTTGATCACCGGTGATCGATGGTCCCATATAAATTACATTGTATGAAATTCAGCGCAGCAATCAATGTGTTTTGTTTTACTCATACTACAAAAATTACTATTTTAATGCTTTCAGTGTAATGTAGAATCAGACTCATTACACTAAAAGACAACGTGTAATTTAAACAAAACTTTCAATTCTCTTGCATATTTCTTTCCTGAAAAGAATCAAGATTTGCCTAAAATGTTCGCTATAAATATATTGTCATGAATGAAATGCTAAACGATTTTACGTGTGAATTGTAGCTTTAAAGTTGCTTTAAAATTATGACAAAAAATATTTTTACTGCCATCCAGAAAACATCTAAATCTTGAAAATATAAATATGGATACTACCCCTTAATAGAAAATTTTAAATATCATTCTATGGTATATTAATCAAAAGTTGTATTTCGTGCATTTTTTGCATAGAAAAAATCTATTAATTATATCAAAAAAGAGCTTTGCCGTTGGAAATTTCAAAGTTCGTATAGTTTTAAATATTTAGACAACCCCAACGAAAATTTTAAATGCGGCTTCTTTCTGTATTCCTTATTACCTTTAAAATGGTATCTTTAGTTTTCACATAGGATAATCGATCGCAAAACAAATCTCGGTGGCTGCTTTTTTTCCCCTCCGACTGATGTAATAGCTCTTATGATGTTAAGTGCTTGACTCTTTTAGAAAAGTTGGTGTTCATAATAAACAGATCTTAAGTAAAATAATTAAGATAACGTGGTTTCTAATATCTAACAATTTGGAGGAATCATAAATATGAAGTTATAAAAAAAGCAAATTGTCTGGGATCAAATATACCAGCATTCTCGGTGAATCATCTGGACGCCTGAAGCGACTAAAATTAAATAGATATTTATTTTACAACTTTAAATATATTAAGATTAGAGAGATTAAATTATAAATTTAGTTAGATTAATTGGATAGTTACAGGTTTAGTAGAGCCATGTCAGCACAGGACTGATCTCCTTTTGTAAAGTTCATGTACTCTCTGAACAGAGTATATAAAGATCAATAAAATTAAAATGGTTTTAATTTAATTGCCCTTTAATTAATTAATCATGTGAAACATCCTAGGAGAACCAGCTAGTCGCCAAAAGCGATTAGTGAAATTAATAATTATTTTTGAGTAGTTTGAATCAATACATATTTTGATGAATTATAGAATTTTAAGTTTTTATGCAGACCATAGGTTCTGTGATTCTCATTAATAAAATATTTTTGAATAGCTAATAAAAGAAATTCCCTTTTTTGTGATAAAAACTGATTTCAATTACAAAAATCGGAATATCTCTCTTTTATTGAAGCGAGCAATTTTAGACCACATTATTGACAACTTTAAAGCAAATACATAGATCATTCTTGAGAAATTTCTAAAAGACTGATTGATTAAAATAACGAAATTATTGATTGCCCTAAAATAATGATATTCAAACATTAATTACTCGGTAAGATTTGGTTTCAGAGGATCAAAAAGTTTTTTTGTTTTATTTAAAAGTTGGAGTGTCAAGAATGTTGATATGAATGTTGAATGAATATCATTCATAGAATTGAAGAACAGTTTAAAATTTAGTCTTCATAATATTTTCAGAAATACAATTATTAATTGAAGCAAAATTTAAATTTAATTATTCTTTTATATAATACCAGCAGTCTTTGGCGACCAGCCGGTTCGCCAGTATTACCGCTCGCTACAATTTACAATTAAATATTTTAAGTAACTGGTCTCTTAAAGGATTCTCAAACAAAACATTTTTAATATTCAAATTTTGATAGTCATACCAAACTTATACTGTTTAGATCGTTTCGTTCAATTTACTATATATATTTTGCTAATTTATTGTCATTTCCGGCAAAACTTCAACTTTAAAATGTAAATGATGAAATTGCAATTAATATTAACATATTTTTTAATAAAACCAAGCGTTTTATTTTATTTATCATCTTTATTGATATTTATTAATTATTATTAATGAATGTGAATATTGCAAACAGAATCGCTCGGTATTTAAGTCTTATGTGAACTACAAAATATTTTTCATAATTTATGCCATATCTCAAACAATAATTCAACAAAAATTTCTGAGATTCAGCATAAAATTCAGTTTTTAGTTTTGTTTTCAAAAGGATTGAAATGAAATCAATAATAATATTTTGTTTCTGCCTATAAATATATTTCAAAAATTATGAAGTCTAAATTTAATACAGTAAGGTATCATATTCTGAGAAATATTCTGGACAAACGAAATTTTAAATAAATGAATGAATGTTTCTATTTTCCACGATCAACTAAGACTTATTTATGAAGTTTTGAATGTTAAAAATTTAGAAAAGCTCAACATTTTCATAATCTTAGTCCAATTAATCCTGAGAAACCTGCGCGCTGATTGGCGTATTTTCTTTGAAACGATCAATGGAAAATCTAAAATTATCCTTTTTTTATTGAATAGTGATATTCAAATTTTCATAAATCAGTCAGTTTAAGTGATTGGAAATTAACTCTTAAAAGTCAGTGATTTAGTTAATTGGAAATTTACTCTATGACCACCATAAAATCTGTGCTTTCTCTTGTGGTATATGCATTCTCCTTAATATCCGCTCGAATAAATCATCACATACAAAAGTACTACATAGAACAAACACATCAAAAGTAAACATAACATTTCAATAGTTGCCAAAAACAAAAGAGAGAAAAATACAATTATTAAGCAGACGATATTTAGAAAAGTACAGATATTGAGACTGGAAAATGAAATTATCTGAAATTAACTACACGTGCAGACGATATTTACAAAAGTAAAAATATTCAAACCTGAAAAGGAAAATATATGAGTTATTCCATCAATAAATGCCATAAGTTTGTTTATATCTTTATTATTTTATGAGTAATTAAACATCAAAATGGGTCCGGGACTAAATAAACACCCTGTATAGAGAGTGTAAAAGATCATAAAATAATTTTTCTTGAATTTATTTTTTAGAAAAAATAATATTTCATATTTGGTTCATTTCCTACAAACACGTGCCGAAAATTATATTTTTGCAGATTTCATTTCCAAAAAGATTTAATTTATTTTTAATTGGAGCTTTAATCAATGTGATGGCAACACTTTGAAAAAGCTTATTTTTTCCCATGAATGCGAAGCGTGCTTAATTTTTATTTTTATTTTTTACGAAAAAAATTATTGAAAAACATAGTTAAAATATTTATTTAAAAATTCATTAAAAATAGAAATTTAATTTTAATATTAAAACATTAGTATCATTTAAAAGATAAATTTTTGATCTTTAACTTCATGTAAAAATCTGTTTTGTGCGGTAATATTTTCGGAAATTATAGCAGAAACACGTCAAAATTTCGCTTAATTTTTAAATAAATAAAATTCTAGTTAAAAATTCGAAAAAATAACCCCCATGTGCACATTCCCGGCCTCCAAGGTATACACGTGCCAAATTTGGTAGCTGTAGGTTGAATGGTCTGGCATGTAGAGCGCCAACACACACACACATACACACACACACATTGAGCTTTATTATAAGTATAGATTAATATTTTATATAACAATATTAATCCTCTTGAAATTAAAACTGGAAACTTAATTAATGAAAAATCAGTGAAATTTTTATAGAATAAGCCTTAGCGATAATGTTTCTATATAAATTATTTATAGAATATGGAATAAATAATTAATAGTCTATAGAATAAGCCTCTAAGAATAACCTTCATAGAAATTATTAAAAGTATTTTGCAGTACACATAAGATTTCAAGGCTGAAAGATTACCTTTCCTGCATTCATATTTCTTACAAAAAAAAGTTAGCGAAAGAGTTTTTATATTAGTAGCAGTTTAAACATTTTCGTATCAAATTAAAGTTAAAATTCATGGAAAAGTAAGAAAATGCATAAAATAATGAGCAGAATGGTTTAAGAATTTTTTAATAGTATGAGTTATATGATTCCTTAAAGTTGAAGCTTAAAATTTTTTTGCTGAGGAAGGAATTAAGGGCAAGTTACATAAAATAGTTATTTAAAAAATTTTTAGGTCATTGATTTCGGTGAATGGACTGGTCGTCAGAGACGGTTCGTATGAAATAAAAAAAATACGATTTTATTCTAATCTCGCAATTATTTTCAAAGAAAAATATTTTAGAAAAACATAATTATTCACGCCTTTTTTTCAATAACCACTTCCAACACCAGAATGTATCAATTCTTTTTTAATATTATAATTGCAAGGTTTTCTTGCAATATTTATATATTTATATTGCAAGAAAGCGAGAACAAGATTACTATTACAATATAATCTTATTCTGCTTTTGTACATTGTATGTTATTGAAATATATGTATATAAATATTCTGAATGAAGGCAGAATATATACACTGGTGTGCAAAACTTAAGCAACAGTTATGTTTTTTGCCATAACTTCACGAGAAATCATCTGAGAGACATGAAATTCAGAAATAAGATACAGCATTTTGTTCTGAAAGAATGACGAAAGCATAGTTGCGCAGAAATGAATACAATGCATACAGTATGGAATCAAACAAAAAAAGGCTTTATTGAACTCATAGTATCGTTACACATGATTGTTTGTCCAAGAGGAAGAAAAGCAAGCAGATGTTCCTTAGTATGGGATATGCCCTCCCCTTACTGCAATGGTTGCTTCGCACCGTCTCCCTATACTCAGCACCAGATTTTTCAACAGTTCTTGAGGTAAGAGTGCCCATTCCTCAATCAGCATCTGTTTAAGTTGTCGGGTGTTCCCAGGAGGATATAATCGTGCCGCAAAGCCTCTCCCCATAGCATCCCACACATGTTCTATCGGATTTAAATCAGGGGAGCACGCCGGCCAATCCATTCGAGTGATATCTTCACTTTCCAGGAGCTCCTCAACAGCATGTCCTGTGTGGCCGTGCATTGTCATCCATAAAAACGAAGTCTGATTCAATGGCATCTCGGAACAGACGCACATGGGGAAGGATCACCTCCTCACAATACCGATCTCCAGTTACAGAACCTTTGTCGAAAACGTGGAGCTCAGTCCGCCCGTTCATCATAATGCCTCCCCAGACGACAACTCCAGGATCACCGAAATGGTCTCTTGCCGTGATGTTACTGGGATGAAACCGTGTCCCGACCTCTCTCCAAATCAACTGGCGTTGGGAATGGCTTGTGGCGCTAAAACGAATCTCATCTGTAAAGAGGACACGACTCCATTGATGAGATGTCCAGTTTTTGTGCTCCCTGCACCACTCTAAACGGTGCCGCCGGTGGGAAACTGTCAAAGGGATGCAGCTTTCAGGATGGCGGGGGAATAGGCTACCTTTGTGAAGGCGTCTGGACACAGTAAAACGCGACTCTTGTCGCCCCGTTGCTACATACAGTTGCTGAGCAATGGCGCTTGATGACTGGTTTCGGGTTCTTTTCGCCTGCAGGACGATATGTCGGTCATCCACTGCAGTTGTTTTCCTGGGGTGGCCACCACCAACCTTTCTCACAGCTGTACCTGTGGTTTGGAAGGCTTTCCAAGCGCGCGAAACGACACTTTTGTTGATTCCGAACTCTTCAGCTACACTGTTCACACTACACTCCTCCTCCAGCTTTCCGATCATTCTTCCACGTGTGAAATCGTCCAGGTGATTTCTGCTAGCCATATTTCACGAATTAACTCACGTGCACTTGCAGTGAATGTTAATTGCGAATGTTAATGTTAATTGAATGTTAATCTTTAATTGCGTCTCCGTCCTTCCTTTTATTGTAGTGTTGAGTTGCGCGCGCCTTCCGCACGTGTTTTGCGTAGGCTCATGTCGCCTGTGACGTTTTGTTCCTGATATTTGCATACGCATGACCTTTCTCTTGAATTACGTGTTCGTTATACTGATCACAAGAACTCCTTTTCTGCAATTTCATGGCTATTTGCTTAAAATTTGCATTGTTGCTTATGTTTTGCACACCAGTGTATATATATATATATATATATATATATATTGCAATGATAATTATAGAGCCAGACAATATAAACATTGCAATCAGCAAAAGATCTGCTTTCTGGCAATATTTATATTGCCTTGTATATATATATTTATAATTTTTAAAGTTTTCCGTAGCTATGATTCTACAGCACAGAAGTACAAAGCCGACTCATTTCTAAAGCATTATTTCATACAGTGAAATTTCTTGAACAATTCTTCAAAATCTTTCATTTCTCTCTTCAACACACACTCTATAATATTAACAGTTTTTTCCATGAGAATTCATTTTTGGATGTATTTACCAGAGAATGCAATAACAGCACTTCTTAGAAAACCTGCTTTTATCATGATGTAAATAATTCTTCCCCTCTAAGAATATTTTTTTATTCTTTATACAAAATTCTCACATCTATGAAAGGAAATCTGTTCTATCTTCGTCATCTTTAATTTCATTTATGTATTAGATTAAACGGCATTTTATCGCTGATCTGGCTCGCATACCTTACTTCGCTTTTATCTAAATGAATTTTGTGAAGATTCTTCGTTTCAGCTTTATTAAAATCCGGATTTCTACATTTTCTATATCAAATATTCTTAAGATAATTCAGAAACTAATGCATTTTTTTTTCTTCATATTTTTAACAGCTTTTTGATAATTTTTTGGAGCAAGATATTTAATAAGAAATATTTATATTAATAAAACTTCACTGGCTTCTTTTTATTTCAGCGGCATTTACACAATAAATCTCAAGAGTATCTTTTACTGCAACTTTTCTCACTCAAAATATTTTTTCCTCTTTTTAAGTACCACTTCCAATGCATCTTCCATTGCTGAAATTATTTCTGGGGATCCATTTTTGGGAACACTCATCACTCTGAAATGAATCTCAGTGTTTCTTTCTTTCTTTTTTTCCCACTGATTTCTGCAATTTTAAATTTTTTTAAGTTATGATGAAAAAAAGCGTCACAAGAACTAATCTGCAGAATTATGATGTATTTTCGCTCCTTAATTGAATAATCCTACAAATATTAATCAATCTGTTGATTCTAGGTTTGGTTCACTAATCAGGAAAAAAAAGGTATAGATTTTGTTGCACTCCAATCAAAATTACATGAAATAAGATTTTTCCAATACTTTGACCTGTAATAAATTTATAGACATTATTTTTCTAACCTTAACAGTTTTCCTGCTATACATTTTTGAAAACCGTCAATCAATTTCAGGGTAACCTGTATAAATAATTCTATAGATTTGTGCTTGCAGATTTTTTGAATGCTTGCAAAATAAAGCGGTGTATCATTTCGTGTCTATTTATGAGTAGTAAGCAGTGATGATAGAATATACTGATAAAATAAATGCAGAAAAAATACTAAAAAGAATAAAAATCAGTTATTTTTTTCTTTCTGTATCGATAAGATATTAAATTTAACATTGACCGATGATCAGCAGTGCAGTCACTGGTGATCAGCGCACCCATATAAATTATATTGTAAGAAATTCAGCACGGTAATCAATGGTCTTTACCATATCTGATTAAGGCATTTTTACCGTATCTGATTAAAGCTGCTATTTATTAATAAATACAAAAATCTCGAAAGATACTAATTAACAATTTAATCTCTTAATGAGGTTTTAGAAATTGCTTACTATTTAATTATTATTATCATTTTGAGATAATGATGTGTTAACATTCAACTTTGGAAAGAAGATTTATGTGTGTGCTCTCGAATTTTTTTAAGGAGAAAAAAACTAGACATTGCAATTTCTTATTCTCAAACCATTATGAAATATTTTGATTTACTAAATAATTTTAAATTATTTAATGAATTAAGCAATTTCATAATTTCTAACAAATTAAATGAATATCTTTAATAATATAGTTAATGGTTTATGACTTAAATTAATTTCAGTCCTAAAAGTATTTTTACGCATTATTACTAGAGAAAAATGTCTCTTTAAATTAAAAGAATTAAAATGTATCAATAAAGCTAAAAAGGTTGATTTAAAAAAAACAATTATTTCCTTCACTACGTATCTGTGTTTTCAAGATGCCATAATGTATAATTTCAGAAAGTACTTTATTCTTATTTTAAACTTCTTATTGACCTTCAACTCATTGCAATACTGTTTCAGTTGTATTTAGTCTATCTTTTGAATTATTTGAACATCACTCTCTTCACTTAGCATATTGTTCTACAAACTCACCCATTGAAATAAAAACTTTTTTTCTTTTAGTCAATATAATAAAACAATCGTATAGTAAATTACAAATGGAGTTTTACGGATTAAACGCAAAAACATGAATAAAACTTTGCGAAAGGTAACTGCTGCAGCCGTTTAATCGGTTTGAAATCTTCAGGAATACTTGTACAGTAAACTGAGTATCGTATCCAAAAGGTCAAGATCCCCCAAAAATATTTTTTGAAATTTGTGACATTTAGTTAATTTAGAATCTGTGTTGGTTAGAACGAAATATCTTATAATCTAATAATGAATATCGACATTTTACCGTATTTCAAATATTTATAATATTTAATCTTTCCAATTTCTTAAATTGTATTTTTGCTTCACTGGATAAGACCAAACTTGAAACTGTTTACGTTTAAATTATGGCTTCTTATTAGCTCGCTGGCACCGATCTCGTGTAACAGAATCGTCCGAGGAAAAAGAGAACTACCAAACTTCGAACGATATTAAGCCAAGTGTTGCAAAATATATTTCAAGATTTAAAATGTACTACTAATGTCTATTACTCCAAAATACATTTTTTAGAGTAATAAATATTATTTATCTACATAATGTCATATAGGCATCATTTTCCATCCTTCCGTATGTGATGTCAGAAGGATAGGACGATCATTTTATACCCTTTGTTGAACTAATAAGAGCCCAGTTCTATTCGAAATATTCTCTCATCTTAATATTCGTATTAAATATATTATTTAAATTCAGTGACTGATGACGTGTTCCCACATGAATAAAAAAAATGTCCACCTCATAAAGCAATTTTTCCAAAAAGAAAATAATAATAACATTTTGTTATTGTTGTTGTTGTTGTTGCATGTTTTACATTTTGGAGCAAACTCTGTCTTTTTCAATCGTGGTCATAAGATGAGGATGATACCTGAGCCAATGCTCTACTGTCCATTATTTCACAGCGAATAAATATGAAGTGTTGAATGCGATCCTCATATTTCTTAATTTTTTTTCCAAGCTTGGCCAGATATTTTGAAACATATGTTTAAACATGGTCAGTTGGTAAGGATGAAATCTAAACCAGAGAAACATTCTCCAAAACTCTATGCCCCACAAAAATGACGATTTTTAATTACCTAAAGCAAATTTAATATAAATTAGATAACAAATACAGATAATTTTCTCAAGAATCAGATCTCAAAATTTGTGAGTTTCTAAAATTCTACTACCCTGGTACTGCGACTTTTAAAACTGATGCAGTCGAATATAATGGCAACCTTATTATGTAGTATCAGTTAATCTATATAATTTATTTGTAATTAAAATAATTATTATAAATTTAACGCAAGTCAGGTCACATGCTACTGGACATTATCCTACAACTAGAGGTAGAAGACAAAAGCGTCTGTATGCTTCAAAGTTCGGATATTTTATTGTTATTGTAATTTGTTTGTTTCTTTGAACCCTATGCAATTCAATAGATCTTGACGGATTCGAACGGAATTTGACACACATCTTCTTTAAAACCTGAAAGGATTAATGCGTTGTTAAAAAGTTTCTATGACCATATACCCTAGCCTAAATTAACCGGAACGATCTATATTCTGGGAACAGGGATATAAGATGGCATTGTAGAGCAGTCAGTTGACAGAATTATGCTGTCAATTGTAAACAAAACTAAAAAATGATGAATGAACGAGATGATATGAAATGATCAAAGAATAATGCTGAAAAACATGACATAAAAAGACTCTTCCGGATAAAATTTTAAATCGTCCTTCCATCAGAATAATTCAAAATTAAGTATTCCATTAGTTCTCTAACTATCCAAATGCTTGAAATCATTTTCAAAATTAGAATTCTCTACGCACTTTTATCCAAGATTTTAATATCGCGAAGATCTTAAAAAGAACTAAAAGAGAATCGGAAGATAAAATGTATTGGCGAGATTGTGAAAAAAAAATCAAGAACGTAAAAAGGTTGCTGCAATATGTTTCTACATAACCTGCTGCAAAGCAACAGATAATTCATGCAAAGAAAAAATGTTCAGAGATTTTTTTCTCTGTGTATTTTCTATTCATTAAAAAGAAACAAAAAATTTTGCATTTGAAGGTCGAATCAATTCCTGCATTTTCTTCTAATTTAATTATATATTATTACTTCCTTGTACGCAGCAAGGAAAACAGAATTTGATTTAAAAATTGCACGAATTTTGATGCTTTTAATCTCTCTGTTTAAAAAAAACCGATTTTGAATTTGTCTTTGCAGCATCTCTTTGTCAGTATGTCCGTGTGTATAAACATGCTTATTCAAAAAATCAAATGTATAACAAATTTTAGGATAAATCAAAGGGAAAAAAATTTCCAAACAAATAAATATCTCGTTTATATTCTTGGGCAATGTTTCGAAGAATAAAAAAATTAATAAATTCATTAAAAACTTCTCTGGTTTATTATAAAATATAATTTTTAACTTTACTTTCAAAAATATTTAATTGATGCAAATAATAGCATTTTCTTTTGCTTAGGTCAATAAATATACTTCAAAAAATTATGGAGTCCAAATTTTATACTATCCATTAGTCCTAGAGAATCCTATTGTTAAAATATTCTTAATACTGCAACTTTTTTTTAAAAAAAAGAACGTTTTTATCTTTTGTGATCAAATCTGATGGAATTATGAGCTTTTGAATACAGTTTCAGAACAATCAACATTTTCATAATCTTAGGCCAATCAGCCTTGAGGGAATTCTGGCTGATGATTGGCACAAATTCTTATCTTCTTTGAGATGGTCGATGGAGTGGTCTGGTCCAAAATCGGGCGTTTTTATAAAATAGTGATATTCAGATTTTTATAATTCATACAGTTTTAGAGGTAATAAAGTGGGCATTTCTTTTTATTATAAAGTATTTGCATTGACGACTAGCTGGTCTCTTGAAATATTGATTATTTTTAATTTTCTTTAAATCGTTAGATATAACTACATCTGCATGATTCTACCAAAATATCAAACATTAAAGCCGTGTTATTTCAATTTTCTCTTACATGTGCTCTGTTTGTTATATACATGATCCTTTCTAATGAAATTATCTCCATGACAAAATGGCGCTATTACAAATGTCAATATCCGGTTCATCTATCCTCTAAATGTTGCGATATTATATAATTTCATTTTTATGCGCCTCAAAACTACACATATATTAAGCAAAAATCCTTGTTCTTTAGCATCCCTCAATGAAAAAATACACATTATCAGGTAGTTAAGGAAACGATGAAAACTGTTTAAACTTCAGAGCAATAGTATACTCTATTGTTGGAAATCAAACAAAAAATTAAAGAAAAAATTAAAAATTTTGCACTACTATTAAGTTGATGCCACGAAAACCATCATTTTTAAATATTGAACTGATGCAAAATTTATCTTTTTTACAATAATATTGTCGGAAGTTATCGTGAGAAAACTCCAAAAGTCAGTTTAATTTTTAATTAATTAAAATTACAAAAATATCACCCCGAAGTACATATACCTACACTCTAAGGTATACATGTGCCAAATTTGATAGCTGTGAATCTGGCCGTAGTGCATGTGAAGAGCGAAACACACACACATTCATCTTCATTATTAATATAGATTGTTATAAATACTAGGGACAAAAAATTATCTATCTACCTCATTACGTTTCTAAATAATCAATTACGTGTAAACACGGACAGATAGATTAATCTTCACAGCTTTTTTTTTTAATTTTGGTGAATTCTAAACAAAACGAAATTCTTAAGATCTAGTCCTTTGACTGGTGTATTCTTAAAGTATACCAATAAATTATATTTAATCTCATAGCTGTCATTTTTTGTTTAGTTTCATTTTTCTCACCATATTAAGAAGAAGCTGTGAGTAAAGAAGCAAATTACGATTACATCTAAAAAATATTTTAATTTTATTTCACATGTAAGATGACATTTGCAAATAAAAAAAAATCATTTTAATGGGCCAGTCTTGAAGATCCCTTCCCCTACTTTTGAAATGGAATTAATAGCTTCAGTGTAGAAACACCTAAATTACTAACTGGTCAAGTTACCTTGAAAGCCCTGTACTTCTTTGGTGCGAGAGGACCATACTGGTCTTTATTAAGATTCCAAAGATATAAAAGTTACATGGTGAAATATTGGTCCGGTACGGATGGCTTTTGAAGATTTAACATAAAGATTTTGTTAGTAGCTCGATGTCTTCTTCCTTTTTACTTTCTCGTATACATATAATAGGTACATTTAACATCTATAGTGCAGATACTTATCAAATTTTGGGCCAAATCTAAATTACGAGTTGACTGTCATTCAGAAACATGCAAACGCTATAATTAAAAAATGTACTGACTAAAATATATCAAATTTGGTATGGGATTTTTTGACTACAAGATCAGTTTTGTGTCAAATGTTTGCTTTATTCGGTTAAGAAAAAACGTGTCTTAAACACAAATTCGATTTTGAGATACGTTGAACATATACCCGGGATTAATCACCAAATAACTCGCCACGGATAATATGATGCAGTAAAATTTCTAAATTCACCGCAAAAGTTAATAGTTCGCAACTATTGTAAGCCAATGCCATTTAAGGTCTGTCTGGCATAACAAATTTATTAGAGAGTATACGAGAAAGTTTTGGGAAGTTTTTATTTATTTCCCACACAGACTAAGCATATCCAAAGAGTGTAAAGTTGGTGCGAGTCGATCATGCAGTTTAATCAAGGTCTTTCTGCCCATATAGTGCCTAGGGTATCTTGAACCATTATTAACCCTTTCCAGATCATTCCGGTTCCCTTATTTTTTCATAGCCTATTTATATTTGAAGAATGTGTTACAGTATCGTAAAACATTAATTGTTTGAACCCGTCCCAGCAAGTCAATAAGTAAAGAAATCCCTCATCGGTAAAGAAACTGGAAATGCTCTTTTTAATCTTTATAACAGATAAAGTATTTTGGAGGGGGAATGACGTAGGGAGCAGGATGCCACATCTTCGTGTTGTACCGGAAAACACATTAACCCACTGCGATTAGACACAAAGCCATAACATGTTTAGTAAATGTTTCCTTCTCATTTGGGCACACCTTTTGGATGTATTTGAGAAAAATCGACAGGAGAGTATTCCTGAATTTCCTTAGATACTTATTTGTCACTGATTATTTTCCACGTCTACAGAAATTTTACTTTTCAGTTCTAGCTAATGACCTATCAACTATTACGATTTCATTTCAGATATTGTCAAAGCTTAAAGGTAACTGAACTTTAAAAAAATTACAAAAGAAACGGAGCCATTTTGATAAAAGTATCGTATTAAAACATGCAATAAAAACAAAAACAAAAACCGCAAAAATTATACCTAGAAAAAAGAAAAACAAGTCATGCTTAGATTTTAAAAAATTTCTTCAAGTCGAATAATAATTGTGATATTCAAGTACTCCAAAACCTTAAGTTTGTAAAAATTTCTAAAGCAATAGTTATAAACTCAAATCTAGTTTTTTGTTTTTTTAACTTTTACAGAGAAATATATTTACAACTATAAAATTAAATTTTTAATTCGTATTTAATGTTTGAAAACATTTTCGGCAAAAATAAAATCCTTCATTTTCATAAGGCATTATCAAGGAAATTTCTCTTCTGCAATTAACTGAATAGTGACATTGTATTCACCGATATATCTGATAATTAATTGTGCTAAATTAATTAAGTCTGTTGAACGTTTAAATTTCTAATAACGCCATGGTATTAGTTAATGCGTAGATAGATCTTGTAAAAAGGCTTGTAGATTTGAATTATTTAAGATATGGAATTGAAATTAATCCCAATTGTAATTAACTTTGAATAAAATTTTAAAAACTATCGGTTACAATTTTTGCTCAACATATTCGTTAATTCTTGAAAAGTCTTCATTTTTCTGTCATAATATGGTCAATAATTTTATGTGTTAATAAAATTATTGAAAATGTTGCTATGTTTATTTGACATTGTTTTATCTTTTCTTTCAACTTAAATTTTAAATAATGAGCTTTAACGTAAATTGAGTAACGTAAATATCCACCTTACCTTATTTTTATATTAATTGAAAAAATGGAGAAATCAGAAATAATATATAAAACTCTTTTTGGTTTTGGTTTTAAAATCTGATTTCTGAATTTGGACAAGAAAAACTGTGAAATCAGAGACCTTAAATTGCAACTTGACTATTTCCTCCTTTCAAGGTGTAACCCTTCTTGTTTGATAATGTAAGTCGACAAATATGCATGGGGGGCTTTATATTTTAGCTATGAAAAAGCACTGTTGATAAATGTCTTCACTCTGTATTCAAATGAATTGACTATAGAAAATTAAAACTTAGGTTGGATCTAACTAAAAAAATCTCGTTGAATTGATGCACGAGTATCTGTATTGTGTAAATTAAAAATGAAACTTTTTGTTTTCAGTGTCAGGATGAAGTCTTATTTTATTTAAATTGTAATATTTTTTACTTTTATGAAATTCCGCCAGTTATTCAATATTTCCCAATTTTACGATTTTTATTCATAGAATAGCGTAAGTACTAGGACAGAAAATAAACAGCTGATTTTTCTGCCAAAACGATCTGGCAATTTTTCTTTCATGAAAGAAAAGATTTTATCTCAAATGTAAAATTTTTATTTTTTATTCCGTAAAAATGAAATTTATTCATTACTGACAGTAAGACGACCTTATAATATGTCGCCTACATTCATATTTGTATAAATTTAATATTATTAATTCAAATTTACAATTTTAAACTTCCAAATTTTGCATAAGCATTTTTTTAATTCAATCTCGTTCTTTCAAACGGATTCAGGGGAAAACATTATTTCTCCTCTCTGTTTTGACCTTCATACAGATTCCAGAAAAGATATTATTTCTATTTTCTATTTTGACTTTCATATGGATTCCAGGAGAAATATTATTTCTCTTCTCTATTTTGACTCAAAAATTTCAGTTGGCTGTCACTAAATTTTGTAAACTTTTTTTCTTTGTTTACCTTCAGGGTTGTTTTTTTTTTTTTTCAATACAATTTTCGTAGTTTTAATTTTTTATAACTATAAACTTTTTATACTAAAGAACCAAATCTCTTTCTTATAAAAATTTTAAAGTTATTTAAAAATTATAAATATATTTTTTTATTATTAAAGGAATTTTGAAAGTAATGTTTGTACAATAAGATTGATTATATTATTATGGAAACAGATGAAATAATCATAGAAAAATTCCTTCCCTCGATGAAAATTTTTCTGAAATCAAACTTTGTCCAGTTATAAAGCTTGGAATATTATTATTTAAGGGCAATCAAGAATTTCATTATTTTAGTTGGGGAAATTCCAGTGCTGAATGGCGTATTTCTTCAAAGCAGTCGATGAACTAAAGTCGGGAAGGGCTAAAGTCGCGCGTTTTTATAGAATAGAATCATTCAAACTTTCATTAATTAGTTTTAATTGAAAAAGAATAGAACCTTTTTAGTTTAAAACATTAGTATCTCAAGAATATTTTATTATAACTCAGTTTTATAAATATATATTATTAATAATAATATTTTAATTAATATAAAAATTTGAAATTCTCAATTCATCAGAATATTTATTCATTCAAGCTTTATAAAATATAATTATTTATTTCATTTATACCAATTTTTATTATATATATATGCTAATCAATACAGTTTTTGAAATTAGCTGTTGGGTCCTGATTACAGTGAATATCTTGTGTATATTAAATTATGCATACCTTAAATAAAACCGTATCATTAAATTAACTATATAGTTATTTTAAAACGTCACTTTTCCTCGAATTCTTTTTTTAGAAAATATCGCATTTCATATTTCATACAAACACATGCTGAATATTTAGTTTGCAGGAATAGTTAGCTTGATATTTCGATTTGAATCGATTGTAATTTTTTGCTGCAATATTTTAGTAAGTTATTGCTGCTGGAAAAAACCAACGTTTTGCTTAATTTATAGTTAATGAAAATTCTAATTAAAAATTCAAAGAAATCCCGCCGAGGTTCACATTCTTGGCCCCTACAAAGCATATAAGTGTGATAGCTGAAAGTCAAACGTTCTAGTCTGTAGAGCACCAAAAAACATTCTTTTTATTATAAGATAAGAATTCTCCATCTGTGTAAAAATTAAACATGGCTAAAAGTGTAATAAATTAAAATGAAATTTTATTCAAAATAATTTCAAATAGTGCATTTATTTATATTCTTATTGATTTATAAATTATAATAACAACAAATAGTTTAAAATTTGCAAATGCTTTCTCGCTCGACCTATCTTTTCTCCATCACACGATAGAGGGTATAAGAATTCATATATCCTAACAATTACCATAAGCATTGAAAATGACATTTCAATTTATTTGTGTTAATTGATATAAGATAAATAATTCTAATATAAAAATTTAAAAAGTTTTACCTAATTTTAATGCGTCATTCTTTTTCTCTTATTCTGAATTACATTTTACTGTAAACGAGAGTATTTGTGACAACAATTTTTTTTCACAAGTTCTCTAACAGTGATATTTAAACTATTATTGTCTTGTAAAATTATTCTTAATGTTTTTAAAAAATTTATTTCAAAATTTGATCTGTTTTAATATAGTAGATTGCAGAAGCATATAACATTCTAATATAATATTCGCTCTGTAAGCACAACTGCGAATTTATTTTATTTACCAAACGATTTCTTCCTAGCAACCAAAAGATAGATAACAGAAACGAGTAGACAAATTGAAAAGATCTCCAAAAATATTTCCCCCTCTTACTTTTGGAAAAAGGTCCGGAATATGGTTTGTCGATATCGAATCTAATATTAGAATTTCCGGTCAAATGGCGTTCGTTGTGATTTTCGCAGCTCTTCGCAAACAGTCTCCGGAAACTACTCAGAATGGCCGATCACGGAATACATTCGTTCCATGACCATGATTCTTCAGGATGTGGATCTTCTGCCCCAGTAAGTCCTCTTTTTTGTCAGAACAATTCTTTATTCGCTTTGAAATTCGAATGTATTGTTAGTAGTTAAATGTAATTTTTTTTTGCTGAAATTAAGAAATTCGAATTTCTACTAAACATATTCGCGTTTCTATGAACTCGGATGTTTAAAAAGAATTCTTAGACTGAATTCTCGTTTGTAAAATATAAAAAAACGTGTTTCGTTTCTCCCTTTTTTCATTTTTTTTTTCAGAATAGTTCAATTTCAGTTATTCCAGGATTAAAGCTCAAATTACAGAATTCTTTTTAGCTGAAATTAAGAAATTCGAATTTCAACTAAACATATTCGTGTTTTTATGAACTGGAATGTGTTTTTAAAATATATATAAAAAAACATGTTTTATTTCTCACTTTTATTTTATCAGAATTGTTCGTTAGTTCATTAGAATTATTCGTTTGTTTCGAGTGCCTTATCAATATTTCATTAATTCCATGATTAAAAATCAAATTACAAACTTTACATTTGTTATAATTATGCTTGCATTTAAGAGCTTGGATGTTTTGTGAAGATAAATTATACAAAGAGAATATCATAAAATGATGCAGATTATTTTTGACAGACTAAATTTATATAGATATTTGTATTCACTATATAATTACTTGTTAATTTTATTTTTATCTGTGCATATTCATTATAAACACCTTTTAATTGATTTCCGATAATGAATAACATGATGAAAATATTTATCTCTACTGCATATAAAACTATTTAGCATGGCAGATAGATCCTAGGCATTTTACAACTTTATATAGCCTTCTCAAGGTTCTACATTTGCATATATTAAAAGAAATATTTATCATTCCTTTCTGGTCTAAAATTCTCTTGATTTAGTTCAACAAATTTTTAAAATTAATGCTTTCAAACATAGTGAACATTTGCTATCTATATACGTACAACATATATAACAAAAAAAATTCATAGAAAATTCCAAATTTTTATGTAGATTCTTTATGAATATTGTCTTCAAATACATTTTATATTTTAAGGGCAATATTTTTATCGTGACCTGAAATTCTAAATATATACGAAACATTTGTATTGGAAGAAACTATAATTTTACAATTATAATTTCTAGTTCGCGATTCAGTCATTGGGCCCATAAAAACTTAAAAAATCTTGAAAAATTAAAAAATGCAATCTCAATGCACGACATTTTGAATGACACACAGTTTTTTTCACTTACATCTGTAATCTTGAAGGTAGTAAAAGTGTATAACTACTTCTAATAATTTAAATACTTAAATTTTCAAAATTTTATTCCTTTTAAAAAGAAAATCAAAAATATATTTAATCAAGAAAAATCTTAAAAGCACGAAGAAAACTTTTTAGTAATATTTTTATATAAAATAAATAATCAAATTATCATTCATATATATTATTTCATTCTGTCAGGTCCAATTGTCTTTTCATTTGATAGTTATGCTCAGAAACTTGAATGGAATATCACAATAGAAGATAAAGGAACTTTAAATATATTCTAACTATTGGAAACTTACTAAAACTATCGGATATCATTTGACTAATATAGCTATGCCATTTGTTTCAGTGAGATCAATTTTAATTTGTCAATTCCAAACCATTTTGAACATAAATTTTGTCCTATTTTATCATGAATTATGTTGTATTTGTCAATAGACAGTTATAACATTTTCATTCAAAAATTATCATTAATTTGACAGATTTTAATAATTTATAAATTCTTAACATAGAAATATAAAACATTTATATTCATATAAAAACTGACATATTTTCATAAGTAATGATTTTTTATCTTATAAAGAATTCTAACAAAAGTTTCGCTCTATAAATGCACAGAAATAAAATAAAAAATCATATAAATTTTTTTGAAAAAATTTTTTAAAATTTTTTGTGCGAAGGTTATCTTGAAATAATAATATTTTATCAAATCATATTTTTTTATAAAATGGAAAATACGTCTGAAAGTTAGGAGATAAGAGAGGAGAAAAATAAAATCACCAATCTACTTGGTTCCCAGAAATGAAAAATACTGCAACTTCCTGTCCCTTTTTTTCCCTTTCCTGTGTTTGGGTTCGCCCACATCACAGAGAGGTTGCTATACACACAGTCAACTTTTTTACATCTTTTAAAGCTGATAGTATATGCTAAAAAAAATTTTAAAACTAATAGGATTTTATTTTATACTAAATGCATTTTTATTAATTCATTTAATTTTTACCCCTCTTTAATTGAGATGCCATTAGTTTGAGGTGTTTATTTTTTTAAAGCCATATTTCTGTTCAAAAGGTTTCAGTAATTAAAAAAAAAAGGTTTTTTTTATTTCTGTTATGAATTTTCCTAATGAACATGGTGAACGATCGCATTCCAAAAATTTTTGAAAATGTCTATTAATATTAAAAGCTTGCTGTAAATTATTATATTTTTGCGAAAAGATTTATTTCATAAAACTATCTGATTCTGAAAAAGCAAACGTAAAAGAATCTTTAATTTCTTATAAAAGCATAAACTTAACCTTTTTAGTTTTGATTCTTTTTTTAAAAACGAACAATTAAACAAAAAATTGTATCTAATACATCGAAGTTATGGATGGTAATTGCGCAAATAATTAATTTTGACAGTGACTACAGATATCAGAAAGAATCTTTTCTTTAACGTCATTAATATTTTGACAGTCATTGTAGTAAATGATTTTGAAAGCTAAGATTTTACAGACCTGTTCTATAGTATTTCTATGAGAATGTGCTGATACTTTATACCAGGTGTACATTGCCCACTTTTCTGATGACATATTGGCCTGTTCAAAGCTAACTTTAAAAAACTTTTTCTACAAAGCGTTTTGCCATAGAAATTTTATTTCAATTTAACCTTATTTTTCAACATTTTTGGAGTTATCTTCATTCAAGATTTACAAAAATGTTTTTTTTTAATGAATTCTACTGTTCTTTGAAAAGAACGCTTACTTTTATACTCTTCAAATGGTTGACACTTAAAATATCTCGAAGCTGAATTATGTTTACATTCCTACATTTATAGAAGCAGGATATAGACACTTTCTCGGCTATTAATCCCTTCTTTTCTTTTTGTTAGTAAATATTTTCGAAATTTTTGTGTATGCGTGTAAGAGAAAGTGCACGCTTGCATACGTGGGTGTGTTGCATGCAGCGTACATGTTTGCACGTATATGTATGTATGCGAGTGTGTAGTTGAGCAGAAAGTAGATAATTTTATAAGAATCACTAAATAAAAACTTTTTTGCAATTATTTTCATTTAATGAGAACCCTTCCTCAGAAATTAAGTTGGAAAAGTATATAATATAAAATCTATAATAATGTAGATATTGCGATAATAGACCTTTGTGAATATAAAGAAACTTCCAAAAATAATAAACATAATGATGCATTGATTTGCATTTGATATTAATTATATAAAAATAAACAGCATTAAAATAAAAAAGGTCATATTTAAAATTTTAAAGAATTTAAAAAAAATCACTTGAATATTTATCCTGAGTTTGGAATCACTTTTATAGATATTAATCAAAATTGGGGGGGGTTATATTCTTAGTTGTTTATTATACGTATAAAACTTGTTTATGTATTATAATAAAATTAAAAATAATATATAAAAATAATTAATCCAAGTTCAAATATTTCCTTCATGCTATTTCATTTAATAATAATGAGAATCTGATTTCCTTTTATAAAGGAATTTTAAACATTTCCATGTGAATTAATGTAATTACTGTATATATGTCAGTCTAGTAAGACTCGTTTTCATGAAAGAAACCCTTCTCATACGGCAATAAAATGAAAAATAAATGCTTTATCTAATAAATGAGAAATTTGCCTCTTTTTTGTGGGGAGGGGGAGCTTTTTGGTCAGGTTAATCTTGTTGCTCTAATTTGGCAACCTGTTTCATGCTGCGCTAGACAGAAGTGAATATGTGGCTTCACCTCCAAACTAAAAATTCTTTTTAAATAGTTAGAAATTTATGTAAATATTTATCCGTTGTATGCATATGCCTGAATTTTGCAGACAGATGCAGTTCGGTTTTCTTTTATCGAACAGTTTTCAATAACAATGTGATAGCTGAGACTTTACTCCATTAAGAGAGTTCATATGCACAGTAAACCGAACAAGTATATACACAGTAAAGCTATTAATACATATATACACAGTAAGGCTATTAAAATAAGAGAGCTTTAATGTCTATCATAATTTGGTGTTTACAAATACTTTTTTGAATTAATTGCGACTCAATTTATACATAAGAGTTTTAGTTGAAACTAAATGTAACCAACAGTCTCTGCGGGTCGCCAGTGTCGGTTAGATGTATTTAAAAGTTTATCATAACAGAGTGCAAAAGTTTATACTTCTTCATGCACTTTGAAAATAAAAATAAGTAATAAAAATTAAAAAAATGTTTTCAAAATATTGAATAAACATATTTTAATATATTATTTTAAAAATATGATGCTATCAATAGCACATCTTTTTATAAATAATTAACAATTGATTGTTTTATTCATTATACAAGAATTTATTCACTTTTATGCATAGTAAATACCTTAAAAAAACTGAAAGTTACATATGAAGTTTCCTAAATTATTTAATTTATGTAACGTAAGAATTTCTCGTTTATAATATGTTTAGAAGGAAATTTATTCAAGCTTTGTTAGAAAAAGGAACACAAAAATAATGGATTCATGTTTAACTAGTAAAAAGAGCATATTTTTCTTAAAACAAAAGCAATACATTATATACTATAGCAAGTAGCAATGCTATAATATCAGCATACCACGGCAAGACTTGCCCCCATGCGTCATTAATATTTAGAATTTTTTTTAAATGTGCGAATTTCTGAATTCCAGATTTTTTTTGGTGGAATACCATTTTTATTTGAAACACCAAAAATTTATTTCAGTAATTTATTAGTATTTAGAAATTTATGACGAATCCTTTATATATTAAATTATTTATTGCAAAATATAACACAATGCCCATAAAGTTGTGATATAACATCTTACGGTGTATTTATATTTTATGCAGATTTTATGGCAAAAAAATCATTCTAGTTTCACGTTGTTATAATACAAAAAAAAGATGATTATCATACAAAAACATTTAACTCTCCATTTAACAATCTAATTTTATTAAAACCAAGGACTATAAACAATTTGAAAGATAAGTTTTAAGTCTACGCCATAATATTTTATTTTACTTTTATTGGCGAATAATGCTTAGTATGCGATTAATAGACAAGTACAAAAATCAAATTTGTATTATGGATGCCTTTTTTTTCCAATCGAGTAAAACCTAAATCTAAAATATAATTACAATTCTTGTCACAAGATTCCGTACCACATTTCATTTATTTGTCATCGCACTTTTGAATTATTGCATTTACATGCATGCAAAAGTAGCGATCGACAGATAATTTACCTTTTAACAGATTAATACACAAAAAATTGATAAGAATTTATATTTTAAATACTAAACCTGTGTACCAGATTTTATTTTGCTTGCTCTTTACGTGTTGTAGTTATTGTATCACTTGTACTCTGACAGACAATCTTCCTTCAAATAAGTTTCTTTCAACATTTGATAAAAATCTACTAGTAGTAGTAGTCCTTTTAATATTCTATGGAGCATTAAACGACAGATAAAAATATAATCATACATACCGAATTTCATCCGCTGAGCTCGTTTTTCCGTTATCATCTTTTCAGACAGACACAATTCGAAAAGTCTGTTTTTTGGACTCAGAGGAGTCTGAACTGTGGAAATTCATCAAATTCTAGAATTTGAATTTTTTGCCGATTACAGTTCTTTCTCTTTGTGTACCTCCAATATACTAAAAAAAAACTGAAGTATTTTATATTTTAACTGCAGTGCCAGTAATTTTCATAAAATTGTAAACATTTTAAGTCTTTTTATTTTTTAACTGAATATGAAGCAATTTTTCACATAAATACAATTTTAATGCCTAGGACATTTGACTTTAACTTGCCGAACAACAAACTCTTTTAGATGAAAATTAACTATGCGTCTGTGGAGCTCAGAACTTTTCACTAGATTGCACCGTGTCTTTTTTTTATGACAAATCTTCAGCAAATGACTTAAAAGATCTGTAGTGAATCCCGGACGTGACCATAAATCAACTAAAATGCAAGTAACTAGAACTCTTGTGGCATCATTTGTTGAAGAAACGGCAATAAATGCAAATGATATTAGGTTGGTGGGTATTATCAGGATTTTTTTAAACGATATTATCAGACCACTATTTACTATTTATTTTGAAAAAGAAAACATAAAAATTCAACAGTAACATTTTAAATGATTAATCCGGAGCGTAGTCCTCATCTACTTCAATAACTGCTTCGCATTTGCTTGGAAGACAGTTGATTACACGATTCTTGAAGGCAATCCATGCTTTGACACCCACCACTAAGTTCTCGAAATCGTCATAAACTTGTTCGCCTGCCAGTCTTTTTAGCGACCTTTTTTCTTTTGAGGATTTTGAAGAGAAGCCATGATTCATTCCCAGTGACAAGATCCTTCAGAAACAGACTCCGCTCGTTTCGTTGAAGCAAATTGGAGAAACTTCGGACACCTTCGGCTTTATTGTTGTTGCTGAGTTCGTGGGGAACCCATCCAGCCAATTTCCATACCTTTGCCACCTTTTTGAGACGACGAATGATGGTTGAATGGCCCACATTGAATTTGTCGGCCAGCATTCGAGTTATCAAGCTGTCGGCCCTTCCACGGCTGCCAAAAGCGCCTAGTCGTTGAAATCCGATGGTCGACCTCTTCCTGGTATATCTTTCAAGCTAGTGTCGCCAGATTTGAAGTGGGGAAACCATTCTCTGCATCGAGTTTCGCTGATTGTGCTCTCACCAACATGTTCGTTGACATCGAGAAATGACTGCTCTGCTTTCCATCCTTTCACAAAATGGTACAGCATAATATGATAAATATGAGTATAATTATCGATACGTATTTTTATAACCTAAAAGTAAAAAAGTAGAAAAGTATTGTCATTCATAAATTTATAAAATACTAGCCGCCTTTGGCGACCAGCCGGTTCGCCAGTATTATCGCTCACTACAATTTTCAGTTAAATATTTTAAGTAACTGGTCTCTTAATAGATTCACAAAAAAAACATTTTTAATCTTCAAATTTTGATAGTCACACCAAACTTATACTGTTATTTAGATCGTTTCTTTCAATTTACTATATATATTTTGCTAATTTGTTGTCGTTTCCGGTAAAACTTCAACTTTAATTTAAAGTGGAAATGATGAAATTGCAATTAATATAAAGATATTTTTAAATAAAACAAAGCGTTTTATTTTATTTATCATCTTTATTGTTATTTATTTATTATTATTTTTATTGAATATGAGTATTGCAAACAGAATCACTCGGTATTTAAGTCTTATGTGAACTACAAAATATTTTTCATAATTTATGTAATATCTCAAACAATGATTCAACAAAAATTTCTCAGATTCAGCATAAAATTCAGTTTTTAGTTTTGCTTTCAAAAGGATTGAAATGAAATCAATAATAATATTTTGTTCCGGCCTATAAATATATTTCAAAAATTATGAAGTCTAAATTTAATGCAGTAAGGTATCATATTCTGAGAAATAATGTGGACACACCAAATTTTAAATAAATGAATGAATGTTTCTGTTTTCCATGATCAACTAAGACTTATTTATGAAGTTTTGAATGTTAAAAATTTAGAAAAGCTCAACATTTTCATAATCTTAGTCCAATTAATCCTGAGAAACCTGCGCGCTGATTGGCGTATTTTCTTTGAAACGATCAATGGAAAATCTAAAATTATCCTTTTTTTATTGAATAGTGATATTCAAATTTTCATAAATCAGTCAGTTTAAGTGATTGATTTAGTTGATTGGAAATTAACTCTTTTTATTTAAAATATTAGTGAATTGAATGGATATCCTGTTCATATTAAACAAAACTTGCTTTAAAATATAACTGATATATTGGATTAATAATATAGAGAGTGTAAAAGATCATAAAATAATTTTTCTTGAATTTATTTTTTAGAAAAAATAATATTTCATATATGTTTCCTTTCCTACAGACACGTGCCGAAATTTATATTTTTGCAAATTTCATTTCCAAAAAGACTTAATTTATTTTTAATTGGAGTTTTAATCAATGTGATGGCAACACTTTGAAAAAAGCTTATTTTTTCCCATAAATGCGAAACGTGCTTAATTTTAATTTTTATTTTTTACGAAAAAAATTATTGAAAAACATAGTTAAAATATTTATTTAAAAATTCATTAAAAATAGAAATTTAATTTTAAGATTAAAACATTACTATCATTTAAAAGATAAATTTTTGATCTTTAACTTCATGTAAAAATCTGTTTTGTGCGGTAATATTTTCGGAAGTCATAGCAGAAACACGTCAAAATTTCGCTTAATTTTTAAATAAATAAAATTATATTTAAAAATTCGAAAAAATAACCCCCAGGTGCACATTCCCGACCTCCAAGATATACACGTGCCAAATTTGGTAGCTGAAGGTTGAATGGTCTGGCCTGTAGAGCGCCAACATACACACACACACACACACTGAGCTTTATTGTAAGTATAGATTATAAATTTTTATTAAAATATAGCATGTCAAAGAAACGCCTGATAATTAGGCACCAATCCAATAGCAGTAATACTCGTATAGTTTAATAACTACACACTTCTTGAAAAAATTTATTGCAGTAACGTTTTTCAAAATAAATAACTTATTTTGGAAACATAGTCATTATTTCTCTTTTAATAGCCAAAATATGAACTCTTTTCCTTTTCTTCTGAAACGAAACCACATTCTCATGTTTAAAATCTGCTATGATCCATCCAGTAGTTTTTGCGCAGTAATTGCTTAATTTAGATCATTCTGCAGCTATTAACATATAAATTAATACAAATATTAAGCAAATTATGAATTCAAAAAACATCAACGAAATTCAAATTAGGTTTACTTTAATCATACTCCTACGCAAAAAAGATAAAATTAATTAAATAAAGTATAATAATTAATCTTTAATAAAATAGTAAAACGTAAGTTAAATGCGAGAATTAGAATTATATTTAGTTATTGCACTCGCAACTTAAAATAAAAACTAACGGGCTATTATTCTCCTAGCATATTTTCTAAATAAAGATATTATCTCCCTCACACTCATATAACATTTTTCACCTTGGGCAAGGTTGTGAACATCATGAGTGCTCAGATTTGTGTTACCAGAGTCCAGCACCTGAGAGTTTTGTGCTTCGTAGAAGAAAACTGACACTTTTGTATGATTAATCTCATGTCAGTGGCGGATTACAGTTACGAAAGAGCTATGAGCTTGCATTCTTAGGGATATGTAATGCACAAGTATCCGGAAACCAAAAATACATTTTAGATGCTTTCTTCTAAATCGACTGAAATCAAGATTTGATACGATGCTATAGTTGTAGTAACAAGATTGCATAAGAAATTTCTTTTAATTTAAATTGTTATGTTTTTTTAGTTCAATCGTTTGGACAGCTCAGGTGTTTCCATCGTCATCTGACCACGGCTCAAAAGTACAAGGCCCGCCCCAAAATAGCACTAGTGTTGATGTAAAACGGAGCGTTAATATAACTAAACTTACAACTGGACAAACAGAATAAATCTGAATAGGTTCCTTTAAAATCTGATAGGAATCTACAAATTTGATGTAAAGACCCGATATCAAATTTCAAATTAACTGAAAGCATTTTTAAGATATCATGTTCACAGACTAACAGATAGAGCTACAGGTATATTTTTTTAAATGTGTGCTTTGGACTCAGAACGGTCCGAAATATAAAGATTAATTAAAATCTCGATTTTTTGACGATCTCAATACTTTTTTTTTCAAGCACGAGAAATTTAGAGATTAAGTGAAACAGACATTTTAAACAACAGAATGGTTCTTTTCGTTATCAGTAGCTATTACACAAGCCAAAAAGGATTTGCAATGCCTAACTTTAAAAAAACTCCTTATTGTTTATCACATCAGTATTAATTGATTCTTTACATAAAGTTGATATTAAAAATAGAATACTAATTTCAAATTAACGATGCTTGTAGCTATGCATGGAAAATACTTGATTATTTTGACGGAAAATAGACCTTCAAGATATTTATCTTGGGAAAATATTTTGCACTGAGAAATTTCAAGTTTCGGGAGAAATAAAAGTATTGGAAAATGTACTTGAAGTATGTTTAAAAGTAACTTACATTCTTGAAACTTATCTTTCAACTTCTTTGAAATGTCGCCATCAAACTAACGCATTGTCTTAATCAAGTTATGTATAAAATCATTGCTCCAGATTTATGCAACATATTGATGAATTGCTTTAGTAAATTGTTTGAAATCTTAATTATGTCTTTAAATTGGCCCCAGATTTTTTTTTATGTTCTTATTGCTTTCAATTCATGCAAACTCTCTTCTCAAAGATGTTGTAATCGAATTGTTTTTATTCCCCAGCGAGATTTTATCTTCGACTGAAATTAACTTTATTGCATTTCATTGTTTATTTATAACTTTAAAAACTGAGTTGTATAATTTTAGCATATATTTTATCAAAATTTCTGCTTTTGTTGCATCCTAGTAGGTAAATACTGGTTATGAAACAAATGGATATGTCAAAAACTTACATAACTGGGTTTTCCCTCTAATAAAAAAGTTTTTTTTTTTTTTTTTTTTTTTTTTGATGAAAGAGTCAGGAAATAAAATGTCATAATATATTTTGCATATGACCTTGACTGGGTATTTCTGCAGCTCTCCGAATATTAAATTGGCCAATTCTACTTCGTGTCAACTTATTTGTTCTTGTGAATTAAAGAAAATTACTTCTATTGTTCAGCTTTGGCATTCATATATTATTTTTTTTTCCTTTTAAAATGTACCGATGGTTAAAATTCAAGTATTCATATTTAGGACATTGTAAAGAAAAGTAAGAAAAACCTATTTCTGTGGTGTAAATTTCAAAACATAAGGAAATGAGTGACACAAAAAGTTTCAAAATTGAGCTATAGTATTGATTCTGGAACTGTAATTCGTATACTATATGAAATGGCTAATGCAGTGGCACAACATTCTTAGTATTATTTATTGTATAAAGCAATAATTTAATGTAAATAAGCTATTTTAGGAATTTCAAACTCATTGAACTTTTTTACAGATGCGTTTTATTTGAAGCTTCACTTAGTTAATTAATAATGCTGCAAAATATTACTAGAATTGCTCTAGAAAGAACTCACCATGTCACCAAATACTTCATACAGTCAGAGAAAAAACGTTAAAGAAGTCAAGTAAACTTCAAACAGAAAGTTTAATCAAACGAGAAAATAGATTTCATCGATCTCACAAACCTAGTTTGAGTATTATATAATTTTGTTTTTAAAAAAAATCCCTTTTTAATAAAAACTCTTTTATTTCTGTACATTTAAAAAAAAATTTAATATTTTTTATTGAATACATAGTCTGTTATAATCTTTTAAATATTGTGAAATTTAATTTAAACTCACCCATCAAAACCCTCTATCACGTGCTTTTTCCAATATTAAAATTAAACTTACAAAATTGCTTTTTTTTATTATTAATTCCGAAATAGGAGTTTCACTTCATTTTTATTTCATAGTATACAGGGTATTTCAGTGAACCGTTTCAGAACTTCTAAGAGGGGTAGGGTACATCCTGACGAACCAAAATCATATACCCATGGGCAGTCAGAAATGCTTTCCTGACTCGGTAGATGGCGTTGTGCGAAAAGTCCGAGCTTTCGTGCAGGGAATCTTCATTTCGCACAAGAACGCCAAGTTAGTAGGATGGATGATTACACGATCGCAGAGTCAGCCGATATGCATTTGGTGTACGGGGCTGCAAATTGTAGTGGGCCAGCCGCACTTCGTTTGTACGCGGAACGATATCCGACGAGGCGTATTCCCAATCATAATTTCTTAGCAAGTCTGCACCAGAGGTTAGCTGAGACAGGTTCATTAGAAAGATCTCACAGGGACAGGGTAAGAACAACATGGACTGCAGACGCCGAACAAAATGTGCTGCAGCATGTACAGGGGAATCCAAGAACGAGTACACGAAGTGTAGCAAACGCAGTCAGGGTTTCCCATTGCAGCGTCTGGAGGATTCTCCGAGCAGAAGACATGCATCCGTTTCACGTGCAGCGTGTCCAGACACAGAAACCGGATGATTATGTACGTATTGCTTTCGCACAGTGGTACCTGGGAAAATGTGCTACAAATTCCCTTTTTCCTGCTGAAGTGTTGTTTTCCGATGAGGTATCCTTCACAAGGGAAGGAATTTTCAACACGCAGAACGACCATATCTGGGCGGTCGAGAACCCGCATGCAATACGACGTCGTGCAGCACAGAATCGATTTTTGGTCAATGTATGGGCCGGTATTGTGGGAGATCACCTCATCGGACTTTACCTGTTACCGGATCGTCTAACTGGACCTACGTACTTGCTCTTTCTGCAGCAAGTATTGCCACAACTTTGAGAGATGAACAGATTTCTGCATCGACGCAACAGACAATTTGGTTCCAATACGATGGAGTCCCCATCCATTATAGCCGAGATGTTCGTAACTACCTGGATGTAACAATTGGTCAACGGTGGATCAGACGTGGGGGTCCCATGCGTTGGCATGCTCGGTCACCCGACTTATCATGCCTTGATTTTTATTTCTGGGGTCATATGAAATCGCTAGTTTATGACACCCCTGTTGACACTGTTAAGAAGCTCGTTGCAAGAATCGCAGTAGCTGCCGGAGCGATTCGAGATATGCCTGGAGTATTCCAGAATGTTCGGATGTCCATGCGTCGGAGATATGAGGCGTGCATTGCAGCCCGTGGAAGAAACTTCGAACACTTACTTTAATCCATGTACCTTTTGCTTCTTTTCATGCATTATTAAAACAATTTCTCATTTACGATCTCTTTTCTTTATGGTGCTTCTGTGTACAACACCGCTTCAGGAAAGCATTTCCGACCCCACATTGCTCTATGATTTCGAGTTGTCAGGATGTACGGTCTTAGAAGTTCTTAATGTCTTAGAAGTTTTGAAATGGTTCACTGAAACATCCTGTATACACTTTTCAATTTGCACGCGTTATAATTTGTTTTAATTTATTCAGTTGAATTCATATTTTTCTATTTTATCAAATAACATAATGTTTTTTAAGTATGTATTTCGTATTAATATTTAACAGTCTAAAAAATAATTAAGTAAACAAAGTAAAGTCAATATTTTTTATATACTCTTCCTTATTTACAGCTATAGTCACTTGTAGAAGATTTATTTAATGAAATTCATGTTTTCACTCATATCAAATAGCAAGTCGAAGTTTTTTTTAAAAAAAATGGATTCTATATTAATCATTTAATAGTGTAAAAATTCAGTAATCTGAGCGTCAATGACGACTAGCATAAGTGTAATTCAGTTGTTGCAACATTTCAATTTCATAAAAATCCCTATGCATATTGATTACGCATTTCAAGTAGTTTGGGAATGAATAAATATATGATATTGTTACAAAGAAGCAATTAAAATATTAATTAATGTGAATAAAGATCAATTTTATTCATGCTTCTTATATCCTTTCCATCTTTCGTTTATTCATATTTTGAAGTGCATACCACAAATGGTTGTTGTTCCTATGGAAACAGTGTTTTTCCTCTATAGTCACAATATTTTCATAACTGCCCAGTATATCATGCACAAAACACAACACAGGAAATAAATTATATTTTTATACACATATAATATTGGTTTAAATCTTGCACAAACAATTAATTATGTTTTACATCAAACAGATTTGTTCCATTGTATTTTTATTCGCTCATTTTATCTTTCAATCCAACTTCAGATTAATATAGTTCTTCAATCGGGTAGGCAAAGGTAGAAAGCATATTCCATTCGGCAACTGCCAACTGTCGTACAGACTCTTCCTGATACAGCAGCGACAGATATGCTGCAATTCCTGAGGTCCATTGCATCTTTGCTCCAATTTCGGTAAAATGCCCATCTCTATCACCTTCTTCAGGACATGTTGCACTGAATGGTCACGATGTCTATATCTCTGGCATTTCATCAACATTGACGAGTCCACGGACTTGACAGCTCTCAGAAGGATGTTACCCATCTCTTGGATTTCGTGAGGAATATTCTCGAATCTGGATAATGCGTAGATTCCGATTATTCCCGTGAGCAATTTGCCGACATTCACGTCTTTGGGCCCTGCTGTCACGAAAAGACCATGTCTCAGCAGCTTCGGCAGAATTTCTGGAAAAGTGAAAGACATGGCGCAGGGTGGATGACATAGGAGATGGGAAGATTGTCTGCCAGGGACCTTCTTAACACAATGTATGATGAACTGCTCGGCGAATCTCTTGTCATTAAAGAGAACTCTACTCTTGTAAGCGTGTTCGATGAAATAATCTACAGGTTTCACCTGAAGAAAACAAGAAAATACTTTAAAAATGAGCAAAATAGTGGGAAAACTAGGTTTAACTAGACATCAACAATCGAAATATATTTTTATTAAATATAACTTTTTTGCCAAAATGCTAAAGTATCACAAAATATATTTGTCAGTATCAGTATTACAATAAGAAAAATTAAAATAAGCAATTAGAAATTTCTTAAATTTAACAAATGTCAAGATTTTCCAAACCATTTTCTAAAATCTTAATATTCTTTGACTCTTACTCAATAGTCTTGACCTTTTAATAGTTAAATATCATGGATTAAGTATGGACCATTTTATGACATTAAGCACATCCATTATGGTTCCATTTATAAAATAAAAATTGGTCATTCTCGGGCAGTAACAAATGCGTGTAAACGCAATAGCTCAAAAACACACTGACTCAAATATATGGAATTTGATTCGTGATCTTGGGACTTTAATTGTAGTTCGGTGTCAAGTGTAATCAAGTGTCGATGTTAAGTTAATCCGTTGGAATAAAGAACATTCCAATTTCTGGTATCGTCAAAAAAGATCGATCACACTCTAATAGGCTCTTGCTAACTGTTGTTCGCCAATGGCCAATGGTTAATAATACATTATATTAGATCATATGCGAGAAAGTTTTGGGGAGACCACTCTTGCTGTTTTCCTGGTGTTTTTCTTAATTGAAACAGAACAAGTGTTAAATCAGAAGCCCAATGAAATTAAGCACTTTATGAAAAAAAAATATTTATCTCTCAATGAGATTGATTCTAGGCGTTAAATGAGATAGCTCATCCAAAAATATGCTCCCTCAAATTTACAAATTTCTACTCTTTTTGCTTCGAACATTCTACTAAACCTTTTTTACTAAATCGGCGATATCATTTTGCATTTCTCAAAAATAGGCCCTTATTTGATAATTTGAACTACAAATGATGAC
>JAPMOR010096484.1:931081-947837 GCA_026543865.1 Argiope aurantia | reverse complement strand
ACAAATGATGACAAAACTTCCTTACGAAAGAGAAAGTAACATGCTTCTCTAAAAATAATTTGACCCATAGCAAAAGAGAGCTCAGACAGCAAATGGATGAAAAGTATAGGAAGGGCCTGTATTCACGTAGTGTAATTATTATATTTTTACTTTCGATTAATTAAAATTGTCCCAGATGAACCGAGTTCGAAGTAAACATATTTCCAAGGAGATTCGAACTTCTAATTCGAAATATCACAGAATGATAATTGTTTTAAATTTGGTTCCTCTGTCCTGTTTTCGTCTGATTCAATTGTATTAGATGTTCATTCTGTGTGCACCTATTTTTACGTCAGGCAATTTGTAGAAAGAATGCCAGCTTAAAAATATTGTCATGTTGAAAAAAAAAATCCTCCAGTGTATCGAAATATCTTAAAGCAATAATTGCTAATAAACTAAAATATCTAATATTTATTTTTATTTAGTTATAGCTATTAAAATATTCTTATTAATTATTCCCAGTCTTATTTTTTTGAATAAGATTTTATAAAGTTAAATCAAAGTTTAAAATAATAAATGTAAATAATATACTTATACATTGAATGTGCTATTATCTACAAAATAATTCACATACTTATGCATCGCTTGCAATAGTGAGATCCTAAATCCATTAAATAATGTTTAGTCCCAATTGTATTACTGTATCCGATTATAAGCTGTTAAATAATTGTCACTATGTTGACTGCCGAATAAGACTTCTTCAGCACTCGTTAACTATCTTATTAAATGCAGCGTCCGCATGTGATTGGATTAGATCGACACACTGATTAAAGCAGAATGGAAGTCTTCTGAGAGTTTGGTCCTGATTACTTCTAATCATCCAAACAGGCGGAGAAGTAACTAGATCTCTAACGGCATTCATTAAAAGAAAGGCATTCTTCATCATCTTCTTTGAGAAGCAGGTAAATATTTTGAGGATTTTACAATGAATATGAGATTATTTCATTAATCTTTGCTTTTTTCTTGTGTGTGTGGGGGGGGGGGGGGCTCTCTTCAACTTACTCGTATACTTCCATAATACAATGCGCTTTAAGCATTTTCATAGCTTGTGAAGAAAACTGAAAGTGAATTTAGGAATATTACCTCTTCCTTGATTGGATTTGGTCCAAATTTTTACAAAGATCTACAAATGTAGCGTAAAGATTGCATATTAAAATTCAGAACTTTAGCCTTTTCCGTTTCTGAGTATTGAATTAATGTGTACACGAAATGATAAACCGACAAGCAGTCAACATTTGATGGATACGATCCAAACTTTAATAAATATTTGTAATTTTAATGATAAAAACATAAGGCAAATTTTATATATCTGGGCCATGGCATTTTGATATTATTGTGTTCAAATGTTTAAGAATATATAGAGAGACTACCCTTTGACGAATTTCGACTAATATGGAATGATTTTGGAATAGAGTCTTCGTATCAAATTCCACCCACCAACTTTTTTTTTGCTTCTGAATTATCGCGATCAAAAACAGACACGCAGATAGACATATTTCCAAAAATAATTTTTCTTGCTCAATGATATTAAAAATGTGAAAATTCATTAAAATCTCGAGTTGATTTTTCTAATGTTTTTCTCGTACAACGTAGAAGACTGTTTTGACACAGATGAATACTTTCTCTCTTCCTATACGAGGAAATAAAAATCCAGTAAGATGTTCTTCTCATGAATTTTTTTTATCTTTTTATAAAAATGTCCCTAATAATAAGAGGACACATTTTTTTTCTATTCTACAGCCAAGCCCTCAATTAGTATCCATAAAATACTCTCAGAAATATTCCATCCACTTCTTTTCTATAGAAAATTTATCATTTCCAAATATTAATTTTTTAACTTGTGGATTCTACTTTTATTTTTTATTTTTCCATCTCTTAAAAATTCAAAATTAGTGGAATAGTCCTCCCCCGGAAGCTTTTCGCATATTTCTAAAAGAGATGTTATTCCCCTTTTCTCGCATAAGAAAAGCAAGGCTATGAACACCACGAGTGCTCAGATTTTTATTTTCAGAATCTCAGGAGTGTATGTTTTGTATTTCGCGATTAAGTGAAGAAAACTGAACAAAGGTTTTAAATATTTTTATTGGCTTATTAAAACCAAAATATGACACAGATCTACAGTTTTAGGAACAGTATCACACATCAGATTCCATTTACCTAAATGGTTGCTTTTTTTTAGTGATCCCGTTTATATTTAAGCAAATAAGTCAATCAAAAGGCGGTCAACTCTTGACGGATTCTGGATAAATCTACTCTTTAGATATTAAAATTGTATAATAAATTTTATTTTTATCTAGTATATTACATTTTATAGCTATCTTATTCACTTGCACACTGACAGATAGTCACATAAACTTGATCTGATTGAATATCGTGCAAAAATTGGCAAAAACCTGCCAATTCGGTGTAAAGGCCACATGCCAAACATGCCACATATCTAGTCCGATGTGATTTATTCACAGAAAGACATAATTTTAGAAATGTCTTCCAATAATTTGCAAAAATTGATCTCGAGAAATCTCGAGAACTAATTTTTTGATAATTACAGTGTTTCTTTTCTTTGAAAATTTCATATATGAGAAATTGAGAATTTACTATTCAGTGATGGCAGGGCTGCTTCTATCTGATCATTACAATCAGAGAGATGTAGCACTGACATTCTTAACATTTGAAAAATGTCCTCTAACTTACACAAGTAAAAATTGTTACATATTTTCTGGAGATATAATGGCAACGTGCAAATAAACGCAATTATTAATTGACTGTATATATTGTATTATCTCCCTTAAGAGTAATTTTTAATCCGATGTTGAACATGCGAAATAATTTAATTGTATACAGTATTTTAGTTAAGTGGAAATTAATTACCAAAATTTTAAAATGAATAAAATATTTTCATTTAGCAAGAATGTCAACCCATTTGTAAAACTATTTTTAGAAATATGCCGTTGTTTTTTATTTCTCTCTAATGTAGGCGTGTATGTGTGTGAGAGACAGAGAGCGTGTGTGGGTGTTAAAATAATTGACCTATGTATGTATCTAAGCTTCCTTTGAAATTTGTTAATGAAGTTAATATCCGTAACTTCTCCTTACAAAGTACAGAACTATCACAAAGTGGAGTTAAAAGTCGTATTAGTCTTTTTCCATTTTAGAATCAAAATACAATAGCCAATCAGCCTTTTTTTTCAATCATATATGGTGTCCTCAAAATCTTGCACTTAAAAAGGGGATAAGAAAGTGCACATTATAGACAAACAGTATTTGCAGTAGAATTGAGGTTACGAATCTATTAGTAATGGCAAAAAAGGAAAAGCCTTATCGGTTTTACTTTAAGTTTTAAAGTAGGGCTCCATAAACTATAAATCAAATCACAAAGAGAGTCCCATAAATAACTTTGACTTTGAAGTTGTAAAATCAATGGCAAGAAGAACTCTGCAAATTTCTTCAAGGAAAAGAATTTAGAAAAAATTGATTTTTTAAACATTTTAATTATTACAAATGACCATAAATTTCATGAAAATTCATTTAATTACTTCATTTTCCTATTCCTTTTTTACATTTAAATGCATATTTAAAGTCTTGAATTTATTTGTGTTTCATAGATAATATTCCGTAACAGGATTCTTCAGGCTTCAAACGACACTACCTAATCTTTTTTAATTCCTCTTTTTTTTTTTTTAATCTTTATACATTCTTCATTTTTAAACGCATCACGTATTTTTGTTCGCGATGCGTTCTAAGATGAAAAAGCGCAATACGTGTTAAGTCGTAGGACAGTGAAAATCAAATAACAGATTAAAATGCATCTTTCCGAAGGGTTTCTTCCTCCATACCTCATATCAATTAACAAGTTATGGTATCACGGTATTTAGAATTTGGATTATTCTATTCTTTAAGTAAGTTGTACAGATATGCCCAAGAGATCTCAACTTCATATCAAAATAATCATTAATGATGTCCCACTACCTTATTTGTTTCTAAATTACATTTCTGGTACTCTAAAGGAATTGAAACACTTAGATTCTAAAACAATGTTCAATTTGCTTTATTGCATTTTTCTACACTTTTCACAATAGTTCGAAAACACAATGTAGATTATTTCAATAAAACTTACTATTTCTGTCGCCAACAAATCGTTTTTCCATGTAGATCCGACGACGAAATGATCCTCTCGAGGTCCGATAAAGCTGCAGTTTTTATTGGCTCCCATCTCACATAGCTTCAGTCGCCAGTTCCTACAATTGGCAGAGAGCAGCCGGAAATCAAATATCTTTCCTAAATGTCCATCCAGTTCGAAAAGTATTGTGAGAAGATGAGTTACAACTTTGTTGTCTCCATATCGAATCCAGAAACACCGTTCCAACAAATAGTGGGCGAGACAAGAATCGAAAGCATATATCCTAATTTGAAAAAAAAATCACATAATGTAAATTTAATTGTATAGATATACAAAAATTCTCATTGCTTTGTGCGTGCATACGAAATTCGTACATTATGTTAATATATATACACCAACCAAAGCTTAATATGCGAAGTGGTGGCAGGATTTTAGCGAACATCTTGGCGCTGTTTTAATGTGTATTTCGCGGCTTTCATTATAAATTAGTTTTCAGTCGTTTAATGACTCTATAAAAGGAAAAAGATAGAGAAATGAAGTTAATTTATACTCGTGATTATCATCATATGTGGTTCACCAATTTAATTTTGGAATCTATGATGGATTTTGCGGGAAGAAAAACTGCCATCACAATAAAATGTAAGACAAAATTCTATTGTATGCTGAGTAGCCCATAAAATTTAATTTTCAAGTCATATGTTACTTATTAATTTGCAGACTAGTAATCAAATGTATCATTTAATCAACTCAAAAACACTTAATTAAAGAATTCAGATAGAAAATAATTTACGTATAAAGTAGCAATAAAAAATAATTACTGTTTTTAATTATAACCCCAAGAAGTATTCCAATTTGCCTCAGTATTCGAAGTAATCTGAATGACCGAATCATCCAAAACTTAAAACATGCATTATCGTGAACACTTAGCAGCACCTCAATCCACCCTGGTACGACTCATGCGTCCACCACTCTCACTGTGATGTCCCACTCTCGGAATAAAGGCAGCAGGTCCGCATCATTACTGCATTTACCAAGAAATCGAAAACCAACCATCATATCGGATACTTCTTATCCCCATATCTGATTTGTCCCTTGGTGGGATTATATTTTATAAAGAGCTCAGTCCGCCCATTCATCATAATGCCTCCCCAGACGACAACTCCAGGACCACCGAAACGGTCTCTTTCGGTGATGTTACTGGGATGAAACCGTGTCCCGACCTCTCTCCAAATCAACTGGCGTTGGGAATCGCTTGTGGCACTAAAACGACTCTCATCTGTAAAGAGGACACGACTCCATTGATGAGATGTCCAGTTTTTGTGCTCCCTGCACCACTCTACACGCTGCCGCCGGTGGGAAACTGTCAAAGGGATGCAGCGTTCAGGACGGCGAGCGAATAGGCCACCTTTGTGAAGGCGTCTGGACACAGTAAAACGCGACACTTGTCGCCCCGTTGCTGCACACAGTTGCTGAGCAATGGCGCTTGCTGACTGGTTACGGGTTCTTTTCGCCTGCAGGACGATATGTCGGTCATCCACTGCAGTTGTTTTCCTGGGGCGGCCACCACCAACCTTTCTCACAGCTGTACCTGTGGTTTGGAAGGCTTTCCAAGCGCGCGAAACGACATTTTTGTTGATTCCGAACTCTTCAGCTACACTGGTCACACTACGCCCTTCCTCCAGCTTTCCGATCATTCTTCCACGAGTGAAATGGTCCAGGTGATTTCTGCTAGCCATATTTCACGAATTAACTCACGTGCACTTGCAGCGAATGTCTTTAATTACGTCTCCGTCCTTCCTTTTATTGTAGTGTTGAGCTGCGCGCGCCTTCCGCACGTGCTTTGCGTATGCTCACGTCGCCTGTGACGTTTTGTTCGTGATATTTGCATACTCATGGCCTTTCTCTTGAATTACGTGTTCATTGTACTGATCGCAAGAACTCCTTTTCTGCAATTTCATGGCTATCTGCTTAAAATTTGCATTGTTGCTTAAGTTTTGCACACCAGTGTATATTGTTGCTTCCCAGCATGAATACTTCTATCGTAAGAAAGACCATTTTACGGTCTGCTCTATTCGATGCTGATCCGATGCCTGTGATCAGTGACCTTCAAGCTTGGCGACAAACTTGGCGTACATTTGGCAACTTAACGACGCATTTGGTGACTTTGGAGACAAAATAGATATTACTGGATACTTCCAGGATTTTGGTGATAGAGCCAATAGGAACTGAGATAAGCCTGATTGTTCCAGAACCTTCTCTGTCCGGCTCCAGGAATTATAAGAGACCGGCAGTCTAAGCTGAAGATAATCGTGGAAAGAGTCAACTGCGAATAGTTGGATCAGTCTAGCAAAGAGCAAACGTTGTGTGGAGCTCAAGCGATTGCTGAATTAAGCTGTGTGCCGAGTCCTGGTGTTTATTTGAAAGCAGCATCGAGTCGTGTGTGGAGTAGCCAGTCATGTAGTAGTGAGTCGGCAGATTTTGCTCATTTTATTATATAATTTAACACAAATAAAAATTAGTAGAATATTTTTCCCAAATTTTCAAATAAAGGTCTTATCCCTGTTCCACTGCATAAAATTGAGGATTCTGCGAAAGGTGCGTACATGTTGTCTGCGTATTCGTTTTTTCGCGTTTAATAAAAGTCGTCATTCGTTATTGAGGCCTGCTGATTGTTTTCACATAATAACCCGCTACTAGGAAACCCAGTGACTTTACGGACATAGTAGAATGAAAGTTCCCTTACAATATATAATTGTTTCATGTATTATATTATCAAGCTGTAAAAAAAAATCTTTTCAATAAACATTTAATTTTTTCACTTAAATCCAATAATATTTAGATTTGTTAAAATTATACATACTTTTTTAATTTAGAATTATATCTATTTTTTCCATAGAAAGTTAATTCCACAAAATATGATTTCGTTGTAATTGAGACAGAAATCATCCGGTGAGTGTACACTATAAGAAATTCATCAAGCCAGGCGACCAATTACGACGTTTTATTCCATAAGAAAAACTAAAAGCATAGATAACAAAACACACCTGAGAACTTCACAAGACGGTACTTCCAAAAATCAACAACACGCATGCGAACAGCAAGTCTCTAATTAAATATCAACCCAGTGCAACAAAGTTCAGCTGAACACAGTTAGAAAATTCTTTTTATGATCAATACTACAAATAGAGAATTCACTAGACTGATGTGCTTGAATTCTCTTACATTTATATAGGTTTGCTGACAGAATATTAAATTCTCTAGCGTGTTATTGAAACTCGGTTCCAAATAGAAATATTGCCATTATCTTAGTATTTTCTAGAACTTTCATTTTTGTCGATAAATAGTCGCCAAGTTTGTCTTAAGGCTGGGGAGTCATTGGCTAGTATCTATTCATAATCCAGATAAATATCGGTAAAACTCTCTTCCTTACAAAGATACTAATTATGAAGGAAAGCAATTATACAAATTCGTGGCATGATTGACGCAACTGTCAATGCTCCTCAAAACTTTATTATATCTTAAGAAAACTCATTTTTCCATGCTTTTTTTTCGGATTACTTTTATTTGAATAAATATGCTGATCAGATGCAGAGGATTTCTAAATTCGAAATTTCTTTTGCAGATTCTCAAAGATCAAATATTTTAGATATTCATAAAATTTCTTTGAATAATGAAATATATTGTTATAAAATATTCAAATATTGTTTAAAATATTTTTTAAAGATTCATTAAAAACTGAAAAAATTATACGACAATTATTATATTTTAAATTCTAAAATTAATTAAATTTATATTTTAAATTTTAAATATTTTTTTAATTTTAATAATAATTTTTAAAACTATTTTAATTAAATTTTAAAAAACATTTTTGTGTTGAAATATTTTCAGAAATTATAACGGAAAAACGTCAAAATTTTGCTTAATTTTAAATTAATTCGTCGTAATTAATTCGTTTTAAATTAATTTGCTTAATTTTAAATTAATTGAAATCTATCCAAAGCTTATGTGTCAACTTTGGTAATCCTAAGTTTAATAATCTGATATGTAGAGCGTCAACACACATAATTATATTTCATCTTTATTTCAATTCATTTCACATCTTCGTTCATTATCAAACAAAAACTACACTGGTGTGCAAAACTTAAGGAACAATGCAAATTTTAAGCAGATAGCCATGAAACTGCAGAAAAGGAGTTCTTGCGATCAGTACAATGAACACGTAATTCAAGAGAAAGGTCATGCGTAAAGCCTACGCAAAACACGTGCGGAAGGCGCGCGCAGCTCAACACTACAATAAAAGGAAGGACAGAGACGCAATTAAAGATTAACATTCAATTAACATTAACATTCGCAATTAACATTCGCTGCAAGTGCAGGTGAGTTAATTCGTGAAATATGGCTAGCAGAAATCACCTGGACGATTTCACACGTGGAAGAATGATCGGAAAGCTGGAGGAAGGGCGTAGTGTGAACAGTGTAGCTGAAGAGTTCGGAATCAACAAAAGTGTCGTTTCGTGCGCTTGGAAAGCCTTCCAAACCACAAGTACAGCTGTGAGAAAGGTTGGTGGTGGCCGCCCCAGGAAAACAACTGCAGTGGATGACCGACATATAGTCCTGCAGACGAAAAGATCTCGAAACCAGTCAGCAAGCGCCATTGCTCAGCAATTGTGTGCAGCAACGGGGCGACAAGTGTCGCGTTTTACTGAGTCCAGACGCCTTCACAAAGGTGGCCTATTCGCCCAACATCCTGAAAGCTGCATCCCTTTGACAGTTTCCCACCGGCGGCACCGTTTAGAGAGGTGCAGGGAGCACAAAAACTGGACATCTCATCAATGGAGTCGTGTCCTCTTTACAGATGAGAGTCGTTTTAGTGCCACAAGCGATTCCCAACGCCAGTTGATTTGGAGAGAGGTCGGGACACGGTTTCATCCCAGTAACATCACGGAAAGAGACCGTTTCGGTGGTCCTGGAGTTGTGGTCTGGGGAGGCATTATGATGAACGGGCGGACTGAGCTCCACATTTTCGACAAAGGTACTGTAACTGGAGATCGCTATTGTCAGGAGGTGATCCTTCCCCATGTGCGTCTGTTCCGAGGTGCCATTGAATCAGACTTCGTTTTTATGGATGACAATGCACGGCCACACAGGACATGCTGTTGAGGAGCTCCTGGAAAGTGAAGATATCACTCGAATGGATTGGCCGGCGTGCTCCCCTGATTTAAATCCGATAGAACATGTGTGGGATGCTTTGGAGAGACGCATTGCGGCACGATTACATCCTCCTGGGAACACCCGGCAACTTAAACAGATGCTCATTGAGGAATGGGCACTCTTACCTCAAGAACTGTTGGACAATCTGGTGCTGAGTATGGGAAGACGGTGCGAAGCAACCATTGCTGTAAGGGGAGGGCATATCCCATACTAAGGAACATCTGCTTGCTGTTCTTCCTCTTGGACAAACAATCATGTGTAACGATACTATGAGTTCAATAAAGCCTTTTTTTGTTTGATTCCATACTGTATGCATTGTATTCATTTCTGCGCAACTATGCTTTCGTCATTCTTTCAGAACAAAATGCTGTATCTCATTTCTGAATTTCATGTCTCTCAGATGATTTCTCGTGAAGTTATGGCAAAAAACATACCTGTTGCTTAAGTTTTGCACACCAGTGTATTTTCGATGAATTATGCAGAATTTTGCAAAATAATTGTAATACTAGCAAAAGGGAAAACAAATTTAACAAAAATAATTTTGAAAGACACAATTTGTTAATGTGCAAAAGAATATTATTCTTTTCTAAATATTTCCAACTTTTTACGCTTTAATTTATAATTCATTACTACATATACTATATATCCATTTTTACATTTTTCAAAGGACCAGTTGCGTAAATTGAAAGAAAAACCTAAACTACGGGAACGCATTTACATTAAATACAGCAAATTCTTAATCTTAGAGAGACAAGAAAGAGGCTATAAATGATTTTAAAAAAACATCAAATACGGATCTCCATAACGGACGACGACTTTTATTAAACATGAAGTCAACAATACGTAGACAACAAATATATAACCGAGACGAACACAAACACACATCAGCACACTACAACAAACAGTAGCCCACAAGTAGTAATCGGTAGTAGCAACAACCACAGCACACAAAGCGGCCAGACAGAATTCAGCAGGAGGAGGGAATCTTCGTAGGTTCGCTCTACGGTCTCTCAAACGGCTACAATTCTCCACTGTCTCTTCGCTTTAGCTGTATCCAACTGTCGACTCACTTCTATACGACTGACTACTCCTCACACGATTGGATGCTGCTTCTACAACAAACAAAAGAACTCTGCACACAACTCAATTCAACAAACGCTTGAGCTCCACACAACGCTTGTACTTCACCAGGCAGATCCAACTATTCGCCGTTGACGTTTTCCAAGATTACAACTAGTTTCATGACTCACTTCTCGACTCAATACACGACTGACTACAGCTTAAGACTGCCGGCCTTTTATAGTTCCCTGGAGGCGGTCAGAGAAAGTTCTGGAGTAATCAGGCGTATCTCGATTCCTATTAGCTCAATTGCTAAAATTCTCAAAACTTCCAGTAATATCTATTTTGTCGCCAAATCGCTAAATGGGCGCCAAGCTCTGAGATCACTGACGCGGCACCCGATCAGCATCCAACAGAGCTGATCGTAAAATAGTCTTTCCAGTGATTGAACTAACAATGCTGGGAAGCAACATTACAGGATTGTAACAATATTATGGAAGCTGAAAGAAATTTCTTCTAATTCACTTCAAATAACCCCATTTCTAAATTGACTTCAAGTAACGCCATTAGTTCTGTATCAAAATTTCATTAGATTAATCTCAGCAAGTAACTGAAAAATTAATTATAAAATCCATCTTTGAAAACCTTATCCCCTTATGAAAATCTTTGTAAACACCTTCTGTTTCCCGTTATCTATATATTTAAATTAATAAAAGAAATCAAGCAACTAGTCCCTCCCATACCCAATCTCTGTTTCGATGTCGCCAATTTTTCTTTCATACGAAAGTTAAGGAAACCTAATGACGCCTTCAATTGTCCCATTGATCTCATCCACTGTCCAATTTTGAGAAAAACTCAAAAATACCACTTCGTCGCAAATTCTCTGTGAGAAGAAAATTTAACAAGTTACCCACACACAGCTGCTAAATAAAATACCTGATAAACCGATTTTACTTATTCTTATTTCATATCAGTATGAAATGTAATCAAAGACTTCCTGTCCTCTCCACACCCATTTACAAGAGATATTCTAAAACGTTGTCTCTTCAACAATTAGACTGATTTCTCTAATTTTCATCACCAATTTATTTCTTTATATTACAAGCATATTGAAGCACCAATCAGAATACTCTTATCATTATTATGCAATCATAATTTAGAATAGCATTTTCTTTTGATCTGATAAAATATGTTTAATCAGAATTTCACGACATGTTTATATTAATGTATATATAATATATAAATGTAACATAATGTAATATATAAGTCTAATTCAGTCATGTCAATCAACCTTGACAAAATACATCTGATCATAACAAAAATATGATAATAATTTAGTCTAAAATAAATGCAAACAAGAGAATTATTTTAAATTATATTTACACAAACGTTACAGGGGCGTCTGGTTGATTAACTATTCATCAAAGTAGTGAAATTGCCCAACTAAGACGAAAATTTGCGAAATTGGCCCAATTGTTCAAAGTTGAGAGTTCTGTTAAAACTTTATTTTGTAATATCCCCCGAAATGGAAAGGTAGAGATAAACAACCATTACGTCCTGAAAATTAGGGATTTCTTTTATAATTAATCTGAATAATGGAGAACGGATGATTGTAGATTATATATTTAGGAATCATAACTTTTTATGTGAAATAAAACGTTTTGAAATTGACTCAGTCGTTGTGAAAGTTTAGTGCCTTTTCCCTTTAGAGAACATACCATGAAATAATATTTTTTCGGATTTTTCTCAAAACAAGGAATTGTGGAAGATGGGTAGCCCTTGATGGCATATCTAGAAGTCCTGATTTTTCATACGAATAAAAATGGATGAAATCGAATCAGTGATTAGGACTGGGCAACGAGTTCATTTGTTTCCCTTATTTTTTTAATATATTGATGAAATAAGTGGAAGATAAATACAATTGCGTGAAAAAGAGAACGATATATATATAATTTCTAACATAAGCGCTTAAAGGATCCAAGCAGATGACTGCAAAAATTTTGTGAATTACTGAGAAAGTAAATATTTTGAAAAAGCATAAAATGAATACACATTCTTTTCTAAACATTTATTTACATTGGTATGTGAGAATTAATCACATGCCATTAACTAATTTCAAACTTAGCTGCATATCATTGACGAACATAATCAGAAGATTAACATCACATCGTTGGCGATTTTCTCGGCGATTAATCCTTGGTTACAACAATCGTGACCTTTTTGTCAATATTTTTTCGAGATTAATCAATGGTATACGATCAATACACAAACACCATTATGTTTCAATAATAATTCATCCTAAGTTTCCCGAATTTCAAATAATATTGCATGACGGTTGAAAAAGAACAATAATAACGTATAGCTAAATGTAAATTATAAATGTATATTTGTTATATTTTCTTTAATCTGACTACAGTTAAAAAGGAAGATTCATTTTAATGTTTCAAATGATTAAAATCTTTCTTCATTTTATATTAAATAATATCGAAAAACAAAATGCATTGTCTGCTGTTTATATCATTTCCAAATAAATGTAGAGAAATTCTTTAAAACTTCTTTACCATTATAATGTTAACCGAAAGAAATTCTCTAAAACTGTTATTATCATGCCATTTACCGAAAACAATTCTCTAAAACATTTTTATTATAATGTTATTAATCTTATTATTCTTATACAACTAAAATATAATGACAGATACCTTCTTTCATCCTGCTTAGTATTACACCAACCAACACGTTGTTTCATTAGACGACGCCATTTGCAATATTCCCGATATATTTGTCTCAAAACCAACGGACTAATATATCTCTGAGAATATTTCTTAGCAGTCCAATACAAGTTTGTCATTAACTTCTCGGCTTCCATTAGCTGCACGACCAACATCCGGTGTAGGTTACTGAAATCTTGGAAAAGAATTTTCATCGATCAGAAGAGTAAATGCGAAAAAAGTAAACAAATTTGGATATGGGAAACTAAACTTTATTTAGCAAAATAAAGAGAATTTTTTTACTTTTTTTTACACGAGTAAAGTGGTATGTTTCCTTAATAATATTTCGTTTACGAGATGGCTTGCTCTTAGCACAATAAATTTATAACAATTCGTTCAATTAAATCAACTTTGGTGGAATTTAAGTGGCTGTTATCTGAACATAAAGCTTAAAAACATTGCATAATGTTGGAAAATTATTAATAAGGCTAGCATCGCTGAAATGTTTCAATGTAGCAAACTCTTGTATAAGCTAGCAGATATCTCTGTAACAAAATTTTGTCTCATTGTTCATTTTACTATGATGTTGTAGCTATTTGGCAAATCAGTACAATGTTATAGAGATGTGCAAGGCGTATCTCTCTTTTAAACATAACTTATCGGTATAAGCATTCCTTAATCCTACTAGTCCTAACCGTCAGATATCGGCCTGTTTGTCAGGGGCCTGATTCAGGCGCCTTGGGGTGGTTAAATGAGTTTAAATGAGCGCTCGACGAGAAATACCTTTCACTCTTAAACTCATTGAACCACCCCTAAGGGCCTGAGTCAGACTCCTGTTGAACAGGGCGATATCGGGAAGTCAGGGCTCATAAGGTTAAAATATAATCTGCTAAGATTAAACTTTCCTCTCAGAAACCAGAAGACAAAGATAATTTCTTTTCAGGTTAAGGTCCGAAAAATTTTGCAATCCTTTTACAAATGCAATTTAGTATTGAAGAACAACAAAACTTTAATGAATTTTGTGCTTTCCTGATAGATTGGGATGGGATGGTGCGTATTACTATCTAACTTCTATGACAACTATTAAAAAAAATCTTTTTCACAAAAATTATTCATTATAGTCAGACAATAATTCCTCTCATTTGAATCATTTTTTTTTCTGTTCCCGGTAAGAAGAAAACTGCTGAAACATCGCCAAGCTTATCATATGCCTGAGCTGAACAATATTCGACACATCCTTCAACGCTTAAGTTCTAAGGGGCTGGTAGTATCAAAAAACTTTAATTATAAAAGGGAAAAATAATTTCCCGAACCTGAATCATTTTTCTATCATCAATAGTAAGGGAGTAATGGGGCAATGAAAAGTTTCACCCCATTTGGACTGGATTACCATTTACGAACTCAATCGAGATTTTCATCTAGGGGCTGCGCAGAAATTTGCTTGAAATTGTGTCATAAAAATATTGAAATTCGTAAGTTTTTTAAAGGTATTTACTTTCAGGATTACAAATTCAAGAGAAGCTAAGTTACAGTTAGCTTTTCTATTGAGATTTTGTGAATTTTAGCTTACAGTGGTGAAGCAATGAAGATGGAACAGAGACTAATATCCCGGGTCTAGCAAAATGAAAAATTAAACAGTTACTTTACTTTTTAGCCTATTTCTCCTGGTCAAATTGCCTTTCAATTTCCTATATATATATATATATATGGGAGAGAAAAGATTTGCATTGAAAAAGTATTTATATACTTTAAGAGCTTTACATGAAATAATTATTAAAATTAGGCTTCCGTTTTACATGGCAGAAGCCAATAATCATACAGAAAGGGGGGGGGGTTCGGAAGTGTTATATCGTTTATTTTCTCGTAAACTCCTATTGTTAGCCAACGGATTCTAAAATCTTCTGCATTTTTGTTCATGCGTTAGGATGGGTTTAATTCGGCAAAATAGTGGTGAGAGGAAAGGAGGAGATGTTTACAATTAACGATAAAGTAAATTCCGTAAATAAGCACATCCTTCTGCGTGTCACCCCTTAATGATATAAAATCGACGAAAATTGATCGTCTTAGAATATGGAAACGAACAGAACAAACCTGTGCGTTTTGTGCTTTGTTTTGTCGTACAATATAAAGAATTGCATATATGTTTGGCGACTCTTCCTTTTAGCAAGCTTTATTGCGTCTAAAATTAAACATGAGATTCTAATTTTGGTCTCAAAAAGATATACCGAATTTCATGTATCTTATTTGCTGTGATTTTGTCGTTATTGTAAATTTGTGATTGTATTCCTCATTTGTAAATTCCTTGTATCATATTTTTGTATTGCAATAGTTAATTTCCTTTTTGCCGTAGGCATCATATATTCATTTTTATAATCGTTTTTAGTTTTTATGCTTCCTTCGCTTTCTTTTTTTTTCTTTTCTTTATTTTTTCAAAACGATGTATAGTAACAAATATTCTTCTAAGTTTTATTAATTCTGCTTAGTAAATGTCATCATTTTTTAAGTTATCGCGTTTTACTATACTCTGGGATGGCGTTAGTGAGAGGTCCAGGAATGCCATGCAGATCTGTTGTAACAAAGAAGTAAATTGTAGAGGAAAATTCCTTCGAGTAAGATTTTTGCGATTTTCTCTTCAACGGAAGCTTTTCTTAATTTCAGCAGAATCATTATGGTATTTAAAATATACACTTGGATCGTTGAGTTCTGAACGCTCTTATGCATAAAATCCTTGCTACCAGGGACATTTTTGAAAACAGAAAATATCGTAGCTTTCGGACAAAATATTTAAAAATCAACACTAGGGAATATATGTCGTATTTATGTCGAAGGAAGATGCATATATATCGAAAATATCATTATTAATATCTTACTCTAGTTGCTGTCACATTTTACAAAATAAATAAACTGATGAAAATTACACACATTGTGACAGTATTAACATGTGTAGGCGAAAAAAGATTCAATAAGTTTCGAATTGTTAAAAATTATTTGCGCAATAGCATTTTTAGAGTAGGCTTCTAAACCTCGTAACCGTTGGAGTGCGTAGTAGCCGATCTAGTAAACTAGATTTGTATTATGTAGTAGAAAAGTTGATAAACTGTATCCATAAAGCCGAATTCAGCTGCATTAATGCCATTAGGGTTTACAATCAATAAAAGAGTGTTTATCATATTTTCCAATAAAACATAACTTTGCTTTCTGTGCTTACGTCTGTCTTGTAATGTTATATTATTATTATTAATTATTAATATATTAATTATTATTATTAATATAATAATGTTATATTATTATTATATTGTTATTATTTTTATTATAATTTAAAAGTCGTGTTTTTCAATACGAAATGTAAAATTGAATATTTAGGAAGGGACGCAAAACTGCACTATCTATTTGCAAGTATTTAAATTAAAAACTTTTCTCATATTTAAATATATTGCATATGCTCTAATATTTATACGTTCAAATCCTTCTAATATATGTATTAAAAAATTGCTGAGATAAACAATTAAAGCATATTATCGAAATTTAATTCAAAATTTTATCATTTGACCGCCAGGTTCTACTTCTATGTTTTGTTTGAGATCGAGTAAAATTTAAAAGAACTCTAATTAAGGAAATAGAA
>JAPMOR010096484.1:898555-926081 GCA_026543865.1 Argiope aurantia | reverse complement strand
GTTTGTGATCTTTACACTAAAATTGAAAATCTGTATCAAATGCTTCAGCTAATCGATCAACATGATGACCAAAATGAAACGATTGTTTCTCTTAACGCTGGTGGGAAAAAATCCTTACTCTAATGTCTTTTTTTTTTTTTTTTTTTGCAGTCCATTGGCTTTTTGCATAATATATGATTATTTTTATCGTGCGGCACTTGTTTTTAAATACTTAACCATTTTTTAAACGAATTAGTAGTAATTTAGAACTTTCTTCACCGTAATTTTACATTATTCAATGTTCATAAATTCCCCATGCATTTGCACAGATTGGTCATTTTTGGTTTTTGTGCCTTTAAAATCAAACTTCAACAAAGTACTGGATAGTAGACTATATATTTATCTTTATATTTAAATATTTAAAAATATTAAACAAAACTGACATATATAACAGTGAAATTAATGCTTTCTATTTCAGGCCCCAACAAAAGTACTGGATAGAAGACCATGTTCTTGTCTTCAGCAAGGAACCGAATGTAGATGTAGCTCAGATGGAACAACAAAATATACCATCCGATTAGAACCTTGGGCATATTACAAAACCATAGCTTTTGGATGCCTTCTGGGAAGTCTTTTAGTCTGGTTGATGCTGTACATACCCCTCATCAGAAGTACCCTTGATTAGTATGTCGCTTCTTGTCGTAAAATGTTACCAACTAAAAGGACTATTTTATAAAATAAATGTTGTTGATGTTGACAAATATTTATGTAGCTTGTACTAAACTTTTATGAGAATTCGAATGAGAAAACATAACATGTGAATCATTTTTATATCAGTCTTGTGTAGGTTGACATCATCGTTTAAAAATGGCCATGTTTATAATCTTATGACATATTTCATAAATTTGTATTTAATAAATGAGTCTGAAAATACATGTAAGCTATACTGATTCTTTCAGAGAATTCAGAAGTTTATTTTAAAAGTTCTGAAAGAAAAATTTATTTTGTTTTGAACTCGGATGGATTTATCAGAATATTTGTAAAAATGTTTGGATCATGTCAATACAAATCTTCATGTAACTAAATTGAGATTGAAAAAAGTATTTATGTTATCTTAAAATTTTTTTTAAAAAAATAGCATTTCCTAAGTAAAATGTTTTAGAAAGACAGATGTAAAATATCATAATTGTTTTTAATAATCTAACCTATTTACTAATCAAAACAATTTACTACTTCAGAAAAAAAAGTAAAGCAGTATTAATAATTTGGATTCAAAAATTTCATTTAAATTTCAATACTTAAAATAGATTTAATATCACAAAAGATATTTGTTTAAAACACTGAATTTTTTAAAAACTTGTTATGCTGATAAATGAATAAAATAACAAAGGTGACTTTTCTGCATTGAAATGAACCATTTACTTTGATATTAGCTAATTAAAATTCAAGTGTCATATATCATACCATAATACTTTGATTCATTTAAAATTTCAGATAAAAAAAAAACTCCAAAAAAAGATTTATGTTACTGTCCTATATAAAAAAAGAACTGTATGCCAAGCAAAAATTAATTATTTCATAAAATATTAATATAGCAACTTTCAAAAGATTAAAAATATCTTTCATCCATTTTTAAAAGATTTAACAAATTAAATAAACATTGCATAATAAAGCAGAACAATTTTTTTTTATGCAGAGAGGCAGATAGCTTTGAAACAAAAGAATAAATATGAATATAATGAAATAAAAAGCTGCCTTTCATAAAACTTTATTATCATTTCATTGGACAATACCAAACATATACAATCTAGCTTTCTCTCAATAGCTTTTCAAAGGGTGAAAAAGTAACCCTTTATTTAATAAAGTATTTTAAAAAATGCTGTAACATATATAAGAAAATAGAAAACATTATCAAAACAACATTTCAATATTATGACCGAATCAAAATCTAGGAAACAATAGAAATAAAGCTGCACACCGATTTCAGTCAAAAAAAAAAATTAAAACTTATAAAATAATAATATAATAAAATAACATTATTTATATCATTTTTTTAATCAACAACATAGTTTCCATCACTTTGAAGTTCACAAAAATTATTTGTAATGTATTCATAATATATTGGATTTTTCAAATATTATTTTTTTTTTCCACTTACATCCCAAAATGCAAGTAATATTTTTAAATGTAAATTTATTATCAATAAAATTTCTATAACTTAGTATTTTCAATTTTATACCAAAACAGAATAGTAAATATATACACCTTATATGATTAATTTCTAAATTGTATTTCAAATACAAAAATATCACAATTCAAATTTTAAAATTTTTAGCTACATAAAAAAAGTGATCAAAAGAAAATACACTTTGACTTCAAAATTATAATCTATCCACAAATAAATGTTTAATTTTTTTAAAATTTCTTTTATTTTTGAGATTCACATAAAAAGCTTAAACAGATAACTAGCACCACTGCTTGCTTTTTATAATGAACCGTGCATTTAAAGAAGTTTAAATCAATACTTCCAACTAAAGAAGTTCCAATCATATTTTTCAACTTAATATGTATCAATACTAATACATATTTAGTTGGAAAATTCATTTTCAGAAATTAAAATTATTTTTATTAGATAATATTTTAAAATTTTAAATAATAAATATAAAATGCATTAAAAAGGCCCTCTGAATTAATCATTACGTAATAAAAGAAAAAGAAAAAAGTGAAGAATTTATGGAAGATAAATTTAAAATTTGTGCAATTATTCATTATTAAAAGAGTCTCAGTTCAGAGTCACAAGTTTATATTAGAGAACATATAGTAAATTGTGTTTTACAGATTATTGCACTTTATTATATCTTTTTTAAGTGAATAATCTCACTTTTTTTAAAAAATCAATTAGATGTAGTTCATAAAAATTTTAGACACACTTATAGAATTTCTATGAATAAGAATGAAAATAATATTCCTAAAAGCTCTATCAACAGAATAAAATAAGAATAAGAATTTTATTAAAGAAGTTTTTAAAATAAGAAATAAGACAGAACACATTAAGTACATCAAAGCTGTAAAAGGTAAATGCACCTTGACACATTTACATTTTAAGTCGTAAAAATACACATAATTGTAAAATCCAAGGCACGTTCGTCAAATTCTAAGTATAAAACCAATTCACAACACATAGGAGTTAACCCTGGGGTTTGCAATAACATCACATAAGCTTTAAATACAAAGTATTAACTACCATCTTCAATGAATATCAATTTCAGCAAAATGCAAACTTCTTATTATGAATTCTATTTTGATAATGATAGCAAATTTCTTATGGCATAGACAGAGCTGAATCTGTAGAATCATCAAGAAGTAGCAATATCATGTAAAAGTGAAAATGAGGAAATGATGTGAACCTCAGGGTTAGCAGTCTTTTGGCATTTTATGGATCGACAAATGATATCATGATGTACCGAGTTCCATTCGTCACTGGAAGACCCTCGTGGTAGTGAGTCAAGCGACCAGGATGCATGAGGGACCAGCCCAGGCGCAAATCAGTCACGCTGCAGTTGTAACGGATGAAACGGCATCCACCGCCCTAAACAATGGGAAAATACATGTTAGCAAATAATAAATTTATCTAATTTCTTCCAGAAAAAAGTGGGATAAGTTGCTTTCTTATTTTAACTCAAATCTTCCCCTTTTTTTACTTAAATGTTATAATCAAAGTAAATTATTTAAAACAATAATTTCAAGAATAGAATTATCCCTATGGACTTTCAAATTATTATTATTATTACAAAAGGAGAAAATTAAGTTTTCTATCAAATAAGACAGTTTTAATAAACCAAGTTGTAATGTTTTCATTTTTCACACTACATCAATAATTTTAACAAACATTACTCTGATTTTAACATATATAAACAAATGTGAAAATAAGTTAGCAAGTTACTAAAGAATGAAGTAATGTAATATAGATGTTAAATGATTCAATAGATTTTGCACCTAAAAATAAAACATAATCAAAGTTTTGTGACAATTAATTAGTTAATTTTTTATTAATTGAAATTTTATTGCCATGCATAGGTATGATTATTTTATCTTTAATGCTGACTTTCTATTAAATGAACATAACATTTTACAGATATTTTTAATCATTTAATTTATTTACTTATTCAGAGCATTTGCTTAAATTTCATATCATTCTTTATAAAAAATCATGAAAATCATTAGCTTTTAGCAGTTTTTAAAAATTATTTGGCACAACTATTTTACTACTTTTAATTAAAAAAAAGTTTCAGACAACAAGGAGGATTAAAGGATATTATAAAATTGTATATAAAAATTTAGTTTATACTCAAATTATTAAATATGAAAATATTTTCTTCTGGTAAATATGCTATTAATATATTAACTTTCAGCTTACCTCATAATCAATTCCTGGCCTATTGAGAGCAATATTTATAGTGTAAGTAGAAGAATCATGATGAGGTCGTAAAGACGGTTGTTCATCTGGACGATATCTCACAACAAAGTTCATTAATGCTTTGGGTGGCTAAAGGGAATAAAATTTCTTTATATACTTGGGATCCTACATTTCTTAAAAGTAGCAAAATACTTAATTTTAATGCAAGTTTTCAAAATAAACATTTTGTTCTTTTATTAATTCTCCAAGATTGTCTAAGAAATTGTTCCATTAATAATAGGGTTGAGCAGAAAACAAAAAAATATTTATTGAATAAAAAATTATAAACAAGAATAACTTTAAAAAAAATATTTAAACTACAAATTGAATCAAGCAAAAAATTAAGTATGCATTTTAAAATGGAATGGTAAAATACTCTAGTACCAAAGAAATTCAAGTAATAACTCTAGCAATCAAATGGGGGGAAAAAAGTAAATACAAGAATATTATTTAATAGTAAAATTCATAATGGCATCCAATAACCACTACTTCTACAAATAAGAGCTAAACCACCAGTCATATTTTGTTAAAAAATATGAATAATAATAAAAGTTAATAAAACTAATACAAAACCAATTTAAAATGCAATGAAAAAGAAATCATTTACATTGCAAAATCGAATCTAGTAATAAATTACAATTATTAAATGTATTGCGTACAAGAAATTCCTATTGACTGAATCATACAGGAAAACAAAAAGATTTTTTTTACAAAGAACAATAATCAAACCAATAATAGAGCAAGTAAATTAATATAATTTGCATAGAAAGGTTTTTTTCTCAGTAAAATAAAATGAAAAAGAATTTTTTAAATCTCAATCAGATTCTGTGAAATATCAAAAGTGCCGACCCTTTTTATTTTTCTATCATTACTATGCAATAATATCTCTCTATTCAGAAAAAGAAAAAAAAAATTATCATACATGTAATTTTTTTAAAAAAATGTCTTGGCTATAAGAGTGAAAGTTATCTATAGTACCAAGAAAAAACAATCCTTTGCAGTCTGATATAACACAAACATGTCAAACAAAGCCAATTTTATCTAACACCTATTTCAATTATAGTACATCTCAAATAAACAAAGTAATAAAAAAATCAGTTTCAATTTCTGCTTTTCTGGATATTCAGTTCCATTTGAAGAAAACAGGCCTTTCCAATCTTAATCAAAAGTGTAATATATATAAGCATACTACTTAAGAACTATTGCAACATTACTATAAGTTTTTAATATGACAGGATAGATTAAAATTATAAATATAACTAAAATGCTAATTCAACACTTAATTTATATTCATGATCATTTAGGCAAAACTGCTATTTGATGAAACATCTTCTCTGGTGTTCAATACAATACTGAAAGAAATAATGAAATTGCAGACCCAGAAGTACACAAGCTAAGCAAGGGAGAAAGAATGCAGACTAATGATGACTTAAACTAAAAGTAATAATTCATGTGGGCACAAAACCATGACCAAATCAGACACCATAAGAGACTTGAAATCCCTGAAGAAATCCATCACAGCCATCACCATCCAATCTTTTGTCTACTTACATCCTCATATTTGATAGTGTATACTGTTCGAGATAACTCAGCTGCATATTCTTTGATAAATGTGATCCATTTTGATCCCAGCTCAATTTGATCATGATGTACCTACACAACGTTCTCAGATGTATAACATTTTAAATTACAAAAATGATACATGTTTAAAAAGAAAAATTACAATATCCTACTGAATAAGGTTCTTTTCTGTCTGATGGTTCTAATAATTAACTCACTTGGTTCATGGTTTCCAAAAAGCAATAAAACAATAAGAATCAAACATTGTATGAAAGAAAATTCAAAATATTAAAATATGTCACTAAAAAGAAGTAAACTGTTGTGATCAACAAATCACCAAATGGTCCATATCAGATCTTATTTCAGAAATCAAAAATAAAAATAATCCAAAATTGTACACCCATTTTCCTTTCCAAGAATTAAATAATATAATAAAATGGAATGGGCAAGAGATAAATTTTAAAAAATCCTTCAAAATCTACAAAAAAGAATCTATGCAACAAAGAGGTTATTTCGAACAAATAAAGGTGCACAAATTATAATTCCTAGTTAAGTAAACTTCAATTGACTTCCTATATTAATTTCGTCCTATAGTTTTCTAATCTAGGCTGAAAATTATTCCAATAAAGGAGAGATAATTTATCATTGGATAACTTAATAGGTCACATTACTTATCTTTATACATAAAACAAATTGATAATTTTGGGGCAAATCAAGGTAAAATAATGTTATTTTTCAAATCATATTAGGTTGCCAAAATTATGAATGCTGCAATTATTGCAAACAAAAGATGTACTTAAAACCATTTTATTTACTCAATATAAAAATGATTCACATTTAGTTTTTTCAAAATTTGCCTAAAAGTTAATTCTACCCCCCCCCACACACACACACACACAACGATTCCATTTTATTTATTTTTATTAGGAAACCATAGCAATATCAGCAATTTATACATAGTAACAATATTGATAATAATTTAGATCAATTTTAATCACTAAAATAGGATATGCATTCCAAATAAAGAAAATATAGAAAAAGATAATTATGAAAAAACTAAAATTCCTTTCTGAAGAGTGCTTTAAATATTATAAATATTAAGAAAAACAGATATAGTATAGTTTTGGATTAAACAAATGAAAAATGTATTCAATCCAAGAAAATATTTTATATCTATATTTGTCCAGATCGAGAATTTGGGAAGAAAATTTTAAAAATAGTACATTTTATAAATAGATTTCAAAACACTTTTATCTAATATTGAACCATATATCCTATTTAAATAAAAATTTTAATAGCTTGCAGTTAGCCAAAAGCACTTGTTAGCTTTTTTATTTAGCAAAGACAGTTTTTCATTTGCAGATATAGTCAATTAAAATAAAATTTAATTTACAATACTATTTTATCTTTTGTTAGTAGCATCAGTACCTATAAACACACACACATACAAACTGTGGCTTATATTCAAAGCAGTTCTAGTAATGATCAAATTCAAAAATAGGAAATTTACACTTTTTTAAAAGAACATGTTGTTTAATACTTAAAATAAATCATATTATAAATTTACCTCTCATTATATTAACAATTTAATTACAGTAAAACAAATAAACAAACTGTTGTTTTATAAAATAAGACATATATATTGCTTAGTTTCATTATGCAGGTATGCATGATATAAAATTATAAAATAATATTAGCTATTCATTAATATTTCCCCAAGCAAAATCATTGAATTAAAAACTGCAAACAAACTGGATTTATATGAAACAATAAAAAAGTTACGCTTACATCATGAGTATAACCAATGAAGATTTTTTCCTGCACTGGTCTTATATATTCTCGTAAGAAATACAGCCATTGTTGTTCAAATCCAATTTGATTCATATGAATATCCCTGGTGGGTACATTTTCATAACCGCCAGCTAGACGAGGATCCTGTAAAATCAAACAAGACAATTGAAAGAAAAAATATGCATTTAAAAAATCAAAAAATCAAAAAACTACATTAAGCCATACATTGTACCCTCCCCTTTCCTTTCTAAAATCATTTATAAAACCAAGCCTTAACAAAATTGAAACTCTGATAGATACTGATTTGATTATGCTAAATGTATTTATTAATTACTCTTTTTTTCACAAAAAAAAAAGGAGATGAGGAATATGAAGAACTTACTACATAATTCTAAATGAGAATAATAATGAAAATAATAAGACTAGAAAAACATTTAAATCAAAAGTGAACATTTTATGTTTCCATATCAACATCGTTAAGATAAACATTTGAACCTCTATGAATTTCAATCAAGAAAAACTTGATTCAACAGTAATTCGTGGAATAGAGATATGAAGGAGTAATCATCAATTTTAAATTATGTACTTATGTGTAGCACATATGTAATAGTAGCACTAATTGAGATAATAATATCAGTCAAGATTATTTATTTATGCAGGGCACTAAAAAAAAATGCCAAAATCTTCTAAATAGAAAATTGACAAATATAAAAACTTATTCAATTCAAAACTCATTGCACTGTTTTTTAAAGTGGAAAATTTAGATACACACAAGTAATAATTTTAGTTCTGTTTAAACAATATAATAATATTTATATCTTCAAAAAAAATGGCTGATACGAAAAATTCCAAAATTTTACCTAGCAACTCATTGCAGTCCTAAGACAAGGAATTGGCAACCTACAGCTCTTTTAATGCATGATTAAGGCTCACTTTAAGTTAGTAAATTATAAAAATATAACCAACAATATTAAATTTAAAGAAAAGGAAATATTAATTACAATTTTTAAATTGAAATTACAAGTGCACCTTACTAACTTTGCTTAATCTAAACCCTTCAATCCAATTAAATAAACAGTAAAATCACAAATTAATCTTAAAGGTAAATAAAAACAGTTTAAAAAACAAAAATCTACTTTTTCTCTGCATAAACCAGAAAGTTGTATTCATTGAAAAAATATAGAGTTCAGAAAAAAAGGAACAAGCATGTTGCTTCTATTAAAACCAATCGAAATCAATTTTACAAATTTGAATTTTACAAACTTTACTGCTATGAACTAAGCAATTCATCAACTAGAATTAGAGGAATTGCTTGGATTCAAGTAAATATAGAATTCAAGTTTGTAAATCATAAAAGTAAATTTAAAAATATGAATAAAAAAATTAATATTTTGCTGCACAACATAAATGATCTAAAACAATAAATCTTAATAAACAAGAACAAGTGATTTTTGTTATTTGGAATAGTTTACCAAATTCTAACTGAATTGAACTAAAAAAACTGCAAATTTGAACATTTTATGATTTTTTTACATATAAAAGAATGATAATTTTATTAAAAATCTATTAAAAAATTAGCTGAACAATGTGAATCTGTCATCTTTTGTGAAAATGAAAATAATACTATCTCATAAATTTTTATTTTTTTTCCCCCAAGAAACTGAGCAGCTCCTTAGAAACTATTGAAAATTAATGTTCTTTATAAAAATAGTTTATCATCAGTAAAGTTAAATGTATTTTGAAATATTTAAAATTTCAGCATTTTATTCAATGAAAAAAAAGATAATAATTTATAAGTAAGAATGGTTAAATCAAATATTTTTTTAGTCTAATAGTTACTTTTTATACTTATAAATAAAAAAATTATAATGACTATTGTAACATTGATTCTAAATAAAAAAAAATCACATTGTTTTATTACAGCCTCTTTAAACAAAATATTAAAAAAAATTAAAAATTAAAAAAAACACCTTTTTTTAACAAACAAAAAAAATTATGTTCGATTTCCAAAAAGGTATAATTTTATTATTTAAGTTACTTACTTGCAACTTCAAAAGTACTGTCTAGCTAAATACAATTTTAAAAATGGTTGTTTACAAACAGAGTATTGCCAACCTCTGTTCAAGGTTAACAATGGTCTAAAAAATGATGGGCAAAAGGAATAAAATAAAACATTTTCTAATACTTTGGTAGATTCAAATTATCTGGTAAAATTCAATAAAATAATAATAATTTTTTCTTTAAATTATAGTGTGGGGGTTACAATTAAATCTACACAATTAAACATGTACTCTATTGATAAATATATAAGTATTTATATATTAAAATGTTAATGAAAAATAATTGATCAATTGCAAAGGAGTTAGTATTAAGATGAAACTCTCTACAATTCTGAATAATTACCTGATTTGACCCATCAGACCACTGACCAAAATTTTCCATTTCTTCAATTAAGTGCTTACAAAATGTTGGTGTGACAACTGGAAACCAATAAACATCTGGACATGGCTGGAAATATATGTATCAATTTTTAAAAAGGATTATTATAAACATTTAAATAATACAATATTTTTAAGATGATATATTTATGCTCATTATATTTATACAATATGTATAAATCGAATATATAATAGATAAAACTGATTTTAGGAAACTTGACTTTTGACAAATATAAAAAAAAATTCTTTGAATTATTTTAATATAACAAAAATTATATTAATATAAAAAAATTATATTAATATAACCATTTTAATATAACTTTTGAATTATTTTATTATAAATGTTATATAAAGTTGAGAATACATACCATATCTACTTGATAATCAGGTTGTAAAACTTTTGAATGGTTTTCATGTATATATCGATATTCCCAATCCTAGAAAACACAGTGTAAAGCAATAAACGATAGTTCAATAAAAGTACATTCAAATGATAATATTTTTTAACCATATAAATAATTTAATTACTTACAACTTGATTTGTATATATTTCATAAAAATCATTATGAACATGACTTGTATCAAATGAATCACTATTAATAAGATGTCCAAATTCATGGAGGTTAGAAACATACATGAATATGCCCTAAAACAAAAACAGAAATATTAAATATATGACATTTCTTTATCAATCCAAACTCTCATCACAATTTACAAGACTGTGAAAATATCATTGTTATAAGCATTAAATGAAAGCTAAATTATTAAAATGAATAAAAATTGGATTTTCTTTTTAAAATGCAAAAATACATTGAATTACTTCTTTTTAATGTAATGTTTTTAAAAAATAACACAGTTTACTTTGTCTCTTAAATTTTTGCAGAATGCCATGTCAGGATCCAGTAATCCATGAATGTATGTTGGGTAATTCTCAGGATCTTTTAGTAAAGATCCATGGATTAAATATGCATGATTAATATAGGGGACATTCCAAACTCCTCTGCAAGAAAAATATTTCAATTAAAAATTATTTTTAAACATATTACAGAACAAAGTATAAACTATGTAATTTCTTTTAGGATCAAATGCAAAATCATTTTTTTAAAAAAATGGCATTATATTAGAATGCAATATAAAAAATAAATAAATAAATGTGAAAGTATTCTAAATTGGGATTATTAATAACTTTTTTTTTGTAGAAGATTTGAAGCTTTGATATATTTATTCCATGAGTTTAAAGATATATATTTAAAATATATTTAAAGTAGTGAAAGGATAATCTAACTTTTTGCTTTGAAACTACTTTTTTGAAATGCAAAGCTAATATGAGTATTTTTTTTTTAAATATCAAGAACTTTCTAGAATTATATCACCAATCACACAGACTGTAAAACTGAAAACACTAAATATTGAATGTTAATTGAAATTTCCGCCTGGAAAAAGGAATAAGAACTTAAAATTAAACCCTGATCGATTAAATATCACACTACATACAAAAAAAGTTTGGTTTCAATAGCACTTATGTACGTATTTTAATGTTATGTATTTTTAAAAATCTACTCACTATACATAAAAAGATTAACGGAAATCTGTAAAATATTATTGACAAGTGAACTTAAATAGACTTTTATTAAGATTGCATGAGTATATTTAATATAGTTTCAGAATTAACTATCCAAAGTTGTTGAAATCCAGCAGTAATTCAATATTGGTGAAATTGAAAAAGGAAAGAAAGAAAGCTGTTAGTGCTAAGTTTAAAAGCTAACGAAGTGCTAAGACACCGATCTCAGCAAGAACTTACAATATTAATACTTAACAAAAATAAGATGACAAGAGATAAAAATATAGAAATTTGAATAAAAAATATAGATACAGAGAGATATAAGAATTTGAGTAAAAAATATTTCTAAATTCCAAAGCTTCTGACATAAGAAAAAGAAGTTTTTAAATGCATATTAATTACTTATTTTTAGATTATCCATGAAGAAGAAAAGAATGGCATTCAATTCTTTAAAATAAATAAATAGTTCCCTACTTTAATCTTAATGTTTTAGTAATCTAATTCCACAATTATTTCAATGTTCTTAAAAAAATCCCTAACAGAAAGTTAATATAATCAATATCCTAATTTATAGAAAGCTTTTATATAAATTATGTTTTTCCTTATTCCGATATTAGATATGTTCTACAAGGAGCTTTTTAAAGTACAATAAAATGAATATTATAATTAGTGGTAAAAACTGAAAAAATAAACTTTCCATTATCCATGGTTGTTTATTCGGAAATACTGTTAAAAAAAGAGTATTCTGGTACACAAAAACAAATTAAAATTATCGTTTTTCTTTTCCTTTTGTAAAATATTTGCTTTAAATACAATAAGATATCAGCAAACGGATAAATACAAAAAATGTATTGTTTTGATTGCATGGCCCCCTACTATTAAATGAAAATTATTCAAAGGATAACTTATACTAATTTATGTTTTTTTTTTTCCAACTATTTTACGGATTATATGCTATTGCCATGCCATCCAACCTCGCGGAACCATCAATTTACTTCAATATGTATTTTAAAAAAAGAAAAGAAAAAAAAGCCAATTTCTTTCGATACATTCTCTTACAACTAACGTGCGGCAAAACGGTGAATTAAAAAAATTTAGATCAATAAAATGATTTTTAAAAGAGCATTATTATTATCATCGCATAATTCTTTAATACATTTGACATCGAATTATATATTTTTACCATCATATTTATCTAACATCGACTAAAAATATAGATTTTTTTTTCATCTTTAAATTTTGCGAGCATTAAATTAGTTTACTTAAACCATTTTGAGCATCGTTGTACATTTTGACTTACTTACTCTTTTTGTCTCCTAAATAGAATTTGTTCGAACACGTGTAATACACAAACAGTGACGAGCGCGAATATATTATTTAAATCTATTGCCCAGCTTGAATGATGGGAAATAATATGACATCGCAGTTTAAGATAGGATGGATTTGTGTGTGTGCGTGCATGTGCGACCACTCTTCCTTCTAATTCTTTCTGCATTCTAGCCAACAGCAACACCACCATCATTAATGCTGACACTTACTGGTTGGGGATTGTTTTGTCAGAATCTTTGATGTCTAACGAGTCTATTTAAGTTAAGAGACGGACTTGAACCACAGATTGCCAGTCTGATTGCGTTTCGTTCTTGAGTAACCAGAAATTAAAAATATTTCAAAAAAAGAGAAGAAGTAACAACCTCCGTCTACTTCAACATAATCACATTAATTACAATCCTATGATTTTGTCATGGCCTTCTTCCTGTTTAACACTTTATTACATCTCAGAAAATGCATTCGTCTGACATCAAAGGTCAGCCGCCAACTCCTCAGAGTCACTCTCTCAAAAATTATTTCAAATTTATTCTCAAAAATTATTTATCGGATGAAATAAAGGTATTTACGTATTAACGCCACCGCAGTTACAGATTTGGCGGCTTTTAAGTGTTGTGTGCGAACAACAGGATTGCTTTTTATTGGCGTATTAGCGCAAAAAACGCCAAATCTGTAGCTGTGGTGGCGTTAATACGTAAGTATCGAAATAAACAATTGTTCCGCACAGTTTCGTCGATTCCGTTAACTCAAATATAATCTTTGTTTATTAATTTCAAATTTTTGATCCACTCTATTCAAACCACAAAACAGTTGCATACAGTTTGTCAGTATGTAGTGATCCGAATTTGTGTGTTGTCAAAATGTTGTGATATGAATGTTCTCAATAAATGATACGAACTTTTTATAAAAAAATAACTAATAAATGTTTATCAACCCATTGCAAACATTCCAGAGAAAGGAGATTTCATTTTGTTATTCAAAAGGAAATAAGAATTTATATTTCCTACGCATAGTTTTTATTAATAAAGGGGGAGGGGGGGATGGTGACTGAAAACTGTATAATTCAATAAAGAAAACGAGCTTTGGATTTCAAAATTTAATTTTCTTATCTCAAGAGATTACAATCTCTAATTTAAAGAGAAATCAGTAGTCAGTACATAACTTTTTTTTTCCTTTCATAATTTACTATTTTTAAAAAAAAAAAAAAAAAAAAAAAATTACGTGAAAATTTAAAGAGAAATCAGAACATAACTCACCCACCCACCCCTTTCTTCTTTTACCATTTTACAGAAGAACAAAAAAATATCACACTTTATTGAAAACTTTGAGTGAAACAATAAGCGTGAAAAACCATCCTCAAAATATCAAACTGAAATTAATCATCTTAAAAATCATAAATACCAAATAAAATAATAATAATAAAAAGGCTACAATTCTTATCCCAAAAGCTTTACGAAATTGTACCTGTAATTTTATATAAAACTTTTTAATAAAAAAATACTACAAAATCATTTATTATTAAATGTTTAATTATGTTTATACATTAATTTTCATTCCTTCATTGCACTTTTTTTAATATATAATAAAACTATTCTGCAATCTAAATCGACTTGAATCCCGAATCATGTCTCAATTATTCCTTATTAGATATGACAGACGAAAAAAAAAGAAAAAAAAATTCGGCACTGCAGCGTAAGATTTAACATTCTAGATCTTCCATATATCATCTCAAAAGTGGGTCATGCTATTATAACTTTTGCGGGACCAAAGCCTTTCGCTTTCAATGACAAAAGCCTTACAGAAACTAGACGATTGGACCATTTTTCCTATTCTTCTTACTCAATCCAAATCTCTGCTTTTCAAGATACCATTCCTTATTTTGAATGGCAATTTATGCGCGATTCGGGCAATGGTTCAGCCCACTCCTAAATCCCTATCTCCCCGGGGCCGAAGTGGATTTCGACTGAATCAGACAACGGGAAAAGTTTCGAGGCTCCGTGAAATCAATAGTTTGCTCCTTCTGAAAAGCATCCACAATAGCTACCGCGGCTGCTGCGGCTCACAAAGTAAATTAATCTCTCTGGCACAGAGAAGACTGGAAGATCAATAGAAACCACGGACGAGGAAAAAGCTTCATCATCTCCACATATTCGGCAGCGTTGTTTTTCAATCCGGCCACGTCCTGTATTAATTGCTCGCGTCCTCCAATTAGGTAAGTAATCCGTAAATAGAATTTACGTCGGATGAGAAGTGGTAATGAGAAGTCTTCTCCAATTACTTGCAGCACTTGAAGTGACGATTAGACGCAATTTCATGGGTGAGGGATAATTTTTTTATCACTCCTGTTCTGAGGGACGAAATTAATCTTAAGTTGGTAAATAAAGAAGCGAGGAAGAAAATGACAACGATAATGAAAGTTAATGCCAATTTAGAATCGCCACCAAACAATCTGAAATTTATCATGAAGATAATTACACATTTAATAGTATTTCTTGGAGAATATGAAACGTTCCGAGATTTCCATGACAGTTTGTAAATTTCTTTGACGAAAGTGAATTAATTGTTAGTCCATGCACTCAAAGAAAGCATTAGATTATTCAGCAAATTGCAATTAATGCGCAAACAGAATAAAAATATAAGTTAGAAAAAAATTAAGATTACTTTTACATTTTAAATTATTAAATGTTTCTAAAATATACATGCAAAAGCTTTTGTTCTGAATTCCAAAGAAACAAATTCATTCGGATAGTATGGTTTTATTTCTATTCTGTAACTAGATAAATGCATGTTTTTACCAGTAATACATATAAAATCTTTAGCATAAATGCATCAGTATTTTCTCCCTCTAATAGATTCTGATAGAATAATACACAGTCACATTTTTTCGCTCAAATGAAATGTTCTTTAAACAATAAGAGCAAACTAATTTTTAGAAGTCAAATGTATTTCATCAAACTAATCTTTTATTTTGCATGTTATTAAGAGTATTGCGATAATTTCCACTTCAAAAAATGAACTTCTTCTTCTTAAATGGCGATTTGTTACAGATAATTTAATATATTTTCAAAATTGTTTTTCCGAATTACATCTCCAAAATATCCCTTACCTACACAAACCTAAAAACAATTCAAACATGAATAAGCTTTGTGAAGAACTGATTCGCATTATTTTCGTTATAAAGGCATTTCTTTAGTTTCTTTTTAAAATCTCCTCTAACAGGTACTGATTCGAAGAAGACATCTATGTTCCACAATGCATTTGCGGACACTGATTACTGTTTTCTGCATCCTGATTCTTCTGGCTAATTTATCAGAGAGCGCTAGGAAAGGTGGTGGAAGAAAAAGAGGGAAGCATAGAAGAATGGGTTCGCAAAGATTGATATTTTACACAAACCCGAGAAGAAAAGAGTATTACGATAATGAAAACGTAAGTCATTCATCGCATAACTCTTAAATCAATATATTTATCAAAAACGATTTTAACATTCAAATTTCTTTTTAACTGACAAATACAACTATCAGCTTGATGTGAAAATAAAAAGGGTCAAAACCGATTATAAAAAAAAATCTTTATAATACTTCTGTTTCTAAATTCTAAAAGTCTGTTTTTAATTCAATATTGTATAAGCGTTTTTTTAAATTGAAAAATATGATAAGAAACGATGGAAATAATTATAAGAATGCAATTTGGGATTTCTTTTTAATTAATTAGAAAAAAAAATATTTATTATTCAAATAGATTATTTAAATAAAAAGAAAAATCCTTTTTTAAGTAAAAAATTCACGCAAAACTTTATTATTGGTTACAACATTATTTACTAACTGAAAACAAAAACGGTGACATACAAATAAGAATAACTGCATAATTTAATGATAATTTTGAAAGCCTTTTTTCAATATAACTAGGGCTTATAACTAGGATGATTAAAGAATTAAAAGAAAATTATGAAATCTCAAAGAATTTTTTTTAAAACTATAAAAAACTGAAGTTTTACAGAACACACACATAAAAGAAGAAGAAAAAAAACGCGGCCAATTTAATATAAAAAATAAAATTTTAAAACAAATGCATTATTATAATACCTTTTAAAAAATGTTTTCTAAACTTTAAAATAATAACACTGAAAATATCACACCTGAAAAATTATTTTCCTACCGAAAATTAAATATCTACATAGAAACTGCGAAATTATGCTGATTCTCGCATAATTTTAAATAAAAAAAATAAAAACTTGAATATATGAAACGGTAACAGATATTTATATCTTAGCCACCTTTGACGACCTACTGATTTGCCGGGATAAGTACATACGAAAAATTTCATTTAAAATTTTTAAGTGTAACTTCGTCTTAATGATTCTCCAGCGAGATATTTTTAAACTTTAAATTTTAACAGACATTAATTCATGCTTTTTTTAGAAACCTTACACCCATTCTATTCGCTGTGCTATGTACCAGCCTAATTCTCGCTAACTATCATTCTATTTGAGTTTTAATCTTTTCCTGAAATAATTAAATTTGAATTAACACAATGGCTAGCTCATAAAAAAAAATCTAAGGGGAAAGAATGAAATCATTCAACAACAGAATATTTTTTATACAATAACACCCCCCCCCCTACATTTGCGGCGTCAACAGCATAAGAGTGAAAATTAGGCAAAAGTATTAGCTAACATTATCTGGGATTATAATCTAGGATTGAAGAATCTGAAAGAATTATTCAATCTTAGAATTAGAAGAAAAAAAAAATATCTTATGTAACCTACAATTCAGAATTTCTGCTCTATACTTACGTTATCAATTTCCAGCTCATTAAACATTTAATCAATATTAAAATGACAGTAAATTTAAAGGTCTAAGAAAATGTAGGATCATACTAAGTCTATAATTAAACTTCTTGCAACTTTACTTCCAATAATGCAAATAGATGAATTGTGCTCACGTAAACTGAAGCTGTATTCTTAAAAAATAATTAATAAAATAAAAGCACTAGATTTTTTCATGAAAACTAATTAAACAAATAAAAGGTATACTTGTCATAATGCATAAAAAATGCTATTATTTAAAATTCATTCTTAAAGAAGGACAAAAATAGGCATTAAAATATTACAGCAGGATTGCTGCATAAAAGTAGAATGCTTCTTTTAATTATAACTTTAATACAAAATGTTTTAAAATCATAAAAATAAATTCTATAACAAAAGAAAAATATTTTTGCTATATCTAAAGAAGGAAAAAGAAAATGCAACGAAAAATTTTTTCGTTTATAGAAAATGTGACAAGAATATAATTTTGGAAAATTTAGCTGTATCAAAAAATATATATCTTAGTCTATTTTAATCCATTTATAAGATAATTCAGATTCAAAAGGAAATATTTTAAGGAAAAATAGGAAGGAAATATATGTTGAGTATTTGAGTGGAAAAATCAAATGGCAGATCCGAAATTCCAAAATGCTTCCTTTCTTTTATTAAACAGGGAGCTAAAATCATCAAAGCATCACATTTTGATTATGAATTTTTACTCGGACACAAGATATCCTTTATTTGTGCTGCAAAAGGAGACCCTCGTCCTCGTGTCACATGGTTTAAAGATGGAATCGAACTACATGCCCACCCATATTTGCAGGTAATTTTTCATTATGACTATATAATAAAAAAACAATCATAACAGAATAGAACAACAGCAACAAAATAATTTTTTAAAACACTACGAAAAAATTAAAAATTTGGCCACTGTATAAAATTATACTAAAATTCATTGTTACACTAAAAGTAATTAAGCAATTTTATGAAATTATATTAAAATTCAATGTTACAATGAAATTACAATACAGTGGAATTATATATTTAAAAATCAATTATTATCAATCTAAGTTAATAAACGAGAAGTTTTAAAACAATTATTTTATTTTATTATGATATTATTAAATAGAATTATCTAAAAGATTAAAATCGAAATACACTAATCTATAAATAATTTAATCAAATTGTAGAAAACATTTTTAGCACATAATTCTATAAAATTTTATAATCTATTAAATAATAAGGAAAATAATATGCAATCATACCACTAATGTAACACAGATTTTCATACAATATATGGTTTAAAATTTAACCACTTCATTTTGGTTTCATTTTATACACTTGCTTCAAGTTTGTAAAGATAAAATTTTATAATTAATTCTGTGATCATTTCCTAGAGAACAAAATATTTATAATTTTGTTCACTTATATACTTTCAAGAACAATACACTGTTTTAATATTTTCAGAACTTAATTATCAACTACTCAATGAATTAATTTTTCCCCGAATAAATTATGTCAACTGACAGTCAGTTTGAGAAAAAAATACTTCAATGATGAATTATTTTATTTATTTATTTAATAAATCATTTATACCATTATTGCTTGTTCATTATTATAAATATTTTTCTACAATATTTATAATAATGAAATAAATTAAATATTTAAAGATAGAAAGTAGTAAAAAAATCCTAATATTTTCTATAATAATCTTATAATTAGCATACTAATAAAAACATGAAGGTTTTTTTATTGTTTCAATAAAAAAAAATTTTTCTGCTATGAAATCAGATAAAATCTTTGTGTTGAGAATATATAATCCAATTGTCTTAATAATAAAAATCTATAATTATTTATAATTTTCATATAATTTTTGAATTTAATTATAACATCACAGAATTATTTAATTTTAATGACTTTTAATTATTTAATTTTAATTGATAAGTATTAAAAAGTGATAATTTGATACACACATTACATACAATTACAACTAAGATGTTAAAAGCCTAAACATTGTTTCACAATATCAAATAGCTCAATTGTAAATTATATTTGTCACATTACTTCAAAATAATTTCCACAATTAATTTCTGGAACAATTAAGCAGCAAATAAAAATTTTAAAAAATAACAATTGCTATAAAACAATATAAAACTGGTAACCAGTATACTATCCCTTATTGAGATTATCTACAACAAAATTTGATAAGGGACTATTTAAAATAATTCAAAAATAATTAAAAGTTAACAAACAACAACTTAAAAACCATAAATGATTTAAATAATTACTACATTCCACAAGATATAGCATATATAATCCAGTATGCATTAATTTCAATGCATTTAATTTCCGTATTATCCAGTAACTGAAAAGTATTATATTATATTCAAATTTAGATTTATTTCCTTTCTGTTATCCAGTTCTAATAGTTAATGTTGAGGTATATTGTATATATATATAAAGTATTGATAATTGTTTAAATAAATATGAAGTCTGTATGCCAGCTCTAAAGTTAAAGATGAGTTTTGCTAATACTAGTTGCCACATTGGTAGAACATGAAAATATTAATATTAGGGACATGCAAAGCTTGTAGGATTCAGGGTAGAATATATCTATTACAATTTTGAATCAACACAACTTTATTATTTGAGATTTAACAAGTTTACAAATTTATACATAATCTTTATACTAAAACTTATTTAAGCATTAACTATTCTTTAAACTATTTCTAATAAAAAGATTATAATAAAATTTACATTATATTCCCTTTTTTTTTGTATTAATATTCATCTGTTTGTTTTCATTTTATTATAGATAACTGAATGGCATAAAGGTCATGATTATATTAAAAGCAAACTGGAAATAACTCCTGCACGTCAAATGGATTCTGGGACTTATGATTGTGAAGCAAATAATAAATATGCAATTGATAGACGTAGTTTCAAAGCTGATTTTGGAACACTAAGTTAAATTAAATTGTTTGCTTATATACACATAAAGCACAATTATCATAAATATATTTTAAGACATTTCACATGTCATAGTTATGATTTACACTTTTTTTTTCAGAATTAATGAGCATGTATACATGAGCACAATACTTTCAATCAATTCAATAATTTAGAAATGCAACAAACTGAAAAATATGATTCAATTGCTACTGAAAACGCTTTCAGCATTATATATATATATATATATATATATATTTTAATTTGCAATTGCTAATTTCTAAAAAATTAAGACACATGTGATAGTGATTTCAAATGAAATATCTGCAGAAAGCCTGTAATGTTGAAATGTAATTATCCACATATTCAAATGTCTGCTGCATACAGACTACCATAAAATATGCAATTGGTCAAATGAAAGAAAAGAAAAAAAGAAAAGAACGATCTATTGTTTATAGCATTTCAGTAGCAATTATGAAAAAAATTTAACATTTTAGAACATTTTTGATGTTTTATAGAAATGTATGGATTATGACACTTAACAGGATTTGTGAAGATTTCAATTTTACTCCTTTGCATGAAAATGTAATCATGCAGCATGATACATAGGCAGTATGACCTATATTAGGTTCTGATAATTTCTAAATATTTGGCTCAATTTTGGATAATTGCATACATTTTATTTTTAAAAAATTTAATCACTTAAATCAAATTTTCTACATGTTGGTAAAATTAAATAAAAAAAGGCTTTTTTAAATTAAGAGAAAGAAATTTCAAAATTACAGAAAGAACTAATAGTAGCAAACAGAAATTACATTCAATGATTCAGAAGTCTATGGAAAGGTGCTATTTACATAATCAATAGAATATTTGTATAGTATGTGATAAATAAGTTAAATGACATATCTTTAACATTAAATTAATAAAATAAATGTGTGTTGTCATGATTTCCATATAAATATTTAGTTTTTCAACACAGAGAAATGTTAAAAAGCACCAATTGTTTGTTCAGTATTTGTCCTACAAAATGAAACAAAATTTGATGTTGATGAATGTTCACAGGATTTGTGATTGTCAATGTTTGTATTTCCTGCATATAGTAATTATAATAAATTGTTATTAGATGTAAATAATGGATTGATTTTAGTATATTTAGACATTAGAAATCACATATAAAATTTAAATTAAAAAAAACAGAATTTTCTAATTACTTTAAGTAATATAAACATTTTATTTCCAAACAAAACTCGATACAGAAATATTAACACTCTATTCAAATAATAATAAGATCATCTCACTAACCATTATCTGAAGAAAATGATCTAAGGAATAATAGATGAAATTATATTCATGGAACTCTGAACAGAATTAGAGTTTTAAAATATTATTATATAAATAGACACAATATTATTACAAAAAGAATGCGATTGTTATGTGAGAAAAAATTGTTAAAATTTTTAAAGCAATATTAAAAGAAAAAATACTGTTTGTACATTAGATTGAAATTTCTTGAAAACTGTCTTTCAGTCTGCAATTAGTTTTGAAAGATACCAACTGCTGAAATAATTTAAATTTTTAATAATTTTAATTTCATAATACTTATTTTTTAAATTTTATATATATATATATATATATATATATATATATAAATTTTATAATTTAAAAAAATCCATTTTAAAGAGATTCAGCTGTTAATCAAAATAAAATATAAATATTACATATTTGGTTTCAATTAATTTTATTTAATTAGTTAAAAAAATTTTAATATTAATGCATTTTTTTTTAAAATTAACTAACTTTTATATATAACTAAAAAAGCAATCATTTCCAAAAAAGTAGACAAATTTATGTTGAAACTGAATTTTCTGTCACTACTAACAAAAATAAGATTTAAAAATTGCAAAAAAATATATGAAGTATTTCATAAAATCTTTGAAAAAAAGAATTTTTGGCAATTTGAGACAGTTTTTTTTGGTGTAACACAACACATATACACTAGCTAAAATGATAAAAAAAGTTTTAAAAGAATTGGGTGGCAAAAATACTGCAATTTGAAAGCTATATAAGCTATAAGCTATTTAAAAATAATTCACACTATTATACGTTATTGAAATTCTTTATATTAAAGAGCTAAAGTTGAACATATAATTATAAAGAGTAAGTCTTTTTATTTAACTGCATTTTTTAACCATATCTCATACAGAGAGAAAAAAAATAATTTAGTTCAATTGTCACTATTCGCTTCATATTATTTTCCAACTAAAGATTCTTTGATAGGAAATTTATATATCACTGAATGGAATTATTCTAAAAAGTAAATGATAAATATCTTTTGAATCTAGTATGTATTGAATAGCTCATTCACTAAACCACTACACATTTAAACCACTATATAGAATATTCAAATTAACATGACTACTTATCTACAAATTAAATTTATCCACAAACAGAAAAAAAAATGAGATGAGAAATGAAATAAACAAAAAAAATTAAGATAATTTCTATCTGGCAAGTTTTTTTTCTTAAAAAATTCAATCTAATTAAATATTTAAAAAATAGAAACAGGAAAAGTAATTTAAATTTAGAATTTGTGACAAAAAAAATGAATAGCTCTAAAATACTTATTTCAAAATAGTAAAAATTTGAGACATATTACATAATTCAATAAACACAAAATTAATTCAATTAATTCAGATACCCCAGACATTATTTATCATCACAGATTTTAAAGCAGCAATAATTTCAATACAAAGTATGGAATTAAATACACAACCTTCATAAGTGATTTTCAAATCCTTAAGAATTTATTGTTTTTTACATTTGTTTGAAAAATATTTAAATGTTGTATCAGTTGATGTTAAATGTTGTAAACTGAAAACATTGGTGTAATTGCTGAATTAAAATTAAAAAGAATAAAAAAAGTTTTTAAAAATTATAAAACAGAAATATTGAAATTTGAAAACCTTTTCATCAATCAAACTTGCTATCTTACATATGTTATACAATATAAATATGTAGGGCCACAACTATATAATTTTTATAAATAAAAACAAAGACATTTTATTTTACTTGTTGTCAAAGAGGACTAATGAGCATTTTAAAAATTCAATAAAATACTTAAATCTTAACAAAAATTTAATATTACAAAGAAATTAATTAAAATGATGATTACTTTACTTATTATTGAATGAAGATTATCATTTCTTAAACATTACAATATTTATAATTTAAATAAGAATTTTTTTTTCACCTACACTGTCATTTTAAAAAAAATGTACCTTTAAAAAGATATTTTGATGAGTTCCTGCAAAATACTAATTGCATAACATTAAAAATGAATTAATTAATAATTAACAATTTATAATTATAACTTTTAAGATGTTTATGAAGTATGAAAGCACTAGTTTGATTTTGTTGAGATCAATTGATTTCCTCAAATGTAGTTAAAATTGAATAATTTAATGATTAAAATGCACAGAAGACCTGAAGAAGTACGAGTTTGGGTTCAATGCCGATATTGTAATATACTGATGCTCGATTATAAACAAATAAACAACTAAAAAAAAAAAAACTAAAAACTAAATACCTAAATAGTATTATCTAATATTTACATTTTATTCTAATTGATTTAAAATTCTATTAACTCTTTCATAAATGTGCATAATAAATATCCCACTCTATATAAATAAACTTAACCCATATTATTTTCCTTTTTGAAATATTAGGAAATTATTATAATACTAATAATAAGTGATAATCACAAGAAGAATCGGAAATTTCTAAAGAGCTTAGAAGTAAATAATATTTCTTTTCCTAACATAGGCAAATGATGAGTTATATCTACCAGTATGTACTTTTTAATAAAGTTTTGAAAAGGCAAATTTGAATCAATAATTATTAATTTTTTTGTTGTATTAGTAAAATGTATCATTAAAACAGTGATGGTTCGCACATTAGAATAAAGTAGATATTATATGATTAATTAAAAAATATACAGTCAACATATTATTTTTTATGACAGAATAGTTATTTTCATTGTTATACATTTTTTTTTCAATGTAAGATGTTTTCACTGAACTACAGAATCTTTTAAATACTGTAAAATTTTCAACTTCTTTAAAATGTTTCATCACAATTAAAAATTTTTAATACTAAAATGTATGAAAAATTTTAAAATATTTATTCAAAACAATATAAAAAATTATGAAAAACAATGGGATTGCATTTTTTAAGAATATGTATTAAAATTCACATGATGAATAACTTTAATTTTAGATAAATAATTATATTGCAATTTCTATTTTGTAATTTGATTTTAAACTAATCTCATGCTTAACTCAGCAAGATGAGAGAGTGAATATGAGTTTATTTAATATCACAACTTTAATAATAATAAAGTCATATTCCTTCGCATAATTTTTTTATATAGTAACACATATTAAAATATCTAAATGTTAAAAAAAAATCAAAAATATAGGTTTATAACTATTGTTGTTAAAACATGCTTAAAATTAATGAATTGACCCATGGGCAAATTATCATTAATATAACTGACATAAAGATAAATTTTATATGCATTTGGTTGAGGATTTTATTGCCCCTCCCCCACTTTTATAAGTGAAGATATTCATTATATGAGTAAAGCATATCATTCTTAAGATAATTTTTACAAATGCATTATAGGACATAATGCTATACTTGTTTAATTTTCATAAGACTACTCTTGATAAAATTTAATAAAAATAATTTTCTAGAAGAAATTAATGTCAATATGAATCAGAATATCAAATGTTACACCATTCAATGAAACACTCTCCAGCTCAAGAAACAATATTTATTCATATGAATATAATGATTTCTATACTGCAGGATAAAATGGATTAAAAACAGGAACATCAATCCTAATAATTTTTAAATATGTTTTTGTTTTAAAAATTTTAGTAAGAAATTTACAAAACATATGCTTAATATAAGAGTGGATATATAATTTAATTTTTAAATCATTTAATAAAACAAAAAGAATTTCATAATTACTAATTGCTACATTCAATTTCATTACAAATATAAAATCAGAAATATACAAAAAAAAATTGTTCATAACAAAATTTTTAACTTTACTTTTTCAACCTTCCTATTTTTTCCTGAGAATTACATTATTTTAGAATTTTTTTCTCAAAACTAGTCCCATGATATATATATATATATATATATATATATATATATATATATAAATGGCATTTGAAATTAATGAATCTTCACTTAAAAAAATATGAAATTTGATTTTGCATGTAATAAAATGATATTTTTAAAATTATATAATTGAATCACTCACTTTCTTTTTCTTTTCACTATATCCACATAATCAACTGATCGAGCATAAAAACCATCTGCAGAAAGAGCACCCCAGAAATTGGACCATAATCTGTTAGGTCTTACTAATAAAGGAGCAAGAACTCGTCTGAAATAAGAAAATGCCCATATTACTTAATAGTAAAATTCATTCTTTTATAAAATATTAAGCATGACTCAAATAAGTACCTAAACATAAAATAAAAAATCTAACTCACCTGTTTTGTTCAATTAAAAGACGCAAAGTATCAGGATTAGTCAACATAGCATGAGAATCGAGAGCAAAATAATAATCACAGTTAACTTTTGTACATTCTTCCCTGAATTGGAATAAAAAAATTTTGAGTGAAAGAGAAAAAAAAGTACAACATATTATAAAAAACTAAAATTCCTTATATTATTTTATATGGGAAAAAAACCATAAATGCATTTCATTAATATACTTTTAATAATATGGTTTCAAATGTATTCATATTCACTGTATCTGCTGAAAAATCAGTGGAAGTGAAATTCAACACAATACATTACATACTTTCAATTCCGTAACCATATCATCTGCCTCAATACATTAACTTTCCACATCAAAATATACTACAAAATAAGTACATATATATTCTTATTGTGTATAAGATAATAATTCTATTATATCATTCTATTATAATTCTATAATAATTCTATTATATCATTTATCATATATATTAATTTAATAATATAATCATTCAATACGCAGCTGAATTAATCTGACTTTACATTCTGAATATTGCTTTTTAAAGAGTTTTCAATTTTAAATTAATATTTTCTTTAATTAAACAGAACTAAAGATTCAACTTATTTAATAATGCTGCTTTATTATACTTAATGATTTTTTATTACTTTTTTAGTGCTTACAATGCTTTCTGAAAAAAATACCTAGAATTAATCCATTAGAATTGATTGGGGGAAATTCTTTATTTTAGAATCAATGCAATCTTTTAATCATAAGTAAAAAATGCAGCTGCCTAAACTCAATATGTTAATAGCAAATAAATATTGTAATAGCTGAATCAATAAAAACTAACATTTGTAAATAAAGCATATCAGCATATCTTTTTCAAAAATTATGCAGCAATTCAATTTGTAGCTTTTTTACAGAACAATTCACAAGTTTAGTAACAAATTCAAATATAAGCAATAAATTTTAATGTATATTTCGATCTTTAACGTTTTCAAAATTTAAATTTCTAATGAGTTTGTACATTTTACATATTATGTCAAGTGTTAAAAATATTTCTTTTGGTTATGAAATTTTTCACAAATTGTTTATTAATGTTTTT
>JAPMOR010096484.1:864607-898155 GCA_026543865.1 Argiope aurantia | reverse complement strand
TTCTTTCAGAACAAAATGCTGTATCTCATTTCTGAATTTCATGTCTCTCAGAGGATTTCTCGTAAAGTTATGGCAAAAAACATGCCTGTTGCTTAAGTTTTGCTCACCAGTGTATATATATATATTAAAAATTTAAAAAATTCTAACCCTATAATTCATTAAAATCAAATCTTAGAAGTTAGTGAATTTGCAAGCAAAAGCACAGCAGAAATTTTTTTATAGAGAGATAAAGTGTCAAATATTTGGAAATATCATAAAAAGGTATTCTATTTTTTTTTCAAAACTTTTGATGAAATTTTACTCTTTTTCTAAATATACTAATTATATACTTATTTTTTGAATGAAATTTTTAATCATGAAAATTATAAACTTTACAATGTTTTTATCACAATTAATTTCAGATGTTCAATTGGAAGATGAAAGCAATCAATAAATACTAAGCATCAATACACTGCTGGTCTTATAAAGCAGAGGGTGTTCAATCAAAGAACTTACAGAAGTTTGTGAACAAACCACTTCTATCAAAACTAACATTTAAAACTCAGATTGCAATGAAAAACTTGTTTCACTAAAAAATGAGTTATAAATAAAGCATAACATATGTTAATGTCATGGTTCATGCCCTAAATCTGCAACCTTGGAGTATTAATTTAATAAATTACATTATCATAAATTACACTATCATAATTTTTACAGCTAAAGTTCATATAATAAAGATCAAAAAATTATTTAAGAAATTTCAATATATGAGCACTTACACCACAATGCACAAATAAGTCCATTCTTTCTTTAGGGTAATCAAGAAGTAGAAGGCGTTCAAAAAATTCTTTCAAGAATGGAGTAGGACGTTCCACAAATACTGCTAAGATGACATGTGGTTTTTGCTTTACCTTCAAATAAAAGACAAAAAAATATATATATTTTAATTTATAGAAAAATTAATTTAAAATGTAATGTCTCTCCAAAATAAATTTCATGATATTTCCTCTTCACAAAAATTTAGAGAGTCAATTAATTAAGATAATTTTGCTAAAATTACTCTCTAGATAATAATCCTACTAATCAATGTTGAAAATGTTAATGCAAATTTGAATTGGTATATTTTTTTCTAACTATCAAGCAGATAAACAAATATTATAATAGTAAAAATCATTTTTAAAACAAAAAAGCAATTTATACCATACCTTAAAAGTCTCCAATGTTATTATGTCTTCCCTACAAGCAAGACAGTTCTTCTTTGGAATCCAAGATTTAGCTAAATAGTTTCCCAGAGAATTTAATGCGATCTATATAATAAATAAATAAGTTTAATTTAAGATTTAACAAACAAAATGGTTTAAAAAAACACCTATCATCAGATCCTTCACTTACTTTGCTGGCTCCATTACCATGAACAACAAGAGGAGTTGTGCCATAAGCAGTATTATATAAGTAACTATCCGTATCCGAAAAGCGTAGCTCCACATCACCTGCAAAATTTAAAATTAACTTAATATCATATACATACTAATAAATTTCCACAATTCATCCATAGTAATCAATTTTTCTAAAATGAAAATATTTTAATGAATTTGTGCTTATAATATATAATGTGTATCAGCATTAATCAATCTTTGACTGTTACAATAAAGGAAAAGTGAATAAATGGAGAATACCTACTTAAACAGATACATAATAACATAAATAAATATCTGCATACATAAACAAATCTTCCTAATGCATTAAGCCATTAAATAATTCACAAACAAGCATAAGGATGAAGTGCAGTTATAAGGTAACAAATAATGATAGAAAGTAAAAATTTTAAATAAAATGAAAAATTTTCTTACCCACAGCACCATTCAGATTTTGGAAAATTTCAGCCTTATGATCTAATTTTATAGTCCATTTTTTCTGAAAAACAATATTTGAACAGAACAAATAAATTTTAAAACATATGAACTTTTTATAACAAAAAATAAAAAAAATATTATGTAAGAAAAGATAGATCAAATGGGTAAAGTATAAAGTAGAATATATTTTTGTGATATTATACAGCCGATTTTAATAAATCAAAATGCTTAGCTATTAGTATAGTTTTAAATGCATTTTTTAAATATTAGCAAAAAGAACAATAAAACATAAACTTTAAACATAAAATAAATGGAATATAATAAAATGAAAAATAAAACATTTGCCTTTTCAATTTTTATCCATTAGAAGACAATTAAAATATATAATTACTCTAATATCCTCATCAAGATATATTTTGGTATAAAAGAGTTGATCATCATCTTCATCTTTCAAAGGAGAACTGGTTACTATTTCATATATATAAGAAGCATATCCCATGAAACCTAGAAAAATTTTTCTTATAATAAATAGCATAGTAACACTTTCCTAATAATTACAAAATAGATTAAAAAAATAAGCATTTTAAAAAATACTTCAAAACAATTAAACCAAAAACGTATTGAAAATAGGAATAATGCTAAGATGAAAGTCATAATTTTCTACTTCATAATCACCCAATGAGACTTTGTTTAAAAACATATATTCACATATTGCTCTGAATTGCAAAATTTGCCCTCATCAGAAATTTTGAAAAATACAAATATTTTGGCAAATATAAAGTATTTAAATAGAATACATTTAAAAATTACTATTGATTATCATTAAATGATATTAAAGACAGAAAATTTAATGAAATCAGAAATTAAATTAAATTGCTCAGATTTCAAATTCATTAAACATTATTGAGAATAAAAACAACTCAAAGTGTAGTTATATATATCTATAAATTAATAGATAAAATTTTAATTAGAATTCTATTTTAAAATTTCAGAAATTAAGTTTTAAGTTCAGAAATTTGTGGCTAGTATAGTCAGAAGCTTATTGCTAAAAAAAAAAAAAAATTGGATTTCTTCCATCACATAAAATAATAAAAATGATAAAACTTTGAAAATGGCAAAATTTATATTGTTCTGATGTAAGCTACAAGAGTTTAAATAAAAATTCACATGCAATATATTATTTGAAATGGAATATACTAAAAAATATAAACAATATCCCATAGAAGATTACAAAATATTTACCAATTGATGAAATATGAATAATTAATAGGTGATTTCTAATTTAAGCCCATAACAAAAAGCTCAATTCATGCGGATTTCAATGTTATGATACAGAAACTAATAAGTACATTTTTAAAAAAAGTATATGGTAAAAAAAAGACTTAGAAGTGGCAAATCTGCTATCTGTTTAAAAGAGGCTACCAATTAAAATAGAATAAAGTAATTGCAATTCAGCTATAAAAAGAATGACTTTTACTAAACAGCAGAAACATGTGAAAGAATTTAATTAGACACTCCCCCCCATACACACACACCTCTTTTTTGCTAATTTTCTATTTAAAATCTAATCTGGCTTGATATGGTGAAATAAACAATTATTTTACAAAATTGTTTGAATATTAATTGATTTTGTCATATTTTCTCACAGTGAAGTTTCTTCCAACATATCTATCAAAAATGGTTACTAGAAAAAAATGAATAAATATTATCACAACTTCATGCAACTTTTGTTCAGAGAAATGAATTTTTTGTAAAATTAAATATAGGAAGGAAAGTTAATTTAAACACTTTCAAATAAGTATTAATTTTATGCTTTAATCTAAAATTTCTATAAAAACTGAACAAATACATTTTTGTTTATACAGGATAATAATCTCTCAATGAGGTTAAAATTTCCCACAGAGAGCTCAGTCTATAGTATTTGTTTTCCATGACAGAAAAACAAAACAGTATAATGCAGGAATAGCCTGCTTTTTTATAATTCATCAAAGCCAGTTCAAATCTTACAGATAATTAAAAAACTGACAGTGATTAAAGAATGTCTAAAATATAGTTAAGCAATCAAATGAGAATTATGGACAATATATATTATTTTGGTTATATTATTTAATATGGTTATATTATTTTGTCAATATATCATATAGAATCATATATCAAAAGCGAAGAACATATGAAATTTGAATTAATACTTTTTCAATTACACCTAAAAAAATATAAGTATCAAAATATCAATGTTGACATCTTTTAAAAAAATATCTAGAACTCTCAAACCTACATCCATATTAACTCTTATATTGAATATAAGCAAAAGTATCTTTAAAAAAAATCAAAGCTCTGTCTTGAACTGTAAAAGGGATATTTTAGAGAATAAAAAACATTTGCATCAATAAAAATAAAAGCCTCTGAAAAATATAATTAAAGTTCACAAAGATATTTAATAGAAATTAATAATGCTTACAAAGCTTCAATTTTTAACTAAAAACACTATTTAAACAACATAATTTGATATAATTTTTCTTCTTAGTTCAAATTATTATTATTATTATTTTGCACAATATAATATAATATATATATATATAATGATTATGGATATAACAGATTACTCAGCTTAATTTTAATTTAATATTTCCATAAAAGTTTTAAACAAAATACAATTTAAACAATTTTTTTTCTTAATATTATATTGATACAATTTCATTAATTTGATTTTTTTTATTGCACTACTTAATACTTCATTGATGTTTCTCTGAATTTCATAATATAGTTTTTATATAGTTAGTATTTAATAATTAATTATAGTAGATATACTTAGTATATAATAATGCTATAGTTAGCAATAAGTATATCTTCAATTTTATATGCACTATATGTATTCAAAAGGCTTGTATTCTAAAAACTTGTACTAATATTTTCAGAAGCTGATTATCAACATTATTGCTTTCATTAGTCTGCCATCTCTTCAAAACATTATGTGCCTTAGGACTCAAGAACGTTTTTGTCATGCCATTTTCTCAACAGATGAATGAATAAGAAACAAAATATTAAACTGCAAAACTTCAAAGTAAAGAATAGAAAAAATAATAATAATCTTAGTGTCAAAACCACCAATATCGGTCTTGAAACATTATAGATATTAATTAGGTGCTCATAAAAGTTCAAAAGAAATGCGGAGCATAAATAGAAATGATCTGAGTAGTGAAGGATGATAACAATTTCATCTAAAGAATTGATTTATTCAAAAACATTTTTAATTTAATGACATTAAGAATAGAAAATTATTTCAAAATGAAAATTAAACTAATTTGAGACTGACAATAATTGATGAATAAGCTCAATTTGAGATTGACAACACTCAGAAAACTTCAAATATTTTTAAAACTATATAGATATTAAATCTAAAATTTGAAGTTAAGTTTCCCAATGACAGGCCATGAAAAATTGGAAGAAAAAAAATCGATATTTTCCTCATTTTTAGAGCTTTAATAAACATGTAAAATATCACATTTACCACTAATTCAGCAATAAAATTGTTTTATTTCTCTTTACCTTTACTGTAAAGCTTTTTATCAAATATAATAAAAAATGTACATATTAATTCATGAAAAATATGTGTTTATATTCTGTATTCACTATTCTTCAGACAAAAATCATTACATCATGCTTGCCAAGAATGCTTCCTCAATATGTCAAAACATTTTGCTTAAAAATAACAGACAGAGGAATAAGAATGTTACAGATGCCCAGAATTTCAGTTTATAAAGTTGATGTGAAATAATATTACAAGATAAATTCATTTATTTCAATTTTTAAATCCAAATGTATAAAGGTGAGGAAAAAATTACCGTCTACCCCAGAACAACATATATGGCCCCTAGAGTAAAGTTTTCTCCCTTATTATCTAGTTAAATGTGAGTAAGTTCATATTTAACAAGTCTTGTAAGCAAATTTTCAGCAAAATTTAAATTTGAAAGAAAAATTATAAATAAAATATTCATTATTTTTCAATCAATCTTTTGCTTATCTTCCTTCTTTTACATTATCAGTATCAATACAAAGATTCTTTAAATATTAATGTATAATGTATAACCTGGTGCAATTAAATTAACTCCAAAAATTACAAGAAAAAGAATAAAATTGTATATTTTTGCCTTTACAAAGAAAAATATGATCAATATCATGATGAAGCAATGCATAATGGAAAACATAGATAAAATATTATATGTAAAAGGCATATATGACAGTTGAATGTGCATGCAAAAAAAATAAATAAAATCACTAAATATGGTTTGATTTCATATCTATTCAGCAACTTATAGATCACATATATGAATATCCCATGTGTATGCATCCTAATATTCAAAAAAATATTAATTTCAGAGATATCAAAAGTAAAAAAATATGACAAAGATTCAATAATCTAAATCTACTATAAATCCCTACTGAGATAAATGAGCAGAATTTTTAAGCAAAGTAATGTTAACAAAAAAAAATTTTCTTTTATTTCTTTACTGATATTTCACTCTATTGTCAATATTAGAGTCTTTTTCTATGTTTCTATTGCACTAATTTTTAAACCCAGTATCAAAAAAAAAGAGAATAACATTTTGCAATATTATAAAATTTATATGCATAAATTAAGTAATTAACTTTTTAAAAAACAAATTTACTATTTTTGCATAAAATGCAGAAAATGCATGTTTATATGCTATCCAAAAACTTTCTAAGACATAAATAAAGAAAAAAAACTGGCTTCCTTCTGAATTGGGGAAGAAAATGGTGAAATATTATTTATTTCAATTCTTATTCAAAAATAAATATGTGTGCACTTATAAGGTACTTGTATAAATTATCTGAGCATAAACTAAAAGAAAGCATTTAGTGAAAATACAGCTGTTCCATTCTTACCTGTATAAGAGAAGTCTGGGCAGGCTGTCATTCACCATACAAAGCAAAGTAGAAGGATAATAGGAAAGCACAAAATACCACAGTTAAGAATATATTGAAACTACAACCATTTAATTGTTAATTGAAAATGTTAAATAAAACTAAGCAAGTAAAAAAAAAATGTTAAAATATTGGAGTCATGCAGTTGCAAATGAAATACCAAACCAAACAGGAACTACAAAAATTTAAAACAAAATAGCCCATTGATAAACAGTTTTTAAATCCCATCAGTAGAAAATTAAAATATTATTGCATAAGATTTTCATAAATCTAAAATATCAAGTTAAGAGTAGAGTTTATTCAAGACGGTAGTTTTTTTAATAAAATAAATTCTACAGTCATATCTTCATTAGAGAAACAATATTAATAAAAATAAAAATATATAGCATTAACAAAAAAATAAAATAAAAATCTTATATATAAAACACTTTAAAATTAATATATCACCACTAAATTATGCAATTTTTTTCCATAAAATTAGTAAAATAAAATGTATTTAAGAACTAATTCAAATAAAATATAATGCAAGGTTTGAAGCAAACAATAGAGAGATTTCACATAAAATTTGAATATTATGCATTTTATTCATTATTTTGATGGTTTTTGAGTGTTCATATTTCTTTACAAATATCAATTAATAAAAAAAATCAAATTAACTTAACATTTTCCATTAGTAACAATACTCTTTAAAAAATTCACAATTGAAATACTGGGTGAATCAGCATGCAAACAGGAGATAAAATGTTTATATAATTAATTGACATTGTCAAAAATTATAAAACAAAATGTATTAAATGCAATAAATTATTTCAAAACAATTTTTTGAAAATATACCAATAATAGCAAAGCAAGAATCATTAGTTTTAGCCCAAAAATTTCTAGCAAAAGAAATGGAGAAAAATGCAGATGCCCAGTTCTTAAAATTTCTTAAGACTACTCCTTTTCAGCATAAGTTTGAAAAAAAATGATTTCTCTATAAGCCAGTATTTTGCCAATCCAACTCTAATAATGTGACATTTTCGGCAGAAATAAGGAGAAAGCTTAAGAAGAAAGCAAATCACTGCATGTCTATGCCATGTGATTTTGAAGCAACAAGAATATAAGTTATTGCTCACATTTTGAATTTTGCTTTGTAATTTCTATTAGGAAAATATAATTATGTAATATTATATGCATTAAACTGTGTTTTTGCCATTAAAATGCATTTTATTAAATGCATCTACATTAATTCAGAAATCTTCCAACCTAAAATATGGAGATTACTAGGAAACTACTCTATATGTTAAGATATTTGCCTGATATTTAATTGTTTAATAATTATTTGTGTTGGTGAAATTATCTAATGTCTAATAACTTTTGAAAACTTTATTTCTTATACTTTAGGGGTTCCAAATCTAAAATTTTTTTATTACAATAATGTAATAAATCAATTAAAAGTAAGGTACAAAAATAGTAGCTTGTTCCTTAAAAACAATTCAGATATACTTCTTTTACTACTAGAAATTCAATACATAAATCAGGAAACATATGGCACCTTTTATTGATATACTTAATAAAGACATATCTTATACTACAGAGTTATATTATAAAATATATATGCATATGCCATAAAGAATTTATACAGCAAATAAACATGCATTTTCTGAAAAATATCTGCAAATAAGGCAATCCTATATGCTTCCATATCTAATTAGGATAATTTCTGTCTCTATTTCGTTTCACAAAATGTTGGGTTATTTTTCAGTATTTATATTCAAGAAATTTTCAAAAAATTATTACATAACATTTCTACATTTTAAACACAAGATGAGTATCAATTTCAAATGAAATTGTATAAGGGTGGAGATTCTCTCTGACAAATCACTTTTGGTTTCATAATTTAAAATCAAATAATTTTTCATAATTATATTCATAATAGAAAAAGATACACAAAAAAAAATGCTACTGGATATATATATACGTATAATCATTACCTCCAGAGTTTAAAAATCTTTTGCCTTTTTCAACCTTGGGATATGATTCCTAAAAGAGAATGAAATTTTGAATATAATAAGAATAACAAAAATAAATTCATGCAAAATTTCTGTATTTCCAGTAGATGTATGTAACAGAAATTTAATTTCAAATAGTTAATGGACTTTCATTCCAATATCTTATAATAAAACATATTTGATATCAAAGATCAGTTTAAAATTTAGCATGGTTTCAGCAAATGTAAAGCCGTTCTCTTAATAACATATTTCATTTTGAGGCCTAATCTTTGCTGCAGCAAGACTAAAAGCATTTACAAACTACTACTAAAAGCATTTACAAACTACTATCAGTAATATTATCAAGTAAAAACAACATCTATTAGAAATAAAACTGGTGAAAATGTAATGACTAAAAAACAAAAGAAAATTAACTTATAATTTCCAATCAAAAATTGAATGAAATTTTAACATAAAAAAAGAAACTTAGATCAGCTATCACTTTTTATTATTATTATTCAGTTATATATTTAGTGAAAATGTTAGATTAATGATTTGAGATTTTTATACAAACCATTAATTTTTATTGTGTGAGATTATTATGATTCATATCTAATTTATCACAAAGAGCTTATACACCAACTTATAAAATAGCAATTTCATCCCACATATATTTTTGTCATTTGATGCAAAAAAAGGTCTTCTTTTTTCCTCTTCACATAAGACATCAGATAAGGCCATAGTTAAATTCAACAAAAAAAATCACTTTGTATTAATTTCTTAAAAATAATATCAATCCTACAAATAAAATAAAGCATAAAATTTTATATATAAAAGAAAATCATTACACAAGTTTAAATAATGTAAAGTTGCCTAATGAGGCAATTCAGGCAAATAATAATAATAATTTTAAATAAGCTAAATGTTCTATTTTAAAACTATAAAATGGATAGACACTAAATCATAGCTAACTAATCCAACCCAGCCAAAGGCCCATGGATAAAATCTAAATGATTGGACACAGTGATAATAGAAACAGGAACTATGGTTGAATCCTAAGGGTTATTAATAGTCAAAGTACAATTCCTCCCATAGGAGGCACATTCCATTATAGATAGGAAGGGGGGTACCAAATCACACAATTTTTGTACCTACAGGGCAGCAAGAACCAACCATCATATCAGAAATTTTTCATCCCCATACATAAGATCCCTCCTGGGAGGAATCAAGTGAATAGTTAAAGCAAAAAATTTTATAACAAAATACAGCAATAAACTTAAATGTCATTTTGAAGTAAATAATAGTGATAAGAATGATAAAGGCTTACAGCAAGTGAAGCATCCGGCCAGCAGAAGCCTTCAGCAGAGAAAAGGACTTTAGATTTGGTTTTATGGAATTTCTTTAAGATTTCTTCAGGTCCAGCCATAAAAATAACATCGTAGCTAAAAAGAAAAAAAAAATGATCATCAAAAACTTTAAAGTTCATCAAGATTTACACTGCTTGCTAAAATTAAGATAACTTGAAAAATTTTTCATCTATTAACCAATGATGTAATTATTTATATCAACTATCTGCACAAAAATCGATTTCCGTATTTATGTTAGTGTGTGAAATATTCTAATTAGATGATGCAATCAAGTTGCTTGATATATGCTAGTAAGAAGTAAGATATGCTTTGTTATTTAATGTCCATATAACTTCTAAAGTAATCAGTATTTGTTAATTATGTCATAAATATAACATTTAAATGAAGAATAAATGACACTTAAATGGTAAGCTTAAGAGGGAAGACTCAAATGGAGATTGCACAAGATTTGAATATTCCTCAAAAAGTTAAATTCAGCCCTTGGAACTATATTTTAAGGACAAATTCTGTAAGTAGATAATCTGTTCAAAATAATAATAGCAATTGAGGACCAACTTTGTTATTTTTTACTCTAAAGAAAACCATGAAGTAACCATAAAAAAGATGGTTTTGAATCTTTACTCTGTGACAGAAATTCAAATCAGTCATTCTATAAGAAGTCATTCATTTCTGGTCTAATGTTTAAAACATGTGGTTAGATTTAAGGCTAGAAAATCAAGGGACTGTTCTCTACTTATTTCATATTTTAAAGACGTACATAGAAGTTGTGCCAATAGCATTTTCAAAGGAATCAAAAGGATTGGAACTTGTATTAATATAAGGAATACTTAACTTGTATTCTCTGTGCATTAAAGATTCCATGTATACAGAACAATAGTTAAACTCCGAAGTTAGAGAAATTATCTGAAATAGCTATGATAAGCTGTATATCCTTGATCCAAGATCTTGTATCCAATCACAAATACATAGATGTGTTTTTTGAAATAACCGATAATATTATTTAGAAGTGCAGTTCCAAATATTTTTCTAATGGATGAAAATGCTTGCCTACATCAAGTATATCTGATATCAGAATATTTGGAAGCAAAAGATATCATTAAAAAAATTATCCATTAACTCGCTATTCATGAATCCATTATTATCCATGATATTATTTAGTTCCCAAAATTATAATCACTGTTTACTTTTCTTTACTGAAGTCTATATGTGTGGACTTCTATCATTTGTCTTATAATGTCTAAACTGTGAAACATTTTGATATTTAGACTTCACTTCTAAATTGCTGAATTATATAGATTAAAAGGATACCAATAGATAGAACAATACTGAACTTAGTTATAAAAAAAATAGTTATTTTATCTGGTTTTGCAAAATGACTTCAATGCAGTGCTGTCAAAAAAGTAATTTTTTATAGTCATTTAAAATAATTAGGCACTTTCCATCTTGAAACCTGTAAGTTATTAATTTATTTTGAATCATTAAAATTTCAATTGTGTTATATTTAGAAGTGGCGATTTATGTGTAGGCAGCCCACATATGAAAACCTCAGTTCTAAAAGGAGTAAAAGAATGGTAATAGTGAAATCCAAATTTTTTAGTATAACTTGCCCTTAATTGCTATAAAATTTATTTTATAACACTTCAAATTCTTATTTTAGAAATGTTTACAAGCTTTCAATCATATATATTTTTTTTTAATCCACAAGATTTTTTTTCTTTTTTTTCCATCAAAAAGTGATAAGAAAGATATAGATGATAATTCATTTAATTATTAATCTCTATTAATTTAACAGCTCTTTCACACATATATGTTGTTCATTTTTATGATGTTCTATAATAAGAGTAACAAAAAAAAAACTTGTAAAATGATAGAAAAATTCAGAGAGGTGAAAGGATAACCTGCAGCTCTTTAATAAAAATCCTTGGATTTTAAAATGGCAGGAAAATAATCCATCATTTTTTTGTTCACATCTCCGAAATAAGATTATTTTTAGCTGCAATATGTAGTAGAGAAGTCAAGAGCAGCATACCACAGTCCACCATATTGTACTAATACAATAAATGTATGAATGATACAAACTTATGTGGCTGATGTTAGGAAATTGATTAGTTTTACCAGATGTGCTGTTAAAACTAAAGAATGGCAAGCAAAAATATTTTGTCATTTTTTTTAGACCTTGCTATGTCCAACTGCTGAATTCAATATATAATTGAAGCAAGTCATTTGATATATAAAAGTAAGCAGCTGAATTTTGCTTATTATCTAAATCTCATTTTACAGTATTTTAATATAATAGAAGATAAATCACAAACTATAAGTTTGGTATAAATGAATTTGGCATTTATTTGCATGGCATACTTAAAATATTAATAAATCATTTTAAAAACACACTTTCATTATTGTACTAAAAAGTACATTTTTATTTTACTTATTTTCTACTTTATAATCTTTAAATAATAATTTGACTATAAAAATGTTAGAATCTTAAAACTGGCTTTTTTTTTTACAGTTTGGAATCAAAATTAAATTAATTGATTAAGATAATTAAGTTTTGAAACTGATAAATTAGTGTATTGTAATCAAAAACACAATAGCATTAAAAAATTCCAAAAAACTTCAAGCTTTTTGCATTTCAAGAAGTAAAATTCCTCCTTTACAAACATGAAAAATGTCAAGTTAAAAATTAAATAATTTTTTTAAGTAAAATCAATTAAGTAAGGATATTTTACAAAAATATTCCATACAGCAGTGCAAAATTTAACTTGTTTAACTTGTTGCTTTTTTATTTATAATTTGTACTAAGAAATGTTTTTAAAAAAAGAGCCTCATACTTATCTTTACTATTCTTTTATTCTTATATAAAATTAATTTTCAGTCTAGAATTATCAGATTTGGTATATTGTCTCATGATCTTTGGTAAATTTTATTCAATTTTCTCTCTTTAAAAAAAATGAATTACTAGATAAATAATTTATGATAAATGCAGTATAAAAAAGACCATTTAAAAAAATTTTTACTATTAATTTTATTGAGAGAATGAACAGTAAAACAATAATATTTTTCTATTAAAAAAGGTTTAATATAAATTTCATTTTAACTCCATTATTAATTGATAATTTTGGATAATAGTTTAATGCTAACACATTATTAATATGTGAGCTATTTTTGAAATTCTAATTTAAATGAGAAATCAATTTTAATGAGTAAAAATTATATTTTTAAAAACAAAATGAATATCAAAATAAAACTAAAAAAAATGTATGTAAAATGAAAGGGCATGTTAAGCATCAAATGAAAATGGATTATTCACTAATAGATTGGTGATACTTAAACTACTTACAGTCAAATAAATAAATAAATAAAACCCCAGAAAATCAAAACATTTTAAAGTCCAATTCTGCATTTTTTTACCTGTCAACAAACATAATTATAAGATCTTCATTTTCCCAATATTTTTTCATTGCTTCTTTCAAAATATTGACTTTTTGTCCACCGCCAGAATATAAGCGAACATCGCCTCCCCTCCATTCTTCATTCATTCCTAAAACCTAAAGGCAGAAATATGTTCATTAAAAAATATTCCATAAAAAATTTGGATTTCTTTTTCTTAATACTTAATTTTTGAAACTAGCCACAACTAAAGTTTTTAAATTTTTGCACATCCCTTTAAACAAATATGACAATAAAAATGTGGTAATATTTATTTTAATCAGATAAAAATTAAATATAATTTTCCGAGTATAAAAAGGCAAGCCACAATTTGTTCAGCTTTTACAAAATATTTTATGCCAAGATTATTTTAAACTGAATATATATAAGGTAGGCATAATTTTTATCAAATCTTGTCCATTTTTAATGTGATATCATTAAAATTTCAAAACATTATCATATTCTAAAAATATAATTAAGTAGTTTAAAAAATAATTAAATAGTTTTATTTAAAAAATTGCAATATACATCCACAGATGGCAACACTATATATCTAGAAATAATTAAGAAAATATTTCTTCATTTCATTCCTTAATCTTTATTAAATTCATACCATTTCAGTTTATCAGAAAGTCAACAAGATGGCAGAACCATCGAATTCAAATGTCATGTAGCATTAAATTATGTGAGTGATAAATGCACTAAAGTGAAAAATTAAATTTAAAAACTATATTTGTTTATTATATTTTTTAAAAAAAGCTGTTCAATTAAAACTAACTTTATATCATAAATTTATAATAAATCAGAACTACTTTTAGCATACATAGAGTAATCAAGTATCCATTTTACAGATTTATACATAAGTAAAAGAGATTTCAGTTAATTGTTCTTTCTAGTATCCTGTTGCATTGTACTTTCATATTCTAAATTTTTATTATTTGTTTTGCACTTTTTTTCATTGTATATATATATATATATACACACAGCATTTAAAAGGTTACTTTAGAATTTAAAGTTTCCAAAAATAAATTTGCTTTATATAAAAATTAAAAAATACTGTATTTTAGAAAATTATTTATTCCTAAACTTTAAGCTATGAATAAATGAATAATTAGACCGATGTGAAATAGCAACTTTTCAACCTAGTAGATTGAGAAATAAATCTCAATCTAATAGATAAATAAATTTTCAGAGGAATATCAAATAAGTTTTAAAATACTAAGCAGTCTTAAAAGTTTTGAAACATACACCTATTTCAGAAAATTAAATTGAAATATTGAAAACATATTTAAAAATTCCTAAAATTATTTATTCACAATATCAATTTTAAATTTCTTTCTTAATCAACAATGTGGATAAAAGTCTAATTTTATATTAACTAATAAATATTTTTTATAGCTGATTAGTTTCCTAGTAATAAAGCTATGTGTATTTCTAAGATTATAAAATCTTCAATTAATATAGGGAAATCAAAATTAAAGATATATTTTTAGGGGCTACATGACAAACACAAATGATGTCTCCAAAGAAAATGAAGGAATATTTTTCACATTTTGTACTTTTAGTATTTTTTAGTACTTCTTAGTTTGCATTACTGTGCTCATTATATTTTAGTTGAAAAATCATTTTGTGTTCTTAGGTAAAATTCATTGAAAGTTCAAGAAAAAACTATACAAAAAATTTTCAAAACATGATTTTTTTTCAAGCAAAATATTTTTCAACTAAGTACTTCTAGTACACAAACAGCTGATAACTGTCTTATTTTGAAATTAATTATTTAATTTTTAAAAAATTATTCACAAAGAATTAGCAACAATTTAAAAATGTATAGAACATTCTTATTACATTAATAAAGAAAATCAACCAAAAATAAAGAAGATTCTGCATTTATAATTTGGGTGCTTGTTCAAATAAGATGAAAACACATTAGTGTAGTTAAAATAAAACAATTATTGACTTAACTTGCACATAAAATGATTTGAATGCTTAGAAATTTCAGAATAGCACTTCATCAACTATAGAAAAAATACTATTTTCTAAAAAAAGTTAACAGTTAAAGACAAATTGCCTTTTTACATAAAATACTTAATTTATATTTTCAATTTTATAGAACTGGTACACTACATAGTTATTAAAAAGTTAACTTTTCTCATACAAAGATACATGAAATACTTTAAAATATAAATAATTTACAAGGTTACTTACTTCCACATTTATGCCATACACTCTAGCTGATCTCATAAATCTTTTAAAGCCATCAGTTTCTTCTGTTGCAACTGCTAGAACAAGCAGTTTCGCTGAAGAGAGAAAAATTACATATTTTAATTATTAAAAGTTTATGAAAAGCTATTTTTAATTTATTTTGATATTATAAATACAGTAAATTAGATAAAATAATTTAATTTCTAAAATTTATCACTCACTGTCATGATATAATGTAAATCAGATGGGGGAAAAAACTGTAACAAAAAAGTTATTTACAAAAGAATTCAAAAAGGAAAAAAAGTAGTCGCTAAATCCTTGGATTCGCACTAAACTAAGATACTAAGGATCGTGATACAGGCACCTATTTAATAATTTTTTTCCATGATAATATGATTAAAATATAAGCATCCTTTCATTCATTTTTGGAAAAGTAGTTAAAGAAATCTTAACTAGCATCATCATCTAATTAGAAACATCTTTGGTACTGGGCGTGGATACAATAATTATTAGCCGGATTTGAAAAAGAGAGAAAACTCACGTTCTTCTTTCGACGCTTCAGCGACAGCTAAAATCCAAGAAATTGTAAAGATTGTGAAGAAAGTCTTCAATAAAATTGATCTCCATCTTAAATATTGATGAACAGCCATCATCGACTCTCTCACAGTCGAACTACACGGACAAGAGAAAAAAAATCCTGTCGCCGACCAGCATGCGAGTAGGCCAAAACAGCTCGGCACAGTGGCATGTAAGGTTGTGGGCTTGACATATCGCGGTTAAGCTAACGGGGTGCTCGGTGATTATTGGTGCCGAAGGCTGTTACGTCACGAAAAGGCTCCACACGCGCACCCAGCTGTTCTCTATTGACTGTCAGTTTCTAGACTTTTTTGAAAATTTTGTTTAGTTCTTGACATCTGAGATGAGTTTCCGGTTCAGTGTGTTTTCCTAAAGATCCGTCGTTATAAGAAGGAGGAAAGATGTTCAACCATCAGTGAAGAGAAGGATCAACGAGCAGATAAAACTTGACTCGAAAACCGTTCAAGCAATTTTAAGATGTTTATTATCAACGATTGAGTATGATTTTACGAAAATTGATAAGGTTATATGATTTTATTAGTATGAACAAAAGGAAATGAAAAGATGAGACAGTAACGTCTGCACAATTAGTGCATTAAAAAAAGCTGTGATTAAATGCAGTTTTAGATTTCAACTGCATATCATCGCTGTGTTTGCGATGTCTTTTCTATTTCTTTATTTTTTCGAAAATGAAAAATTGAGATAAAAATATTTTGATTTCTAATTAGAAACAAATATTCTCTGTGCAATTATTGAATAAGAAATATCTTTATAATAATTAAGTAAGCACTAAATTTCTATAATCTTTGAATATTATTGCATTATAGTTTTATATTTTAAAAAAATTCCGATTGGAGTGCAATTTTAAATTAACAGAAACAATTAGCATGTATTTGACATTTTATTTTTCAAAAATGCAAAATTCATTTTTTGTTTAATTATATAATTTTTTTAGTTGCATTAATTTATTTAATTTGTTAATTTCTGTTGCAATTGTTTTGAGTCAATACTGAATGTGTAATATTTTAAAAAATTACTGAAACTGGAGATTTTACTGGACATTTTTTATGAAAATGAAGCACAATATCGTTGATAGAATTCATGTAAATATTGATCCTTGCTGTAGAGTAGATTTTTGAATATTACTGTGAAATAATTTTAGATTTTAATACATTTTCTACCCAGTAAATTGCTTAATATTCAATATTAAGTATAAATATTTAAAACTATTCAAATTATTATTTCTAAGAATTTTATAAAATGAGGCGTGCTATTCGTTATTAAAATTTCAGTTAACGTTAAACTTAAATGGTTGTATAAAATAAAATGGATTCTTTTTTGAAGTTTTTTAGAAATAAAAAAAAAACTCATATTTTATTTCGGATTTGCTGAGGCTGGATATTATTTCTAACTTATAACTTATGCGTTTGTTTGTCTTATGTAAAAGCACTAAAACAAAAAGAAAAGTAGGTAAAATGTAGGTGCTTACATAATGTTTAATTTACACTAGGAAGTTTCCAAAAAAAATGTATTCCTCTGACACTTTTCTTATAAATAATAATAATTTTGTGAATTTTCATCGATAGAAATGTATTATAATGTATTTCAATCTGAACCAAGCTAAAAATATAGATGGCGGATAAACAAAAACAAAAAAATCATTGCCATGCAGTGAGTGCCATGATGCATACATTGACACAGTGCTTATATTCTAAAAACAAATCGCTATCATTTTTAGAAATGGTAAAAGTAACAGCTGGTTTTCTCAAACAGAACACTTTCAAAACTGATGTATTATTTAAGCAACTGGAGCGACCTAAAGAAAACATCTTTCATATAATTCAAATGTAGTTACATTCTTATTTGTCATTTGTAACAACAAAACTCCCTTACAAAATTTCTGTTGTAGAAAAACTATTCAAATGGTAAAAGACATCTAATTTCTCTCTCTCTCTCTCTCTCTCTCTCTTTTCTTGTAAATTAACTCTAATTCATTGATTAGCTTAGTTTAAAAATTTAGCTAATTAAATAATTTTTTTAATGAAAACAATTAATTTCATATTATGAACAACATACATCTTAAAACATTTTACCTTCATTCCGCCGATCCAAATAAATATTTTTTAAAGAAATCTAACATTTAATTCTAATGAACTTTAATAATTCAGTTACAGTTTTTACTTCTTATTTCTAAGCGTGTAACAGAAAGAAATGCATATTGTTAATGGGCATGTGCATCACTAAAAAATCGGTACTGAAATAAAAAGATTCTAATTTTCTTTCTAAACGAAAAAAGGCATAACATTTCCCCTTGAAACTGAAAGTTTCAAAAGAAAAATGTATTATACGAGGGGCTACTTTGATTATCGCTTTAAGCATCATTGTATTTTTGTCTATTCGAGAAGTATAGGTCTGAATTTTCACAGATTTCTAAATTTATCTTCATTTTTTTTCCCCGAGATTGCATTGCATCAGATATTTTGAATCCTTTGCAAATTATTGAATAATCCATTCCTGGCAACTCATTTAATCCACATCTTTATTCAGGAAGTAAAGCAAGGAAATGAAAACTTAATATATAATTCGACCAGGGTTGGAATGAACCCTCTATGGCCCCTTACGACAATTATTCAACAGTTGTAGTTGAATAATTATGTTGTAGAACAATTATTGCAAATCATGCGGCCTCTTTTCTCCTCTCAACTAAAACAGTTTTATGCAGAAAATTTTGAGAAGTAGAGAAAACACAATTTTCAATTATGGATCATTTTCAAGAGAATTCATCTCGGTATTTCGATATGAAATATATTTAAAAATATGTTTAAAATTAATTAAATTAGATTAAAGAATTTTATAGCAACTAAATTGGAATCATTAAACTTATAATCTTTTGCACTTTAAAACAGTATAGAAATCATCTTTGTGCAAGAATATTTTTGAAAGTTATAGCGAAAATACATCAAAATCTAGTTTATTTTTTAATTAATTAAAGTTTTTTTAATTAATTAAAGTTTAATTTAATGAAAAAAATTAAAAAATCAGCAAAGTGCGCTTTTTTAGCCTACAAAAGCTTTGTAAGCTTTAGATCAAATGGTCCAGCCTGTAGAGCGCCAACACACACACACATACACAAACACACATTCATCTTTATTATAAGTAAATACAATTTCAGAAAATGTTGTTTATTCATGTTCATGCAGGATGACAGTTTCATTCTTCCTTGCTTAAAACACGATATCATCAAACCTTAAATATTTCGTTGCTCATCGCTGAAGTTAAGGATAAAAATTGCTAATAAATGATGTGATTTCGTTGAATAATAAGTCGTTTATTTTTTTAACATCGTTGATACCCGTTTTAATGATTTAATACTAGTTTGTATTTCGATTATATCATCCTTATCATTCTGATTTTCATTTGTTTGTAATTATCTTCCTAAAAGTATATTGAAACGGCCAATTAAAATTGTGCGTCTCATAACAGAATTCATTTTTATTCAAAAATCTTTTCAAAGACACATTTTCTCAAATCAAATTTCCTTCTTTACCACTCTCAAATAGTTTCAAAAATCTCTTTTTTTACTTTTATATACACATTGTTGTTATGTGAAAAATAATTATTCCTCTTATTCAGAGCATCATAATTGTGTCATCATATTCAGAACATTATAATTATCTTTCTAAATAAGAAAATCTAACGTTGGGTCTATGAAAATGCTTTTGGCTCTTGAAGATTTTAATTCTTTTCCATTACATTTAAGAATATGAAAAAAGAAAAAAAAATCTCATATACTCAAACCTCTAAATTCTACGATAAATCGATGCGTTAATCTGGAGGACCAAGTATCCTGTATTTGATGCGAAGTAGATGTTTGGAGAGAGGAGTCATAAGCTCAGGTGTCATCCTCGTCATCTGAACATGGTTGAAAATTTTGAGATCCGTCCCAAAATATCTCTCAAGTTACTTTGAAACAGAACGTAAATATAATTACGATACTCAAAAAAAATTAACTGCAATTCTAAATAAATAAAGATTCTAACTCTTCAAGTCTCGTATCAAAAAATGGATAAGAATTTCTCAAGGTGCAAAGGAATTCTTAAACGATAAATTATTTTTCTTTTTATTGCGTTTAAATCTACAGATATGATTGAGAAGAGAAAAAAATGTGTCTCTAATCTATAGACATTTGCATTTTCAACACTTCTGAGTGTCGCATTTGTTTATTTCTTATCTGAATAAACAAAACAAATTGCATGTAATTATTTTGATGTTTGTACATATTTTTCAGGAAGAAGGAACATAAAATAAATCAGCAAATTTTGTGCAGTAATAAATTTTTTACATATTTTAAAGATCAATGGTAACACTATTTAGTTTCTAATATAAATATATATTATTTGAAAAACTCGGTAATTTTAAATTATATAGATTAATAAAAATTTCGATAACTGTCAGGAAAAACAACATAAAATATACTAAGAATTTTAAAACAAAGTACCAAACAATAAAAATTCATCATTCTAAATCTCAATTAAATAAGAAAATACATTTTGAAAATTACAAATTGATTAAATTGAAAATTACAATTACAAAATTACAAATTTTCAATTGATTTTTTTAATAGTTTACTGGGATTATTTTATTAGACAATTAGTTTTAATATTTTCAGTTTCATATAAAATGTGAACGATGTTAATGTGATCAAAAATATCCGAAATGCTTCAATTAAAATGCACTTACAGTTAATATATTCTGCGAACTTTTGTCAAAGACTTTTCTGATTTCTTTAAACATCTGGCAATAGTCAAGAATTAATTTTATTTTATCGTCTGAAAATAAAGTTTTTTTTAAAAGAAGAATTTTAATATTGTCGATTCTTCAAAATGACAAATATAATTGAGTTAAGAATATGTATTAAAATTTGTTATCCAAAAAAAAATTTATTTTTGACAAGAATATTTGAAATATTGCGAAAAGTCTTTAAAGACAATTGCTTATCAAACTCAAAGCATTTGAGTGGAATAAAATGTTTTTAAAAAAGTTGAGAATCAGCCTCAAATGAATTATGGTCAGGAAGACTATCATCTTATGATTAACATCGGATCAAATCGGAGAATTATCGTTTAGTAATCGTCATTTAACAATTAGAGAATTATTGAACAAGTTCCTATCTTGAAAACATAAAAAACAGCTAAAAGGAAAATGTGGAAAATTAACTTATGGATTTTATAAAATGGCAATGTTTCTTATCACAATGTCATGATTATTTGTAAGTATTCGGCAAAAAAAAAAAAGACATTGATTATTGTTCTACGAGTTCCGCATTAATATGGTTGATATGGCTCAGTATGATTATTTTTTTCTTTTTCCGTGGTTGAAATTGTCTCTTCTTGATCTCCATTTTGAATCTATTAATTAGAAAAAGAAATTTCGCTCTGAAGGGATTTCACAAAAATGGCTTTAAAGCATATTGGGATAATAATTGGAAAAAATATTAGCAAAAATGCATTCCAGTCGAAGAAGATTACTTCGAAAGAAATTCAATAAATCTATATCTTTTGTTTTATATCGCCATTTCGAGTATTTTTAGATCTGAATAGTTTATACATTCAATAAATAAAATTATTTTACTTTTGTTTGAGAAAAAAGTAGGATTCTTTTAACAGTCAAGTCAAGACCAAAATATAAGAAAAACTAAAATAAAACTAATAGAGTTTTAAGAAAAAAGAGTTTCTCTTAAAACTCTATTTTCTCCTTTCAAAACCATTTCCCGACAAATTTAACTCATATATATATATATATATCATTAATTTCCGTTTTATGCCAATTCATGCTATCAATGCAATCTGTCTGTAAATCTTGAATCAAACATGATGAAAATTATCTTATCAACTATTTGTGAATTAGTATTATGACAGTACCCTGAATTATAATTATTTTTTATAGTATCAGATAGTACCCCTGCACAGAATAGGCATCGACTGGAGAGGTTTAGGAATCCAGGGCGCCACTCTTTTGTAGATTCATGGTGACAGAATATTAATGCGTTTATGTAATTTTTTAAAAAATAACATGAAGGGCAAAATAATAATAATAATAATAATTCCATTCTTGCGTCCCATTTATCTTACTTACGCCCCTGGTCCATCCCCAGTTGCTTATTAGCAATAAATGTTACAATGGAACAGTGTTTCCAAAGTGTGATACGCGTAACCCCAGGGGTACAATATGAATTTGATGGGGGTACAACTGAGGTGAAAGTCAACCCCCGTAAAATCACGTGACTCTGTCCAAAATGAAAAAAGGCCCAATCATCTGTGGTCCACTGTCCCTCCCCACGTGACCGAAATCGGAGAAACCTTTGTTTTTTACCGCAGACAGGGTTAAGTACCCCCCCGTCGCTACGGCTTATTTGCTTACAGCAGTGCTTGAATGGAAGTTACTGTTTATTCTGTGGTTGCACCGGAGTTAGGTGGGGATATGCACTGCACCGTCCTTTTTGCAAGAGCGGAGGAGGGGAAAAAATTTATATTTTAATTATTATTATTTAATTTATACTTTATTATGAATAATTTTATTTCTCTTTTCTTATTATTTTGTGTATGTTACAAAAAAGAAAAAAGAAATATATTTTTGATTGTAATTAAAATACATCTTTTTTTTTTTTTTTTTGACGAGGGGTACTCAGCGTTACGAAAATTATAGAAGGGGTGCGCATATGTCAAAAGTTTGGGAAACACTGCAATAGAACATCTAACTAACTTAACTAAAATCCAGCTAACTGAATCAAACTCGAAGCGTGTGCAAAGAAATGTTAATCAAAATTTCCTACATGTCAATGATTTTTCTTCGAATAAACCTGAGTAGCACACTATTCTGATTATTCTACTGTCTACATGCTCCTTTTGCCGATCGGAAATTTTCTTGGGGCAATTTATCTTAACCGAGAGTGAAAGTAGAGCGTTGTTATTCGAAAGTAAAATCCAGTTTGGGTGTGGCTCTTCGATTTGCATAAATATGTCGTACAAAATATGGCTACCCATGACTTAACTTTGTTATACTATTTTGATATTTATCATACGTATTGGAATTTTTTTTATATATTTCTAAACCAAAAAGCATTCTATTTTTTTTTAAATATAGTTTTCATGCTCTACTCTCTTTTTTCAACAGTCTGGCAATAGTTTCAGGAGTTTAATTTAATGTACTGTCGGAGATCCATTGTGCATCTCAATTTCTACTACAAATAAAAATAAACATATGTGTTCGATTGTGTATGTTTATGAGTGTGAGTGTGTTTTTTTTTTCCCAAAAGAATAGACCGTTTGACCTAAAACTACAACACCAGACATAAATTTTGAAAGTGGAATATGCACATCGGAGCGATTTTTTAAACTTTAATTAGAATTTTAATATTTAAAAATTCAGCAAAATTTTATCTTTCCCCAACGATAATTTCTGAAAATACAACAGCAAAAATATTATCATTTTATACAATCATAAAACTAAAAAAATTATCATTTTAATGATATTAATTAAAAAATAATTACTTCCATTCAAATATTTAATTGCGTGATTATCTTCTGTTATTGAAAATTAAAGAAAAAAGATTCTGCTTATTATCTGTGAAACTTACATGAAGAATAAGAATTACATTAAGAAATTACAGTACTGCGAAAAAAAGAAAACCAAGCATTGTATTTTTAAGCGCTATGATGTCATGGGATTTGACTCCATTAAGAAGGGTTTTTTTTAAATAAATATGATGATCAGAATAAAAATTAATCTATAAAACTAACAAGCTTTTTTTTCTGTCACAGTTTCAAATCAAAAATATATTTTTGAAAGAATTAGGAATATTAAACTAAGAATAGGGGATTTAATTGGAAGTAAACTTAAATAAAATTCTCAACGAACTAGCTGCTCGCCATATTCATATTGTTTAGAGGATATGGAGCTAATTTTCTAATGTTTTTTTTAAATTTAAATATATGTTTCTACAAGATGTAAAACGTATGTTATTTAATTTCTTAACGAATATAACCTCCAGTAGCTAAAAAAGGTATCAGACATTGGTAGGGGACATACATTGAAATCCCATCAGTCATGACGTGTAAAAAACGATTTTACCTCAGAAATTATTGAACAATGAGGTCCCTCGTAGCAACGAAATGCATAAAATATTTCCATCTCGAAAATTATTGAAAAAAAAAAAGTCAACTAAAAATTTATTCGACATTGTCGATTTAGAATTAAATGACATCCTATGTGTATGAAAAATATAAACCCAAAATGAAAAGGAATATTTTAAATTCCTGCGTTTATTTTCAATAATAGCGAGCCGAAGTGGCCTCGATGCTATCTTGGAATCGTAACCGAAAGTCCACGAGAGTGAGAGCCAATTACGCGGAAGATGTTGCAATGCATTTATATCCGAAAAAGATCAAATATTTTCCTGAAGGTATAGCGTGGAAATTTCTGCATTCATCTGCACGTGATTGTTATAAATGACACATTAATAGTTTTTAAGGAATTTCAATTTAAGAAATGAAATCAATTTTCACGCTTTTAATGTGTTATTTCATAAAAAATTACATTGTTTTGAAATTCTGAATTATTTTAAAATGAAAGCAGTTAGTGGCTTTCAATCACCTTAACACGAAAAAACTGTCCTTAATATGAAAAAATAAACCAAATTGGAAGACTAAAATATTAGAACCAACAATGAAAATTATTTGGACTTCTTTTACTATAATGAAAATATTATTATGAAATACACTTAGAAACATCTTAAAAAATTAATTGAATCGAAATAAAAAAAATTACTTTTTAGCTCAAGTAATTTTTTTTATTACTCGAATAATAAAAAAATGAATCTATCTAATGAAGACTAGTTCTATGAATCATAGCGATTTTCTAAATGTTCAATTCATCCATCTTCTGACTTCCACAATATTGTAACTTCACTTTTTTATTTGTCCTACAAACTACACAGATGACTAACAGAATACCTTTTCTTTACCTATCAGCAAAATGGAGGAAAATCAGGAGATTAAATATTTGACGAAATAATAGAAACAATTTGAATTACAAGTAATCTGCTGTTGGGAAATTAGGCACAAAAAATATTTTTTTAAATACCAAAATTTAGAAAAGTTTGCAGAATTATAAAATTATTATGATTAAACATTTTTTTGGATTTAAAATAATGTAAAAATCTTCTTTGTAATGTAATATTTTTGATAGTGGTAGTAGAAAATGGAAACTCGAATTAAAATTTTTAAAAAAAAAGAAAGCTTTGTTTTGGCTAATTTTTCCCATGTACTCATAAAGTGCTCATGCAAATTTTCATTTTGAACGAAAAAAATTGTTAAAAAACATGATTACATTTTTTTAATTCCTCAAAAATAGTAACTTAATTTATAGGTTAAAACATTGGTATCATTAAAAATATTATTTTTTGAGCTTTAAGAAGATAAGATTATTAAGAACTTAAAACGGGAATAGCAGTTTTGTGCCGTAATATTTCCGAAATTTCGCGCGGGATAACGCCAAAATTTTGCTTAATTTTTAATTAATTAAAATTCTCATCAAATATTCAAAACATCGCCCCGAGTTGCACATCTCAGCTTTCCAAAGTATATATGCCCCAGGTTAAGTGTTCTAAGTCTAAATTGTCTGGCTTGTACCACCCCAAACACACATACACATTTTCATGCCTATTATTTGCAGAGATAGAGATTACACTTAAAATTCAGATTTTACTTTCGACAGAAATTAAAATCTAGATGAAAAAAAGTTACATTTCTTTCATAATGGTGATATTAATTTAATGTAATTAGCAATTACTATGAATTAATATGGTTAATAATTTTGCAACAAATAGTATGTATGCATAATTAAGCGTTCCATCTAAACAAAAGAAAGAGAAATTAATTTTAATAGCTCTTTTAATTTATGAAAAAAGAACTATCTTTACTCTCGTATGCATGTAAATTATTCAACAAGCAATTAAATACGCAATTTAAAAATTAGTCTTTCGTAAATGAATGTTTTTATAGTTAACTAATTTTAATTTTGCTTAATTGTCTAATTAGCGTGAACGAAACTCATTTTTTAATCTGAGAAGAAAAAGAAAGAAAAAAAAATTGTTTCCTTTCATTAAAACTCAACTACCGCTTTTCATTTGTGTTACTGATCACGTAATCTTCTTGACAAGACGCTGGCTTGATGTCGGTTGTCACCCTGAAGCAAATGCTATCTCTCGTCTTGATTTATACAAGCAATCTGCGATAAGCAAACTAACTGTAAGAATACAGAATTAAAAATAACACACTTAAATCTATTCTTAATTGTAATTTAATAACGATTCCAAAAATTCTGCTGAAGGCATCAGAATTATTTATTTATTTCCCACGTATTTTTGCTTTCTCGTAAACAAAGCACACAGCAATAAAATAATGTAATCATCAAAAAATTTGAACACGAGATTTTGATGAATCTCCACATTTCGGGCCTCCTTTGAGTCTTAAGATGAAATATTGTAATCGTCCAAAAATTTGAACACAAGATTTTATAGAATCTCCACGTTTTAGATTTTCTTGAGTTCAAAAAACTCATTTTTTGGAAAATTTCCATCTGTCTTTGATAATGATAACACAAAAACGCTTCGAGCTAGACGGATGAAATTTGGTGTATTGCCTTTATACCAAATTTGTAGATTTCTATCAAATTTTGTGCAAAATCTATTCAGTGGACATTTGTTTGTGTGGTTATTCGAATATAAGTTAACACAATAACTATAAAATGAAGAGAGCTAGGTAGAGAAGATTAATCTCACAGAAATATAGACGTTTATCTAGTATATCTACAATATAAACGTTTTAGAAATTTTAAGCAAAATCCAACAAGGGGTTGACCGTTTTTTGGTCTGTACTTTTAGAAACAGGTAAACGCGATAGCTCAACAACTTGACGACTTTAATATAACAAATTTGGTAAGGGTTTCTGTGACTTAGAGTGTAGTTTTGTGTCAAATTTTTGTTTCAGTAGATTGGAAAAAGCGCGTCTAAAGCACAAATTCAATTTTATGATACTATTAACCTCATTCCAGGGATTTCACCAAAAAACTAGCCAAGGATAATACGAGAGACTCAGTAAAAATTCTAAATTCACGCCGAAGGTTAATAATTCGTACCTATTGCACGCCAATTATCAGGCAAGGTGTTCTTTGGGATAACATCTTTATTAGAGAGTACGCGAGAAAATTTTGGGGCTGTCACTCCCGCTGGTTTGGAATTATGGTCCATCTGTCGCTTTGTCTGTTTGTGAACACTGTACTCAAAAACGCTTTGAGCTAAACGAATGGAATTTATGATATGCGGTCTTACGCATAATTTGTAGATTTTTTTCAAATTTTGATAGAAATCCACAGTTAACAAGTTGATCTAAAAGCAAGCGAACGCGATAATTACAAAATATAAAAAAACTAGACAATAAAATTTAATGTGCATATTTTTTCCATCTAAAGTGCAGATTCACTTAAAATTTTGAACCAAATACAGTAGTGGGTCGATCTATATCCTTTCGAGGGCAAGTAAACGGGGGAAAATCAAAGTAATTTAATAAATCGAATTTGGAATGTGAGTATGTGACTCCAAATGTAATTCTGAGTCAAATTTTGGTTTAAATCGACCAAGAAGAAAAAGACATCCAAAATGCCTATTTGGTTTACTGTACTATACTAAGAATTATAAAACTCTCAGATGCGTGACTCTGGAAATAAAATTCTGAGCACTCGCACTATCGCATTTATGCTACTGTTGTTAAAGGGCGTAGAGAGTTTCCAAGTTCCCACTCCCAATAAGCACGTCTTTTTATATAAAAAATTATGCGAATAGAAATATTTAGCCATTATTTTATTCTTAACAAGTTATTGTAACTGGAAACTTATTTTATAGCGATTTTCAAAGCTCAAATTTTTAATCGGGGACGTTACTATCTGTACATTGCATCATAAGGCATGCATGATTAAAAATCATATAAAATACCTTATATATGATTAAAAATCATATAAAATACCTTATAGAGTCGATCCTCGAAGCGTTTTCCACGATATAAAACAATATCGCACAAAATCCAGTTTTACACTACATTCATGAAAACAGGAAATATTAATAAAAGTCACCGATTAAAAATTTCAGCTAAAAAATCGTTGCAAAAAAAAAAAAAAAAACTTTTGATACATTTTGATAAACTCGTTAAAAATAAAATGATATCTAAATATCACTATTTTTAAAAAAAGAAAAAGATGCTTATTTGGAGTGGAAATTTGGGAATTCGTGGAAATTCTCCACGCGCTTTAACAACCATGGCACAAATGTATACTTTGTGTCAGTATTTTGATTAGTATGATCTTTTATTTGGATATGATTCTACGCTTGCTTTGAAAATAATGTTTACTAGGTGAAATCTGTAAGCAGCTTTGTTGCTTATTACAGCTTCATTTTCAATTCCTTTTTTAAACTTCAGGTAAAATTATTATTTTACTCAATGTTTAATTAATCTCATATCTCAGACTGTCGATTTTATTTTAAAATAAATATTTAAGTGACAATATCTTAAATTTATTACGGAATCAAAACCTTGCTATGAATATTTCTGGTTCTCAGAAAACATAATAAATAGGGAATTTCGTATAATCTTATTTAAATTCTATAGTTGCGGATATTTAAAATTAACGTAATTGGGAGAAGAGATATTTTGTATTTAAAGTTTAGTTTAATTATATTAACGTCATTTTCTTAAAGCAACACTAGGGCTATTTTTGGACAGATCTCGTAATTGTGAACTGTAGTCGGATGACTAAGACGACACCTGAACTGGCACCTCCCTCTCCAAGCGTCCTTACCATGCCAGCTGGAAGGCGTTTGGACCCGACGGCTTCAACGTGCACCAGACCTGCTTACATGACGGTTCTTCGGTGGAATCGGGTCTCGAATCTAAAACTCTCCTATCCCAAAGCTGAGGCCTGACCACCAGCCCACACAAGGCCTTTTATTTTTCAAAGTTTGTTGTTCAAGTATTATTATTATCTTAAATGGCACTAGTATTGATTTTCAGTACATACACAAGAAATTGAATTTATTCTAATTTTATTTAAATGTTGGGTCTCTATTATTACATATTATTTTTAATATCAACCCACTTTTTCTCATTAACATACATCATTTGTTCAAATACATTGAAAATGACCGTTTTTACGAAATACAGAAGGCACTATAGTCGTCAAAAAAAAAAAAAAAAAAACTGATCGCGAAATTTTAACGAATCTCCACTTTCAGACCTTTCTGCCCAAAAAACACATTTTGAGAACTATGTATGTTTGTTTGTGAACACGATAACACAAAAACGCTTTCAATTAAATGAATGAAATTTGAGATAAAGAATTCGCACCAAATTTGCAGATTTCTATAAATTTTGAACGAAACCTATTCAGAAGAAATTTGTCCGTTCAGCTATCCGAATATATGATATGATTACAAAATATAAAGAAATAGATGGATAAAATTTGGTATTAAAATTTAGCACCTAAAGTTTACTACTATCGAATTCTGGATTAAATCTGCTGAAGGGGTGGCTCCTTTTAGTCTGTGCTTTCTCATTCATATAACTGCGATAACTCAAACTTGCAGTGACTTTAATAGATGAAATTTGGTATGTTATTTCGTGATTACAATTGTCGTTCTATATCAATTCTTGTTTACAGTCTGGCGGAAAAATAGTCAAAACACATATTCGATTTTCTGGCGCTTGTGTATTAACCGTATGTCAGAGATTAATTGTGCTTTTATAAAAATAAAAAAAAAATTCCTATAAGTTCAAGCCAGATTCCAGCGATATTCTCATCAAAGATAGACAATTTCGCAAAATAATTCTCCCGAGTCGTATGCAGTTAAAATGATGTAAGTTGCGATTTTCTTTACTATATTGCGCTTGCAATTCTCACGAGTGAAAATAAATATCTTAGAGCTCTCGGTGTTCACAACCTTACCCAGTATTAGAATTTTATGCGTGAAAGCGGATAACACCTTAATTAAAGGGTATATAAGAACGTTTTGTAGAGACCATACCCACTGGTTAGAATTATGTCTTTATGTCTACCTGTTTGTGAATACTATAATTTAAAATCGCTCCGAACTAGACGCTGAAATTTGAGTAAAAACAATAATGCGAGATGCTTGGAGCTATAAAAATGAAATTTGATAAATAGTCTTTGTGCCAAACTTTTAGAATTCCATTAAATTTAAGACATTATTCAGTCACAGAAAATTTGTCTTTCTAGCTGCCCAATTGTTAGAGAATCAGTTTATTACAAAATTTCGAGAGGTAGTTGAATAAAATTTCGTACACTGTTTTAAAATATAAAATGAAGATCTGTACCAAATCTTGAATTAAATCTGTGAAAGAAATAACCATCAGTACTTTCACATGCTTGTAAACGCGATAACTCAAAAACGAAACAGTTAACATAAATAAAACTTCATGCACAGGTTTAGCATCTAAAGTATAGATCATAGTAAATTTTGAACCAAATCTGTTTGATGATTGATTAATTGTCAGCGTGTACTTTCTCACGCATGTAAATATTTTATTCAAAAATGCTTCTAATAAATTAAATACGGTGTGTGATCTCGTTATAAAAACGGTAGCTCTTTAACAGATTTTGATTTCAGTCGTTCGGAGGGGAAAAAAAGAAAAACGCAACTAAAATACATATTCGATTTTTTTTTTTACCATACTACGAATCACAAAATACTCATGTGCAGAAATACTGAAAATAGAGATATTAGTACACTTGTTGTTCATTCTCGTTTGCCCAAAATTCAGAGTTCCATACGGGGAAGAGAGACAACACTTTAATTTGCAAGCATATGAGCTTGTTTCGGGGATACCATTTCCACTGAATAGAGTTATATCCATTCGTCTATGGGCAAGATGCTCAAAAGTGCGTTGAACTAGAAGAATGAAATTTAGTATGTTGAACTAATATCAAATCTGCAGATAACTCTCAAATTCTGAATGAAATCTTTTGAAGGGAAATCTATATATGTGCATATGAACACGATGTTTCATAAAAGCAGAGATAGATGAAATTCGATTCATAATTTCCTCTCTTACCTTATGATTAATCTTCTTATTTTTGGATATCCTCAGGTTAAATGATTCGAAGTAACTACGTAAGATCTATTTTTATATGAAATTTATTTCATTTTTACTATCTTGTTATGAAGTATAAAAGAGAACGTATGGTAATCATCAAAAAATTCAAACATGAGATTTTGATGAAACTTCACTTTTCAGACCTCATGTCAACGACCGCCGATCTGTTTATACATTTACCTTTATATAAGCGAAATTGTTCAAAAATGCTTTTTTTCGGTCGAAATCTGAAACGATCACAATGTCGAATCTTTTCAGGATCTACAATGCTTTCTCTTCGAATATTTCATATACAAGACACTAACAAAGTACAATATTCTGTTTATAATTAAAAACTCATCATCTCCAAACTATATTAATTTTTACTTTAGAAGAATGTTGATTGTTTTAATCTATTTTGAAATAAATACGTTCCAAAAAATTTATTTCAAAACTTCTTTTCATGTGTAGGAACTCGAACACTGAAATGCACAGATTAAATGAACAGAAAGAAATCTTACAAGTACACGGTTTAAGTCTGATATTATGCACAGCATGATTTTTCTCTGTTCTTTAATTTGGATTAAGGTCAAAATTTAAATGTTTGGCTTCTTGAGTTTTAGCAGGCACTTGTTAGGTTTCCCTACGATAAGTTCAAAGAGAAACCATTTCGTCATTATTTTAACCGAATTTTGGGAGGTAAGGTGCAGGTAACACAGTCAAGCCATGAAGGTAAGAAATTTGCAAGCTTATATGTTATTTATATATGTTATTTACCATTTCCTCTGCGGAAATTGTAGTTCTTGAGTTTGTTTCTAATGTAAATACTAAAAAAATCAGATTAATGTTTTATATCAATTTATTTTGATAATAATGATTTAAACAATACCTTCTGCTGAAATATTAAATTAATAAATGAATAAAATTTTGAGCTAAAGCAAAATCTATTTTTATTTAGATGATTTCTATAATATATTACTTTTTTGCCAGTTCTGACGTAAAAGAAAATATTTTCCATGTGAGAAAAATCTCTCTCTATTGCTATATAATATGTACTTTGCTCAATGAATACGATAGTATTATGAAGCTAAACCAATTAAAAAGGAGATATTTTTAATAGTGACAGACGATTTTATCATGTTGCTATAGCAACCATAATAAACTATTTTAATTTTAAATAATCGTTTGGCACCATTTGTTTGCCATATGCTCATTGTTTCATTCGTTAAGATGAGTGAGCACTAAGTAGCTAGTGTAATTATATAGCGAATAATCATTGAATTTTCAATGATTAATATTTCAAGTCTATTGAAATTTCGCTGATATTTCAAGTGTGCAATGTCACGTTCATATTTAATCCATCCAGGTAAAATATCTCAACAATACAGGTAAATTCTTCATAATTCTATTTGCAATTTTATTTATTAATATTATAATAAAATTTCTTTAGTACTCATTGAAGTAATCGCTCTAAAATGACATGATATTGAATTTTGTTTCAAAGTATTCGATAGTTTACTTTTATTATACTGGATTTTGGTACATATTCACTTTTTGGTCTAAGTGAAGATTAGTGTGCACCAGCTGTTTGTCGCCAATATTGTCGCCAATATACCCATCGGATCCCTCTTATAGCAACTGTACTGCTGTTTTGTTTACTACTTTTTGCAATGGTTGAGTTGTACATAAACTACAATTACATTATGAAAAATGTTAAATAAAAAATATTGAAAAAATATCGATTAAAGATTTTAATTTTGTTCTTTATTATAATTAAAATTTATTAAATAAAGAAAGTTAAGCTTACAATTAAAAGTTATTTTCTTTCTTTTTTTTAATGTGAATACGAACAGAAAATATTTATTCTTTTGTAATTTTTAATTGTCAGTATGCACTTTAAAAAAATTGTCTGCATTCTCACTTTAAAAGACAGCTGCAATGGAATTCTTCGCAGTTCTCGTATTTATCTTGGTGTTATAACGGTTGGTTCTCTTCATAATTTGTTATGTCGGGAGTATTTCGAACCTG
>JAPMOR010096484.1:848526-862942 GCA_026543865.1 Argiope aurantia | reverse complement strand
TGTATACATACATATATATATATATATATATATATATATATATATATATATATGAAGTTAGGAAAGGATGCTTGTTTGAAATTTTGTATTGAGAATGGTTTGATATCGAACTGGCAGAATGGATGAAGGGTGAGTGCAATATATATTTTTTACGAGTTGATGAAGGTGGGAAAAGTATGTTTGTTTGAAATTTTATATGGAGAATGTTCCGATTGCTTATTTCTCCGTTTTTTCTTTTCTCTTGGTTATGTACTGTTTCTGTTAACGACACAGTCTTTATGTTCAATGTGATAGGTTCCCGCTCCCACTGCTAGCGAAGCCGTAGGATGTTTTTTTTAAGTTAAAAAATTCTGCTCGGTGCCTTCTACAGATGCCGAAGGATGATGACTTGGCATTGTTGGCGCAGCTGGGTGTACACTAAAATTCACTTTTACCCACTTTTTAATGAAATTCTACATTTATTTTAGTGTACATTATTTTTATGCTTATACTATAAAACAGTAATAATAGAATTGGGATAATTACAAAATTTTTAAAATTTCAACTTTTTATAAAAGACTGAATAACAAGCAATGATATTTATAACCCTTTTAGTACCATAATTTTTCCTGATTGACAAAGTCTATATAATTTTTTCTTCGTTGAATTCTAATTACAGAACATATAGCGAAACGTAATAATCATTATTGAATATGTATATCAAATTTTGGATCATTTTTTACATAAGAAAGAAATTGGAATGCGTAATTTTATTGCAATAGACCATCTTAGCTTTTCCATTTCTTTTAAGGAAGTTTGTAAGAAAATGATCAAATTATGATTTTTATAAGTATAAGTTCTATTCGACTGTCATGGCAGTTGATTTTGGTTTCTAATAACATTGTAAATGGTATCTAAATTCATAAAAATCTGTCTACCTAACATTTCAAACAATGCGTTGTCCACATTATAAATTTATAAAAAATCATTAAAATTAACAGAAATGAATTAAGAACAATTCAACACGGTGATGCACTATATTATGTACTTGAAATAAAACACAATAAAAAGGACGGAAGGCGGACAGTTACTGTTAGTTTGTGTTATTTCTTATAAGAATATTAATTTTTTTTGTAATTTTTTTTAAACTAATAACAAAAACTATAAAATTATATTTTAAGTATGAAGTGATTTATGTAAAGACGAATCTTTTCATCGTGAACCTTCAGAATATTTTGTTTATTCTGACGATCGTTATTAGGTCCTTTTTAAAGAAAACTCATCAATCTGTCTACGAAAGTGGATATTTTTTTTTTTTTGGATTTTTAAAACATCTACATGTATATTTATGAAATGAAGAGTTTCGAATCACTAAAATTTCGAATGTCGAATTTACGGTGCTGTTACCTGTTGGTTCAAGAGGAATACAAACAAATGACAAACCGCTAAAATGTTTACTGTTTGCTTTTCCTTGCTGAATAGGTTGTAGAAAATATGACAAGCAAAGTTTCATCTGTTCTTTTAAAAATAGGAAAAACAGATGTAATACTAAAGCATAAATGTTGCTAGTTCTGTTTATCTGCCATAATCATCAGGACTGCCTGACTTCAATTTTCACGTGCACTTTCAGAATACGGCATATTTTGTGTTAGCTTTGTAGTGTGGTGAGAAAAATTGAATCCCCATTTTATTTATTTATATATTTTTTTCCATTGGCCAAATGAGTTTTGACATTTTTTTTTTTTTACATATAAACGACCCAAATACCAGAACCTCTCACTAATTTTAATTTGTCTTGTGTTTTTGAGTTATCGCTTTCATTAACAATCAAAAAGTGTACCGTTTTATTTATTTTGCTCAAAATTCGGTACCGATTTACAATTTAAATAGTAAGACAATAGGTGAAATTTAGCATGGTTTTTAAAGAAAATTATAGTATCCATACATATCTGAAAAAACAGATTTTGTTTTGATGAATTTAGTTCAAATATCATGTAAAGATTTATTTGGAATAGAAATTGCAAACCAAATTACATCCTTCTAGTAGGCAAGATTTTTGAATTATTGCGTGCACAGACATACAAGCAAAATTTCATAAAGCGAAGGGATTAAAGAGTAGATATTCTTCAAAATATAGAAGTCTAATTTTTTAATGAATGTAGTATTTTATTTTCATTTCCAATAATTTTTTTAAAAATTCACTTCAAGAACCCCAGATTAGTATAATGGCTCATAGTGACATAAGTTAAGGCTTTGAAAGTGGTCGCAATTTCTTTTCAAAGATACCTTGTGATACAGATATTTTTCTGCTGCTTATATCTGTAATTTGCGGTAAATAGCTATCTAATGGAATATCATTTTGGGACTATCGTTATTATTTACGGTATCATCATTCCAGTGAATGTTGAAGAAAGGAGATTATAATATAGAGAGGATAAATGGCTCTGATGCAGGGCATTGCCTCCCTTCGTCAATATTTGTTGTCAGAAATTTTGAGCAAATACAAAAAACGTTTTATCACTGCTATGATTATATAATCTTATTATTTGACAAATATCAGTTTATTTAGCACTCAAAATATTTGTTCATCAGTTATATTTTATAAAAATAATGGACTTCATTAAATGTCCTTTTAGTAAAATTTTCCTCAAACATTACCTTTAATTTGACATTTAAATATATGCTTTTAATAATTTTGAGGCATTTTGATTAAAATTAATACTGGATGTTTTGAAATTTCTTTGAATATTGAAATTAAAAAATACGAGAAAATGAATTAGTTAATTCGATATTTTACATATGATAAATATATTTTTAGTGTATACAAAGTAATGTCTACGAAAAAGGGAAGAATTTAAAAAATCAACAATGAAATATTCTGATAAGGAGTGATTGAAATTTGAATAAGTCTGGTGAAAGAAGTAATACAAGCCTAAATAAATTTTCACTCCATTTTTGAATTTAAGAAACTTTTGGCTATTTAATTTATAATTATTCTTAGTGTCAAGTTACAAGCGCTTGAAATGAAACTAACCTTGAAAACAAATTTTAAGTCTATTTCCATGACTAATAGAGGTCTTTGAAGTGAAATACATATTTACTTTCAGAATAGAAGGAGTTTCAAGATTTTCACAACCGGAATTCCAGTCGATACGCCAACGCAACAACGCACTTGCAACATCACGAATTGTTCTTTTAAATGGCCAGAACACACGTGACAAGTTCTGCATTTGACTTCAAAAAACAAAACCGAAACTCTTGTATCTTGGATAATATGTTTACAAAGTGTTCTACAGTGCGAAACAAGGGAATAAAGAGATAGAAGAGTAAAAAGAAAATGGCGAGTTCGAGAGAAAGAAAAGAGGCTAGTTCCAATGAGCAGAACTCTATTTGCTTCCGAACATCTTCGATGATTTAACAAGATTTGACCCATATTTCTCTGGCGAACAATAAGATATTAACTCCATTGAAAAATCACTTCTTAGATCTGACCTTTCGTATAGATTCAATCTCAATTTAATTCCTAGACAATAAGGTAGAATACAAAGGAATAAAAACTATGTATTATGGTTCAGGAGAGAACTCAGAAAGTAAAAGCTTCGTTCTTTTGTTCATCTTTTTTGAGGTGTAAAAGGAAAGTATTTCTAATTCTCTTCTCAGTATTAATAAGCGGACGGGAAAAGTTTCTTCTGTAATTAATATTGAGCTCAAAATATATACTATAATTGAGTTGTCGGGATGCATGAATTTCATTTTGAGTTTTAAAATTGGAACAATATTTCTCCAAGGCAAATATCTTTATTCTGTATGAAATCGTTGTTAAAATAATAATAATATTTTCATTTTTCTGTGTTTTATAAAATTTGAAATGCATATACTGAAATAACTGAAATATTAATATTAATATGGTGGATTTCCGATTAAATAACTGTCAAACATCACAAAATTTGAGATTAAAATTGCAGATTAATTTAAAAACATCGGTAGTTGTCTCAGCGAAACTTTCTCTCATGCTCTCTAATAAAGGTGATATCCCCCCCCCCGCCACCCCGCAAAAATTTGTGGACCTTGGGCTTGGTAAGAGAACGCTTTACACTGGATTGGCGTACAATAGTAATGAAATATTAAACTTTGAGTTCAATTTATCATTTTTACTGAATTTATTGTGTGATACTTGGCGAAGGTTTTTTTTCTTTGGTTATTAATCGCTGACATGCTCTTAATAGTAACCGAAAATCAAATTTGTGCTTCAGAGACAATTTTTCTAAACGATTGAAGCAAAAATTTGACTTGAGCTACGATTGTAGCCACATAATCACACACAAAATTTGATGCATTTAACTCATTGCGTTTTTTAATTTATTTCGTTTACATGTTTCTAAAATCTGATAAGTGCCTACAATAAAGATGTTAAATTTGTGTACCGAATTTAATCCCTCTACTTCTCTTCATTTTGTAGTCATCGTGTTAGCTTACATTCGAACAGACAGATTTGCTCTTAACGGATTCTGTTCAAGGGCTTTGAAATCTACAAATTTGATTTAAAGACCATCAACCAAATCGTATTCCTCTAGCTCAAAGATTTTTTTGGCTATCTTTGTCACAGATAGACAGACATTTTCCAAAAATATTTTTCTGGAACTCAGTGAGGTTTAAAACGTGAAGATTCGTTAAAATCTCGAATTTGAATTTTTGGACGATTACAGCACTTTTTTTGTACTTGGCGATGGGATAGTTAAGTAGCCATAATGGCTGCCATCATTGTCACCAGAGGAATCAAGAGCATACTTAATTATACAGTAACTTTTTATTTTCTTGCTTGAGGTAACCCTTCGAGTACTCAAAATTTTTTTCAGAAATGATATTTTCATATTTAAATTTTAAATTCTGGATTTCAAAATACGCTATCTAAAGACTACTAAACAAATGATCACTGAATTCTCTTTATTATTATCAAATTTATATCCGTGCTCTATTGCAATATATTTTTTAATATATTCAGCTGTTAAAAAGGAAACAAATATAATAAATTTAAGTTCATAAAATAATTTAAAAATCTGATTATTTTTCATAAAATTGAATGATAACTGAAAGATTTATAGTATTTGTTTTATCCTGCAAACCTGAAATTTTTCGTTTTTAAATGTCCTCATTTTACTAAAAAAAGCTTGAAAAAAATACTTGAGTCAATTCCCAGTCATATTTCCTCTGAAATGTGCTAATTCAAAATTAATTTTAGCATAGATTGCACATCTTATAAGTGGGAGATGGATGTGAAGACGATCAACATATACATGAGATAACATGTTTCAATAGCTTCAATTATTTGTGTCAACTATCTATGATTTCATAAGAATTGACTTGTTGGTTAAAAATTATGCTTATTAAGGTATCCGACTACATTAGAAACACTTCTTATCGACCACACTGGCGAATTCCTTTTTTTATTATTATTTCTTGTAGTTCAGATTTTCCTCTTTCCAAAATAGTATCTTTTCTAGGAAAAGGAAGCCTGGCCTATTATCCAGGAGAATTTTAAACAATTTTTTAGCTAAAATTTAGAATTCTAAATAATTTAGAATTGTTAAAGATGTGTTTTTGTGGAAGCACAACGTCTGAGAATGTTTTTAACTATTTAAAGAAAAGGTTATCATATCAACAGAAATAAAGTTTCCAATCTTTCAAAAAAGCCAAGATGTTCATGGGCTATAAAAAAGGTTTTTGAAATATAAATAATGAAATATAATAATGGGAAGTACTCGCATAATAATGTGTCTAATTTGCATGTTGTCTCTTCATAAATAAAATACTTCCTTTTGATTTTAAAATTTTTCTTTACAGTTAAAATTTTTAATAAAACTCCTACACTCCTACGCGAAAAAGATTAAATTAATTAAATAAAGTATAATAATTAATCTTTAAAAAAATAGAAAAACTTAAGTTAAATGCGAGAATTAGAATTCTATTTAGTTATTGCACTCACAACTTAAAATAAAAACTAACGGGCTATTATTCTCCCCGAAACTTTCTTGTATACTTTCTAAATAAAGATATTATCTCCCTCACACTCATATAACATTGTTCACCTTGAGAAAGGCTGTGATGATGATGATGATGTGTCGTGTCCGCGTTACCACGGAAAGGGGTTGCAGTAGCTTCTGAGGGTAAAAACCCCTGAGCACCCAAGGGCAGAAGTCTGACTTCTAGCTCAAATGAGGATGACACTCACACATTCGCTTGCACAACTCCTTTTTACAGGGGGTGCACATTCACATACCTCACAGATGGAGCATAGATGAAGAACAACCATGCCCGAACCGGGATTCGAACCCGAGACGCCCAGATCACGAGGAAGACCCGCTATCCCTATGCCAGGACGCCGGCTATTTAATAAATATTATTCGATTATTGAAATTTGATCTAAAAATATTTTAATTAAATTCTATTCGGTGTATACTGGTTTTTATAATTTAAATACTGTTATATCCACAGAGATAAAGAAAAATTTTAGTATTTAATTTTGCTTTAAAATAAATTCTAAAGGTCAAATAATACTATACAAGTTGAATTTTTCGAAACAGAAAAAAGAATGAAACAAAAATTTCAATATAATACTTTTTTATGAAAATAAATGGAATTCCTAAAAGTAAATTCCTCTTACTTTAAAGATTTTTTTTTGCAATTTAAATTATTAATAAAGCATATACAATAAGTATTTTTAGCATATAATTTATATTTCATCAGAATTCTACCAAAAATTAGTTAAATTGAATTCTAGTTCAAAGCACAATACCTTATACCTTTTGAAGAAGAATTATTTTGTTTTTGTGTATGTACAATAGCATTTCAAATGTTTATAATTTATTAGTCTAGACAAACACTTCGTGACTTCATTTAAATCAATTTAAAATTGTGAAATCACGAAATGGAACACCTATTATAAAGCAAGGGCATCGCTGAAGATGAAATACTCATCAAAGTTTAATACACTATAGAAATAGAAATCGAAGAACATTTTATGAACCAAGTTTAAATAAGAGGTATCAAGTTAATGAAGTTTGAACCAACAAGCATGATTTTTAGATATATTAAAGCTGGCGAATTTGATGTGAAAAATATCTCAAATTTAAAAATGAAAGCTTAAGAAATACAATAAAGATTATTTTTGGTTTTTATTTGCATATTTTTCGCCTCCATTTTGGTGAAAAATAGTTCGTTCATTATCAATTTTTGAAACAGTTTCGTTTGAGTATCGTGAAGAAAATTAAAGATGTTTCAAAAATCATTCATTGAGACATCATAGCTTGTTCAACACACAAAGTTTTAGACTTGATTCTTCAACATTTTATTCTTTTTTATATATATATTATTCTATTCATCTATATAATATTCTATTCTTCAATTTTTAAAATTTTTCTCTTGATTGTTCTACAGTGTTGATGTGCACACACAAAAAATATCTTTTTAATATCATCTCAATGCACGTGTGCATAAATGTATTGTAGTAACCAAAACAATGAGATTTATTGTTGCAAAATATGCCTGAAAATAATTTAAAAAAATTTATTGGAAAAAAATCGAGTGAAAGCTAAATTGGCATCATTGAAGAGTTTATTGTTTTATAATTTTAAAACGACGTAAAATACTTTTATGAAATAATGTAACTTGAAATTATTGAGGAAAAACACTTTAAAATATTTATTAATTTACAATTAAAAACTAATTAAATTTCTAATACGTTTATCCGTGAACACTATTCTTCATGAAGTAACTACGTGCAATTTTATTAATCTAGGCCCAATAATTTACTTTGTAGAGTGTTGTGAGTGAATTTTGCATCATACATATGGCATTGTAAAAGATAATTCAGTTGTGACGTTAAACAGTTATTGCTTATACACGAGATAATCACATAATATTTTGTAACAACTCAACTCTCTCTGTATAGCTGGATCAACTCAACTCTTCATTTTTGCTTTATGTTTGGAACTGTTGTTACGTTTTTAAGTTGGAGTAAAAAACAAGAATTCGAATTGCGTTTGTGTTTGCGTTTAAAAGTCGTTTGTTACAATTCAGAAGTGGGAATTACAGGCCATTTTAATTTTCAATTCTGTTTAAAGTACAAAATGTCACCTTTAACGCGACTTCGTAAGGAACAGTTACGTTTTGTAGCCGAAGAATTATCCGAAGATGTTCCATCTAGTGACTTGAAAATTCCAGATTTGAGAAAGTTAATATTAAATAGTAAAAACTATGATGAAGAAATGGTAAGAGGAATGGTTGATATTTTAATTGAAGAAGCTGAACAGGATCGACAAACCAAGCGGGAAGAAGCCGAGAGACAAGCCAAGCGGGAAGAAGCCGAGAGACAGGCCAAACGGGAAGAAGCCGAGCGACAAGAAAAGCGGGAAGAAGCGGAAAGAAAACATGCTTTAGAACTTAAAAAGTTAGAGATTGCTGCTGAAACTTCAGATTTCGTTGGCTCAGAATTATTACCATCGGCTCCAAAAGTTGATTGGCAGTCACAATTGAGAAAATTTTGCACTAGTAGTGAAGACATCGGCCTTTATTTAGTTCACTTTGAGAAGGTCATGAAACGAGCACAAATGCCAAATACGCTGTGGATGGCATGCTTGGTTAATCAGCTACCAACTGAAATTGTGCAAATGATTATGAGAGAACCGGAAGAACAGTCCGAAAATTATGAGTATATGAAGTCACTTTTACTTAAGCGTTATAAATTAAGTGCTGAAAAATTTAGGCAATTATTTTATTCACATGAGATTACTTGTGGTAAGACATGGAAAGAATATTATCATGAGCTGGAAACATTTTTTAATGGGTGGACCGCAGGGCTTAAAATAAACAGTTTTGCGAGTTTGAAGGATTTAATCATCGCAGATCAAATGAAATCCCACACACCTCCAGAAATTCGTGAACATTATTTGGATCAATGGACACAAATAGTTTCCCCATACATTCTTGCTGAAAAGGTTGATGAATTTATTGAACTAAAGGATAATTTCAAGAAAAGTGGTCATTTTAATAGTAAACAATAGCATTAAGTTTGCAAAAGAAGAAAATTACGCCATTAGTAAACAAACTGATCCAAGTCGATTTAAAAACAATCCACCCATCTGCTATAATTGCTTTGAAAGTGGACATTTTGCTCGCGATTGTGCACAGCCCAAGCGACCAAAATTTTGCACTGCATGTAAGAAGGAGGGTCACGGGACAAAAGAATGTCCAAATAAAATACCTTCACCATCAGTCAACGCAATTTCGGCTGCCAGTCGCGTTAATAACACAACAAAGAATATCAGTATTGAAGGAGAAAATACCAGCGCTCTTATGGATACTGCAGCTGATATATCTATGTTGAAATATAGTTTTGCTCAACGGTTAAATAAAAACATGAACAGAAAAGTTACTATTCCAATTAGAGGTATTGGAGGTGTGAAAAAATCACTCGGAATCATTATTGTTAACGTGATTATTGACAAAGTAAAGCTACGTGAAGTGTTATTTTATGTTGTGAATGATGATACTTTTGAGGGTCCTGACGTCCTCATAGGCAATGACATTATTGATTCTCCCAATGTGGTTATGGTTCGAAATCAAGGGAGATCCAAATTAGTTAATATTGATGAGTTGAGCTTTTTACGTGATTTTCAAGTGGATGAAATGCCTGATAGAGCTGTGTTAAGGACTCTTAAAGAATTTGTGATTGAACCACGCACAATTCAATGGGTCACCGTTTTTAGTGAGGGTAAAAGAAGTGATGGATATGTATCCTACAGTACTCAAGACAATATGTCTAATGGTGTTACTTCTGTATATGATGGCAAAACACAAGTACCTATAATGAATCCAAGCAATTTACATTTACAACTAAAGAAAAATCGTGCAATTTTTAGAGGAAATTGGGTGCCTGAAAACAAATGTAACTTTAATATTGAATAAAAAAAGACTTCAACGCCTACTGTACTTTTAACAAAAGAAATTTTGCGAAATCCTATCGATTTAAAGTCTGTTAAATTTGGACCATCCATAAATGAAGAACAGCAACACATTTTATGCAAGTTATTAAATGAATTTAGACTGTGTTTTGCTCTAAAGTCAGATGAACTAGGATGTATTAACAACACAACAATGCATATAACTGAGACTCCAGGTAGCAAACCTGTATCTCGTTCACCATATCGAGCATCTAACTACGAAAGGCAAATTTTAAGAGAAATAGTTCAAGAACTGAAAGGACAGGGTGTCATTCGAGATAGTTGTTCAGAATATAGTAGTCCAGTTTTGCTGGTATCAAAGAAAACAGGAGATAAAAGAATGGTAATTGATTACAGACATTTGAACTCGCAGACTATTAAAGATAAATTTCCACTTCCATGCATTGATGATTTGCTTGAGAGACTTTCAGGTTTTAATTTGTTCTGCATTCTTGATGCATGCCAGGGATTCAATCAGATACCAATGGATGAAGAATCTTCACGAAAAGCGGCGTTTACTACACCTGATGGACATTATGAGCCAACACGTTTATTTTTTGGATTGTCGAATGGACCTCCTGTATTTCAACGAGCCATGTCTTTGGCTTTAGGAGATTTACTATGAAGCGGTGTCTCATGTTTTGTGGATGACATATTCTTTGGTTCGACCGATTTTGATGATATGATAGCGAAGCTGAGACAAGTGCTCGAAAAATTGCTAAATGCTGGAGTGACATTGAAATTGTCTAAATGTGAGTTTGGAATGTCAGAAATAGAATATATGGGTTTTGTAATCGATAAAGATGGAATACGACCAGGTCCAAGAAAACTTGCTGCAATTGCCGAGTATCCGGTTCCTAAGAGCAAATATGAATTACGTCGTTTTCTTGGCTTAACTAGTTTCTTTCGCCGTTTTATTACACGATACGCTTCAGTAGCTGAACCCCTCACATGGTTACTAAAGAAAAATTCCTTATTTATATGGACTGTAGATAAAAAGGAAGCATTTGAAGAATTACGTTCTAAGTTAATATCTAGACCAGCATTAAAATTATTTGATCCAAAGGATGAAACTGAATTACACACCGATGCTAGTTCAGTAGGATTAGCAGGTATGCTGTTACAACGAAATAAATATAATAATGCATTTCAGTTAGTTTATTGTGTAAGCCGTCGGACCACTCAAGAAGAAGAGACGTATCATTCAAGCCGTTTGGAACTAATAGCTGCTGTCTGGTCGATGACTAGGCTTAGACCTCTCTTATTAGGTTTACATTTCACGTTGGTCACTGATTGTTCAGCCATAACATATTTGCATACACAGAAAAACATTAAACCTCATATTGCAAGATGGATTGAACTATTAAGAGAATTTGATTACGAGGTTAAACATAGAGATGGTGCAAAAATGGCTCATGTAGATGCTCTTAGTCGATCACCAATTGAAGAGAGAACATGTGCACCATTAGATGAAATAGAAGTTACGAGTCCTGTAGAGCTAACTAGTCAGCCTAAAGTATTTTACATCTCTACTGAAGAAGACCGGGTAGCTCTTATACAAGCTCAAGATAAGGATCTACAAAAAATTATATCTTCCTTAAAAAAGCCACAGAAAGTAAGAACCCGAGAAGAAAAGCAGTTGGCTGAAAGCTTTGATCTCATAGATGGAATACTTTATCGCATCCATCATGAATCTGGCGATTTGCAAAATATGCGAAAACTGTTTGTAATGCCTAAATCAATGCGAAAGTACCTTGCAGTTCGCGTCCACGACTTTGCTGGTCATTTTGGAATGGAAAAAGTAGTTCAAATGATACGTAAACAATTTTGGTTTCCCCGTATGACAAGCTACATTAAGCAACATATTAGACAGTGTGTTGTATGTGCATATTCAAAAGTACCAGGGGTAAAAAGCCAAGGCAAATTGAATTCTATATCACCTGGAAGTCGGCCATTTGAAATTATTCACATGGATTTTCTTGGTTCTTTTGTAACAAGTGCGTCTAGGAATAAGGAACTGTTAGTTTTTATCGACAATATGACTAAATTTGTACGTGTTCGTCCATGTCCTAGCTGTTCAACTAAAAACGTTTTAAAGTACCTAGACGAATTTACAAATGACTTTGGTTGTCCAAGGCGTATCGTGACAGACAGAGGAAGTTGTTTCTCATCATCTTTATTTGAAGACTATTGCAAACAGTTTGGAATCAAGCATACATTAAATTCTAGTCAAAGACCGCAAGCTAATGGACAAGTTGAACGCATTAATCGAATACTCATTCCAATGATATCATCCAGTGTTCAAACAGAATCTCACAAAGATTGGGATAAAATATTGCCAGAAGTACTACGATGCATTAACTGGTCCCCAAGTAAATCGACTGGGAAACCTCCTTTTGAACTTTTGTATGGATACACATCAGTAAAATTGGGATATCTTCCTCAAGATCTGCTACCAACGTCCAATGAGTACGTAAAGCCGACCAAATTGCAAAGAGGTGCTCAGGAAAATATTAGGGTTGCACAAGAAAAGATGAAAAAGAATTATGACAAACATCGATGTAGACCACAAAATTACAATATAGGTTATGTTGTGGTTGTAAGACGATTGCCTGAACAAACTTTATTATCAAATTCTAAAACTCAAACTAAGTACAGAGGTCCTTTAACAATCATCAAGGTATTACCATCGGATACTTATCAAGTTACTGACCTACGCAAGGTTGGACAAGGGAGAAAAAGACAACCTAATTATACAACTACCGCTCACGCTTCTCAGTTGAAACTGTTTCATCTTATCATAGAAGATGAAGATCTATCTGATGGTGACAGTGAGGACCTAATTACCAGTTACTGCAATGGCTGTTCCGATGAAAATTCATGTATAGAGAACACTCGACCAACAAGAGTTAGACGCATACCACACCACTTGAAAGACTATAAGCTGTATTAGAGGGACGAGGTCGGCCCATAGTCAGGATGATCGAATGTAAAAGATAATTCAGTTGTGATGTAAAACAGTTATTGCTTATACACGAGATACTCACATTATATTTTGTAACAACTCAACTCTCTCTGTATAGCTGGATCAACTCAACTCTTCATTTTTGTTTTATGTTTGGAACTGTTGTTACGTTTTTAAGTTGGAGTAAAAAACAAGAATTCGAATTGCGTTTGTGTTTGTGTTTAAAAGTCGTTTATTACAGCATAATGCAATTTACAGATAGTAGGTTGGCCTATAAGCATTATCATGATGAAATTCCTTGCTCTGTAATAAGAAATGTAGTTATTGAATTTTTTTTATTTGCTCAAATTCACAAAAATGCATTCCAATTTTTTTTATGAATTTATATTTCGAAGATTGTCTTTTCAGGACTTTTATGGTTTTACATTTCAAAGATTGTATATTAAGATTAATATATCAAAGAATGAGCAATAAGTTCTTTTCAAATCGTATATTACAAGCTTAAAAATTTCATAAGTGAGGTTTTAGAATTTTATTGCAAAAAAATCTTTCATTTGTTCAATATATAATTAGGTACATGAATTATCTTTTGGACAGAACAAATAAATCTGTAACCTTAGCTCGAGTTATTAGGATTGCATAATGCTTCATGATTTTTTTTCTTTTAAATAATTTCCTTGCCAAACTAACGTGTATTGTTTGGCTCAAAATTTATTGACACACTAGCGGATCTTTCCAATAGTGGCTCCCTATGAGATTGGATCAGTCTATTAAAACCGTAGGTGAGGAAAGAAGGGAAATGGAGGTTGCGCGCGCATGCGCTGTTTGTTGTTTAGATGCTAGAGTTTTCAACTAGAGAGATGAGAATCGGGTTTTCAAAATTTCTATTGAACACATTTTCATTTTCATCGAAATGAAGTTAAGTCAGGGCAGGTAAATTTAAAGGAGATGTACGGAGTCAAAGAAATATAAAAATAAATATGAGCCAAATTTAATTTTTAAGAGTGCAAGTATAATAATTTTAGTTACTGTCTGTTTAAATTTAATTTTTACTCTGCATTTATATTGTTTTAAGTTTCCATTTTAAGTCTTAGTGCTAACTATCTCCGTGAAGTCTCTTCACTGTATATTATATATATATATATAAATATATATTCTGTATTCTTTCGCATATCAAAGGAAGAACATTTTCGGTACTTTTCCGTTAGCCGGCCGCAAGCGAAAAATCGCCAAATAATGTAGAATTACGCCAAATAGGCTTTTGGTTCACAATCCGTTCGTAGCCATCCATTTCTTTGAAAAAGCCTTTTAAGATAAAAGAAGAAACTGTATCCTTTTCAAAACTTGACTTCCACTCTTTAAATTCATTATCGGTATGAAAAGTTTAGGTTTCAAATTTATATCGTTGTGATTTTCAGTCAGATGTTTATGTATATCTACAATTGTTCTCATCTTAACATCACAAACAGGACAA
>JAPMOR010096484.1:798818-847642 GCA_026543865.1 Argiope aurantia | reverse complement strand
AGAAAAGGAATGAGGAAAAAGCCCTTCGACATTTTATCCCTGGTCTTATATAACTTATGATTTTGATAGGGAAAACATTTCTTCATAGCGCTAATATATTAATAAGATTCTGATAGGGATTTCTGACGCATGTCAATCACATGTAAGGGAAACACAGGGATCTTTTAAAAAGAATGTGCTTACTGGACAGTTTTTTACCCCTTCACGCGTAGCGTGCGAAAGTACGACTTTTAGCTGAGTCAGTAATTTAACAAAGCTTCTCTTGAATTAATTAAGTAGAGACAGTGGAATTGGATCACGAAATAAGAGAATATTTTAGAATAAAGTTACTATGGGCTAAATTAAAATAAAATCTTGAAAATTAATTAAATTGAAATCAGAGTTAAAATATCATTACATATATATATATATATATATATATATATATATATATATATATATATATATATAAACACACTTCAAAAGAAGTAGAAGAAAGAAAAAAAAACCCGGTTGAAACCAAAGAATTTTAAAACAGCATTAATTTTCAAACCGCTGGTGTAAAAGTCTGCATATCTAGCTAATTCGAAGCAGGGACAAAATAATAATAATAATAATAATAATAAACTTTATTAAAATCGCGTCTGTTTCTTCCTACGAACCACATGTTTTGATTTTCAGAGAAACAGCGCATGCGCGCGCAACCTCCATTTCCCTTCTTTCCCCACCTACGGTTTTAATAGACTGATCCAATGTCATAGTGAGCCACTATTGGAAAGATCCGCTAGTAATTTATTGTGGTGCTCATATAATTTAAAAACACAAGGCTGACCCGAATTCCAATATGGTCTCAACTTTTTAATCTTTAAAGACTAATTAAATAAACAAAATATAGTATTCTTTTTCAAATATTAACAATAGATTTACTCGTAAATTATTTTGGATGCGATTTATTACTGGATGCTAATATTGTTAAATAAGATGTCTTTCAAATATGTATATGTATTTAAACTACTTCAAAAATGGAAAATTTTGCTGATACATTGGAATAATATATCGTAATGCGATTTAATTCTGTATTTTTATTTACATAAATATTTTATTTTATTTTTACTTTTCTATTTACATTTTTTTTATATCGAACCTTAATTATAAGTTTTACATTTATGAATACATCAAGCTTAATTTATCAATTTAAGGAAATAAATAACAAGTAATTTTTCAATTATTATTTATAACAATTACTGAACAATACTTTACATTATTTTATCAAATATTTTTTTCTTATTCTGTAAAAATTATTTGTTTCTCTAACTGCTATAGTTTCTGAATTGAGTTTGATAAAAATGATAAAGAGCTTTCTAAGAAACCGAAGTTAGATTTTGTATAGGTATAAAGATTAAACATCTATTTAATAAGTGCATTTCAATTAGATTGTAACAAGGAAGAGAAATTTTAAAACAAATCAGTGACATTTGACCTTTAATTAAACTTTTCAGTTATTTATAGAATTTGATATGTCAAAACCTTATATATAGAGAGATACACTGTCAAATTTATTTGGCTAAAAAAAATTACATCTGTATTTTCTATGCTCTGCTTGTTTACTGTCGTCACATTTTTCCAAGGCGTATTAAATGAATATTGAAAGAAATATAAATCCATGTACCTTTCTAATTCAAGATACTTCACTTTCTATAATACCCATCACTTTTACTTTGTTAATTTAATTTTGGAATTTATTGCTCGTTATCTAGAGCATAAACGTAAAATAACCTGAAATTAGATGCTAGATGACACCAACGTCACTATGATATCGCATGAATTGATTCCATTACCAAGCTTAATGTGACCAGGCATTTTATCTTAATAAAATAATCAAAAGTTGCAGTTATTAGTTTCTGTTTTGATTCCTATTAGGTTGAAATATAATTTTTAGCAGTATATTTATGTGAAGAAAGGGTAACACGGCCAAAACTATAAGTATCTAAGATAATGCAAAGAACCTGAATAAACTACTGAAGTTTGTTATATCACTTTCACAACTATCACTGCCTTCACCTGTGACAATGTGATTACAAATATAAACAATTTTGCGAGTGAATAAGACATTTGAATACGTGTAGGTTTGCCCATTACATGATATGGCGATATACAGTCAAGTAATGTGTTGTCCAGATTAGGTGGACGATAAGAACGTAACAATATGAAGTTAATGATGCAACTATATCTATTTCATATCTTCAATGTCATCGCGTCTGCTATAATTCAATTGTTTATTGATAAGCAAAGAAAGGAAGGCACAATTTTTCTTGATTTTTGAAAAGTCAATAGCTATATCCCAAAAGCAAGATAATATGTAAATATGATATGTATCATATATGTAAAAAGATACTATGAAATTTCAAATTGCAAATAAGTATAGATTAAATATTGCTTTAAAACATGTATTTATTATGAATGAGCGCTTGTATAAGAAATACAGTAAGTCTACGCCCTTTAAATCTCAATTTTCATTCTTATTAAAAAATAAGCCAAATTTATATGACTATTAATTTAAATCACCTTGTCTGGTGGATAAATTTCTTTTAAATATCAGCTTTAAATATTATAGCGGGTGGTCTAATATGTTTGTAGAACTGCCTTCATCCTTAGTATTATTTTAAAATATTAATTTTTTTCTTTTTATCTTATTTAGTTATTTTTTTCTTCCTGAGAATTTGAAAAACAACGGAAATGATAATAATAATAACAAAGAAACAATCCAGGAAATAAGTAAGTAAATAAGAGATACTTAGACCCGGAACTACATGCCAAACCAACACCTCTCAAACTGCCACAAAAACATCACCATTCGCTAACCACTCATCGCTATGTAACAGACTGAAAAATAAGAAAGCTCATTTTCTCACTTTTAATTTATTTGTGTAAAAGTTTGCAGCTTAAATTTTGAGCTCGACCATCCTTGTATCAAAACTAAATTCGCTCTTGTTTTTTTGTTTTTTCGTCTTTTTTTTGGTGTATGATTTAGGGTTTGCTTTCATATTTTCCTTTCAATAAGGTGTCTACTTCAATAAATGTTTTTTTTTCTTTTGTGAACAATCCCACAATGAAATAAAATACATAGATAATATTCTTAAATACTTTTCATATGATTAAAATTTGAAGTTTCGAACAACTCAGAGGTAAAATTGTTGTTTTTTAGTTATATTTCATTTCTGCTCTTTTGAGCAGTTTTTTTAATGCTGCAGTCCTCTTTTTTTGAGTTAACGAACCGCCAATTAATGTTTCTCATATTTGTACACCAATCTTCTTTGGTGGGCAGTTTAATAGCCAAGAATATTGATTGCGTTTAACATCAATTAAATCTGTTTTGTTTTACCTTTGAGTGCATCACATGTTTCCAAGATATAAATTCTCAACGATCTTCTGATCTACTCAGTAATATATTTTCATACTTCAAATTATGACATTTAATTTGAATTTAATTCAAAGAAGGAAATGTACGAAGAACGAGAAAGTATTATCAATACGAGAAAATATTGCGTTATCTTTAAAAGTCGTTGTTTGGATATCATAAAAAAAATTCGAACTCGAGATCTTGAATGTCTAAGTTTTAAACTTCCTTGAATTCAAAAACACATTTTTAGCATTATGCCTGTCTGTCTCTGAATAAAATAACTCAAAAACGCTTTGAACTAAACAAATGAAATCTAGTATATACTTTTTACACCAAATTTGTTTATTTCTATTAAACCTTAAACAAAATCCATTCTGAGGAACTGTGCCTGTCTAGATGGTCAAATACAAGTAAACTTGATAACTATAAAGAGAAGAGAGTTTGATGGATAAAATTTGACACACAGATTTAACATTTAGATACCTTTCAAATTTGGAACCAAATCCGTCAAGGCTTTTCTGTCGATCTGTATTTTCACAAGCATGTACATGCGATAGCTCAAAAATGTAATGATTTAAATGTATCAAATCTTATATGTGATATTGTGACTACAATTGTATGCCAAAATTTGGTTAAATTCGGTTGGAAAAAACGAGTCAGAAGCACAAATTTGATTTGCGAGAATTACTAACCATATGCCAATAATTAATCGCAAAGAATCACATGAAAGATTCAGTAAAAATACTGAAGTCACGCCAAAGATTAATATTTCATAACTATTTTAAGCCAATCCCATGCAAGACATGCATCGAAGTGAGAGGAGTAACACTAATATGAGAAAGTTTTAGGGAGACTGCCCAGCTGTTTTTTTAAATTTCGTAATTAAAGGCAATACGGCAAAGTTTAAATTAAAGCAATTTAAAGATACTTTTGAATTTTAAGATGATATAGAATGCTTTCTTGTACAATAATATTTTTCTTATTTAATGTTATGGGTGATGATGATTTATGAAAAACGTTATTGTACTCAAATTTTAATAAATAAGAAATTCTTATTAAAATTTCGAAAAAAAAACCCTACAAGTTACTCCATATATGCACTTTTCAAAGCTTATTTATACTTATTTGGTAATTTTAAATCCATAGATGTGTTCTATAGAAATCCAAGACCGATAACAAATGCACTGATTGGATTATATTATTATTAGAGATTATGACTGTAGGTATTTCAATGCATTGACACTCTTTTTTTTTTTCGCAAAAATTCTGATTTCAAATAAGAATTTAAAAAACGAATTAATATAAATTGTTCTTTCAAATAAATATCTCTTCTTAGGAATCATCTATTGAGTATAATCGTAAATAATAATTTTTTATCGATTATTATTTCAGAATTTTTTTATATCACATGTAAATCAATCATGATATAGCATAAAGCAAGATTTTACAAAACATCTTCAAAAATATTTATTTAATAAAAATGTTACGTTGAATGGAAAACAATACGAGAAATAATATTATTTCGATCAAAATCCATTGCAAATAATTAATTAGACGATAGAAAAATAATTCTTTAAACCATAGTGGTTGGATATTCACATTTTTCGATGCAAAATTTACTGTTCGGTGCAAATTTACTGTTGTTTTTTGTTTGAAATTTATTCAAATTACTTCAGATACTTCTATGTTCTTTTAGAATAAATTTCTTATCTTTGACAGCCCATAACAAAAGTAAGGAAAAAACGTGATTTCCTTCCTGAGGTGAAATATGAAGGTCAATCAGTTTCATCTCTGGGAAACGCCAAAAATTGACTTGGGCAGCTTATGAGGTCATCATTTGTATAAAAAGTTGTCCCAAATTCCTTTGGAGTAAAATAAGTAACAAACGGTAATTCTTTAGAAACTCTCACTTATATAATAACCTAATCAAATGGTAGTTAAATACTTATTATTGTATGAAAATAAGTATTTTACAAGTGCATAAGATAAATGATTTATTTCTGGTTTCGATGAATATGGCAACTTTTTATGTAAATTTTCTAAACAATTCAACATTTTTTCGTAAGTAAAAGAATAAGCATATATCAGTTCTTTTAAAGTGAAAAATAAAAATAAAAAATACTTTTTTTACAATTAGTTTTGAAAGAATAATCTTTCTAGACACTTACAGATTTTATAAACTTAATGTTCTTGGATATCATAACCGTGTTATGTTCAGCCAGCAGATAAACATGTTATATGGACTACAACAAAATTAGGAAAGCATCCAAGATCGGAATTGTTGAAAAAAATTTCGTAAGCCGAATTTACACTGATGCTTTTGTTTTTAATCAGAGAAATTATAACAAAAATATCTATCTATAAATATATAAAATGCAAACAGAAATATCTTTTATTACATTTTGTCGAATGGCAATAATCAAATGTAAATAAATCACTGTACGAATGTTACAGACTACTTCACTGAGCGTTTTTGCAGCAGCACTCAATTCAAACTTTTGCTAATTAGTGAAGCTGCAAAATATTATCAGAAATACTCTGGATAGGACTCGCCAGAAACTTTATTTAAAAAAAAAGAAACATGAAAAAAAAAATTAAGAAATAGATGTCAAACCAAGTTTAACCGAACATGAAAATAGGGTTAACCACTGCCAGACAGGTAATTGCTATGATTTACCTATCGAAATCGGTGACCATATCTTTCAAACTATGATCTCTCATAAAAAGTTTGTGCATTATCTTAAAATTCAAAATTACCTTTATAATGATATCATTTTCATCTCTTTACAATGTTTTCTTTATCTTTTATAAATCTTTTAAATTTGTTACACAATTTGTAACAAATAATTCGTAATGTTATGAGGAAATTTAAACTCAACCAACAAATTATAAAATATAGTGTTTTTACCAATGCTAAAATAAAGAAATATTTATTCTTAAAAAAAGGCTTTATTTGGATATCAATTACGAAGCAGGGTTTTCATTTTATTTTTATTCACTTTTTAGTTTGCACGTGTTATAATTCGTTTTGATTTATTCAGTTAAATTCATATTTTCTGTCTTAGTAAATAACATGATGAAATTTTTTAAACCATTGGGAGTGGTCTCCCCAAAACTTTCTCGCATACTCTCTAATGAAAATATTATCCCAAAAAGCCCCTTACATGGTATTGGCATACAATAGTTACGAAATATTAACCTTCAGCGTGAATCTAGCATTTTCACTGAATCTATCGTGTCATCCTTGACGATTTATTTGGCGATTAATCCCTGGCATGCAGTTAATAGTATACGAAAATCGAATTTGTGTTTTAGATGCGTTTTTTCCGACCGATTGAAGCAAAAATTTGATATAGAACTACAAATGTAGTTTCAAAATCCCATACCAAATTTGATACATTTAAGTCATTACGTTTACACGTTTCTGGAAGTACAAACAAATGGACAGCCTATCCCTTATTGGTTTCGGCTCAAAATTTGAAAATCTCTATTCTATAGATTTTAATTACGTATATCGAATTCTATTTATCTAGCTCTCTTTGCTTTGTAGTTATCGTGTCAACTTAAGTTCGAACAGCCAGACAGGCAGAATTATACTGGGTCAAATTTGCTCGAAATTTGACAAAAGTTTACAAATTTGGCATGATAACCGTATACCAAATTTTCTCCATCTAGATAGTTTTTGAATTATCTTTGTACAGACAGACAGACGGACATTTTCCAAAAATGTGTTTTTGGAACTCAGGAAGGTTAAAACTTGGAGATTCGTCAAAATCTTATGTTCAAAATTTTTGATGTTTACTTTAATTTGTCTATACTAAATGTACTAGGAAATAGCAATATTCATTTTGTATTATTATATAACAGTCTAAAAAGTCAATAATTTAGGTAAACAAACTGGTCACCAAAGGTGGGTAATATTTTTATATTTTAATATATAGTAAATAATAACTGCAGATAAGAAAGCACCTAGAGTACTTTACTTTCTTTATTTTTAGAATGGAAATGCTCGGATACTTATTGAAATAGCTTGACGTATGAAAATTAATTGCAGACTGTTGAGTTTCTTCCATATTTTAAAATCATAATCCGATAAAGAATATAATAATCATGTTAGAATTCCTAATCTTCACGCCTCATCAGCGTGATTGCCATCATTCATGATAGATGGATTATGGATTAAAAACGTCTCGAGACTTCTTAGTCACGAGGCTCGTGCTCTGTTTTAAGACAAAGCGTAATGTATATCAGAGAAATTGCTGAATTGAAAGCTTCAGTATAGCAGTTGAGTCTATTCATATAACAATATAAACGTAACTACGAATGTCATCTATTATTTAACTGTCATTGTCTGGCGCTGCGCTTTGGCATTTCGTTCTTTTTTTTTTTTTCCCTTGCAAAATGTGAAATTTGTAATGAAATTACATGATGCAATTTGGTAGTCATCATAACTAGACTTCATCGAGAGTAGTGTTTTCTTTGATATGCATTTTACAAAATCGGTTCTTTTAATATTAAAGGGGAAACTTTTGTTTTGAAATAAAAAGCTGATTACAAAAGTGTGATCTTTATGTGAAATAGTAGAAATTAGAAAATGAAAAATATTATAAGAAAGTGCTACACTGAAAGTTAAAAAAAATGAAAAGAAATATTTGATTTTAAAATATTTATAATTTAAAAAGAGTGTAATGCTAAAGCGCAGATTTTAATAAACATAAAATAGCTATGTCCAATAATAATTTATAGTGCATTCCTGTAATCATAGCCCAATAGTTGATTTCTAAACCGTCAGGCATAGGCATGTAGTTTCAATAGGAAAAACGTTTTAAATGCAGCACATAATTATATTTTATGTTGTCTGAGCGAATAAATGAACTGCCGAAAAAATTGTGAAATTTAAACTTTTATACCATCTCATGGTCTTGTTAATCAATTTAGTGAAATATTTACGGTAAATTAACATTCTAAATAAAAAAAAGTCCCTCTTTCGGAATTAAAATTAACAGAATTATGAATCTTTCAATATAAACAGTTTAAGACTTCTCAATGACCGTCTCAAGAAAAATTTGGTAATTTACAAACTGCACTTATCCGACGTCATCAATTGACTTCATATAATGAAATAAAAACTTCATATCTCGGTGATTTTAATTCGAAAAAAGGTGAACATATTTTTTTGTTCAAAATGTCAGTATATTATCAAGTATATTTTATTAAAATGACTTATAGAATAGAAGCTATTTAAAAATCTACAATTTATCTTGTTTTGAGTAGTACATTTATTGACTCGAGCAATATAAAATATAATTTTTTAAGTTATCTAGATTATTTTTTTTCTATTGTAAGTATATTCTTATTTTTAATTGTCAAGAAATTAGCTATTGGACCAATATTAGAGTGAACATTCTGTATATTTGTTTTATATGTAGAACTGTGCTTTTTATATCAATTACTGTTGAACAAAAAGTTTTAATGAAACTATTAAGCTTTCGTCATTGCACTCAAGTATCTAGAAAGATTTAAAAAAAGATACAAACTTTAAATCTAGGCAGATAATCTTATCATAGCACTTTCTATAAGCCGTAATTTATTAATGTGAATGAACATGAAAGTTCAATAATGTGAAAAACTACTTTATCTTAACATTTTTCATCCCAGAACTTATATCTTTTTTTATTTCCCATTTCCAGACAATATTGATTTATTTTCGTATCCAAACTAACATTGTATTCAATACGTACACATAACAATGTAAATGCATGGGTAGATGAAAAAAAAGTTAATGTGTAGAATTAGCTCAGTCACTCCTAGAGTATAAAACTCGAAAGAAAGTAATATAATTTTGATGGTAGAAAAATTCCTTTAATATTGTTTGTTTACGTTTTATATTTTATGTTTCTTATACAATTCCAATAATACTTTGACTGCCAGTGATAAGTATATTAGATCCTTGAAATTTTTTATTAGAAAAAGTATAGACTTGCTAGAACTTGAAGTTTTCGGACAACTAACAGAGTCTTTTTTTCACAGACGTAATTATTTGGCATATTACTGCTTCTTTGAAGCTATATGGCAAAATTCTGTGAAAACTTCTTCATTGACTCTTGCAATTTCTCTCCCCAAATTTCGACTTACACCAATTTAAAAACTGTTTGTGTATAAAATATTCAAAGAGAATCATCTTCTCAGAAATGATGGGTTCTTTCTTAAGAGAATTTCAGAAAAAACTTTCCTCTGACATCGATTCCTTACTAAAACATCCCAAAATACAATCTTAATAACAGCATCGATATCACATTCGACCTTTGATATTTCCTGGCAAAAGAAAAGAAAAATGGAAAAAAAAATTCTTAAAATTAGATATCTTATACTTCAATCTAGACCTTTTCTATTTTCCAATCGAAGAAGGTCCAAAATAGGCACAATCCAACAACATTGTTCGACACGCAACGGGTTAAATGGTGTTTCGTCGCTGATCCGGAACACTCAACTCCGCAGAGGGGAATAACCGTCAAGAGATGAACCACCGTTATTCCCATGGGTAACAGAGCGTGCATTGTTTTTTATATTTCGGTTTTCGGGTTCTTTTGAAATTCTACAATTGCGTGTACGTTTTGGAGCATCACGAATATAAAGTGGAAGACAAACGTGACTTATTGAATGCTTTGTTTTTGGAGTTGAAACACTTCATAAATATATGACGAATAAAATTACGGATTTGAATAGCTGTTTGCATGTTTTTTAATATAACTATATAGTTTATTATTGTTTGAAAAACGCAAATAACTATGAGATAAGAAGCATGTAGTTGATTTGAAGCCCACAAGATAACTTCAGTTTATCGGAAATTTATTTCAACTTGATTTATTTATATACTTGCCGCCTTTGGCGACCAGCCGGTTTGCCAATATTAATGCTCGTTAAAATTTTAATAATTAAATATTGTATGTAATTCCTACTTTAATAGTTTCTTTATCAAAATATTTTAAAACTTCAAATTTTGATAGTCATATAATTCACTCATAATATCATAAAAGCCTTCAGTCATAACGTAATATGTATCTCTCTAATTTTCTGTTTGCTCCCGTAGAATGTATGCTTTAAATTCAAGTGGAAATGATTAATCTGAAATTAATATAATAATAATTTTTACTGAAATAAAGCATTTTTATATGATTACTGAAAACCGAGTCACTGAGCATTTAAACCTTATGGACACTAAAGAATATTTTTCTTAATTTATGTAATATCTCAAGAATTTGTCAACCAAAATTTTCACTGATTGATCATGAGCAGATCGATTAATTAACAATGTTTAATTTTAAATGCATCAAACACTAAGAAACTAAACAGAATCGTTTAAAATAATCGATCGAAAACAGATTAAAAAAACTACTTTAAAAACGATGTACTTAAAACTATAAGCATATACAAAAAATATATAACTAACATAAATACAATTTAATTACAAAAGCATACAACTAACCTAAAAATAATTTATATCAAGTCCGCATCCGTTGAAAATAGTTGTCAACAATCAGAACACAATGCGCATGCATGAGTTTTCAATGACGCAAAAGCGTGAATTTTTCTACCTTACCATATCGTTACCAGTTGGGATAACGCTATGCAGGATAGAAATTTTTAATTTCTTTTATTCTTTTTTATTTTAATTCAAAAGTACTTCAGAATGAATCTGAAAGATCGATTAATTAACAATGTATAATTTTAAATGCATCAAACATTAACAAAATAAACAGAATCGTTTGAAATAATCGGTCGAAAAATGTTAAGCCTAACCTTATTAACGTGGGGGGGGGGAATGAAGATTACTTATTTGGCGGTGGGAAAATAGAGATACTATTGGCGGGAAAGTTAGTTTTTAATTAATAATTAAAATTCTAACTAAAAATTCAAAAAAAGGGATCCCAGATGCACATTCCAGACCTCCAAGGTATACATGTACCAAATTTGGTAACTGTATCTCAACTTTAACTTTTAGAGCGCCAGCACACACACACACACACATTGAGCTTTATTATAAGTAGATATAGATAACTTAATTTATTATTCATATTTTCACAAACAAGTACTATATAATGAGAAGATTATAAAAATGGTAAACTTAGAACAATTCATAATGTATTTTAAATCTCAGCTTCAGGATAGGATGATCATAAGTTCAAAACTTATTCCAGGAGCTAGATCTTGAAAATGGCTCATACAGACACATTGCTTGCCTAACTCGTTGAGGGCCATTCTCCTATTGATGTAATGGAAAAGACTGGAGAAAGTAACTCCGGCTCTGCTGTTATTCTCGCCAATAAGCCATGGTTTAAAATTACGAGTTTCATCTCCAAATAGTCTTCTTGGGCATTCAAAACGACACATTAATTAATTTAACTTAATTAAGTTGTTTTCATTGTAATTTAACTTAATTAACTATAAAATAAGTTTTGAGGAAGGGAATAGTTGTTTGTAACAGCGATCGGATACATCCTCAATACGAACTTCTAAGCAACATAACAATAGCAATTGCCAAACTGGACATTAATATTCCTTTCCTTCATGTCTCTATACCATTGTAGTTCCATCAGGTTTTCATGTTAGAGTATAAATATTTTAGGTATATAAAATATTGAAAGATACTCTCTCTTTGCACTACTAAGTATTTTCATCAAGAGCTCAATTGAGTGATTTTCTATGCCTCTGTCTATACTTGTCAATAGATATTTAAATTACAGGTTTCTGCTTTATTTCTAGGAAAAGAAGCATGTCCTCGACATAATTATACTGACTTGAAATAAAATTTGTTATTTTTCCTGGTTATGAAATGGGTTTCAAAATGGTACCGAAAAAAACATTTAATCGCATGAAATATTCAAAACAATTTGTTTATATAAAAATAGTATGTCTATAAGAAACGTGGGAACATTCTCACTGATTCATTTATTCTAGCTAATAAAGCTTAATTGGATGATATAATACATCCTAGAAGCCGTTTTTAATTAAAAATTTCACAATGACATGCAAATATACATTACCAGTAAATTATCTTTCAAAGATATCCATATAATAGGATTTACTCTAAAGTTTTGAATTTAATTATCTATACTTATAAATAAAGCTCAATGTGTGTGTGTGTTTGTGTGTGTGTTGGTACTCTACAGGCCAGGTCATTTGACCTACAGCTACCAAATTTGGTACATGTATACCTTAGAGGTCAGGAATGTGCACCTGGGGTCCCTTTTTTTAATTTTTAATTAGAATTTTAATTATTAATTAAAAACTAACTTTCCCGCCAAAAAAATCTTCCATTTTTCCTCACCGCCAAATGAGTAAGGCTTCAGTTTTTTTTTTTCACAACAGTAATGAGGTTAGGGTTAACATTTTTCGGTCGATTATTTCAAACGATTCTGTTTATTTTCTTAATGTTTTATGCATTTAAAATTAAACATTGTTAATTAATCCATCTTTCAGATTCATTCTGAAGTACTTTTGAATTAAAATAGCACAGAATAAAGGAAATTAAAGCATTACCCCATCTGGCGTAGAAAAATTCATGCATTTGCGTTACCGTAACTGGCGTTGAAAATTCACGCATGCGCATTGTGCTCTGATTGTTGACATGACAACCATTATCAACGGATGATTTAAATTATTTTTAGGTTATATGTATGCTTTTGTAATTAAATTGTGTTTATGTTAGTTATATATTTTTTGTATATGCTTATAGTTTTAAGTACATCGTTTTTAAGTAGTTTTTTTAAACCTGTTTCCGACCGATTATTTTAAAATTCGTTTTATTTTCTTAGTGTTTGATGTATTTAAAATTAAACATTGTTAATTAATCGATCTGTTCATGATGAATCTGAGAAACTTTTGTTGACAAATTCTTGAGATATTACATAAATTAAGAAAGATATTCTTTAGTGAACATAAAGTTTAAACGCTCAGTGACTCTGTTATCAGTAATCATATTATAAAAAAAATGCTTTGTTTCAGCAAAAAATATTATTACATTAATTGCAGATTAATTCTTTCCACTTTAATTTAAAGCATAAATTCTACGGGAGCAAACAGAAAATTAGAGAGACACATATTACGTTATGACTGAAGGCTTTTATAATATTATGAGTGAATTATATAACTATCAAAATTTGAAGTTTTAAAATATTTTTATGAAGAATCTTTTAAAGTTGGAATTGCATAAAATATGTAATTATTAAAATTTAAACAAACATTAAGATTGGCGAATCGGCTGGCCGCCAAAGGCGGCTAGTTTATAATAAATGATAAAATCCAAGTTCAGAATTACACAAATTTCTACTTATTAAATGCATTTTGCTTCCTTAAAATTGTTCAATGATTTTTATTGTTGCCATCAAACTAAAAATTTTAAATGCTTATTCCAAATTTTAATGAGAAAGAAATAGAAGTTATCAACAAATAGTTTTTACGTATCAATGCATCAAATGCCATTGCTTGTCTGTAGATTTCTTTGAAAAAGAAAACATCCCACGGTACAAAAGAGAATTTGAGATGAACTTTAGGACAGAATAAGGATAAATGATGTGAGGATAAATGGTTTCCCGGGGCACAGTACGAATTTTTTTTCTTTCCTTTTGTTACTACTAGGCTATACAATCGAACCCTTTGCTTCTACTGTCACTCAAATACTATTTCAGGTTATTAATATTATCTCATTGTGAAAAAAATTGAAGGGGAAAATGAATATTCTTAATGAGCTAAGATTTTCAGAACGATCGTTACGAAAAGCATCAAAAGATTACGAGCTTTTTTCTCATTATTATGCAATACCTTTATAAAGCATTGCGGAAACTTTTCTTATTGATTCTATTTTAATGCTGCTAATTTTGCGACAAATATTTATATTAAAACTATCATTTAATATAAATAATAAATGTCAGTCTACAATCAGTATTCGATTTCACGATCCTACGTGCAGAGGCATATCTATGTTAAGCTAGAGTTCTATAATTACCTTACTAGATTTTTAACAAAAATTGAAAGTGCATTTGTTTTTTAATAAAATTCTTTTAATTCTTTTGTGCAAATTTATTATTATATTAATTTTAGCTGTACGCTTATTGATTTGATTAAATAAATTGATGCAATTTCCTGCGAATATCATAATTACAAATGCTCTCATTTTCTGGAATTATCAATTACTTTAATTGTATACAGGGTGTCTCAAAAACCTTGATTGCGGCTCTTATTCTTTAAATATTGATCGTAGATATATACTGTAAATTACAAAGTTGAGTAAAAAAAGGTGCAAAATGTTATGAAATCGATTAAAATTTTCAGGGGATTAAATTTCAGAAAATACAAAATTTAAATATTTATACGGACCCCGTACAAAAAAAAATTCTCAGTGAGTAAAATGTGCCCTATCCTCTAATAAGGTCATGTGCAAAATTTCAGAATTTTATCATGAAAATTCTCAAAGATGTTTTAAAACTAAGTTGGAGAAGGATCAATCACAAGTTAAAATGCAAATGTTACAGCTTCAGTGCAAATGACGCGACGCAGGAATGCATCATAAGAAAATTAAATATGCTTCATATTTTTAGTTTTAAATACAAATTTTAAAATCTATGCTTCCTGAAAAATACTTTAAAATTCTATATCATGAATTACAGAATATAACTTAAAAATAGCACAGTCAGTGAACTTGTAAAAAACCTTATGTAATCTTTCATCAAAGTAATATTTTCTTACGTAATCTTTCCTTTAAGTTATTATTTCTACAAATTTTTAATACCTTTGAACAAATAAATAGTAAAATTATTATTTATTTATTCAATCATTACTTTCTTTGTAAATTTGTGTAAGACCCATAAATCACGAAATCCGACATGATTTTTCCTCTTTGCGAACTCATATCCAAGCATCGAAAAGTAGTTTAAGTCAGCATTTACGTAGCTTCATATCTTTGAGACTCTTTGTGATAAAATTCTGAAATTAATAGATGTGGCACATTTTACTCAGTGGGAATTTTTTTGTACGGGGTCCGTATGAAAATTTAAATTTTGTATTTTTTAAAGTTTAATCCCCACAAAACTTTAATTGATTTCATAGTAATTTGCATCTTTTTTTACGTAATTTTGTAATTTACAGTATATGTCTACGATCAATATTTCAGGAATAAAAGCCGCGGTCAAGGTTTTTGAGACACCCTGTATATACCACATATAATAACTGAAAAACTAATTTAAATGTAAATTTGTGGAAAATTACATGAGAAATTACTTCTGAATTTTTATTTTCGTTAATGTACATTTAATATCATGAAATGATATACAGATTGAAGGGCCAGTCAGAATTAAATTATAGGCATGTTTTTCCTTCCCTATTTATATAGTAGTAAAATACTTTTCTAAAAACATCACTTTTCAAAATGGAATGTTCTTTTGTATATCTGAATCACATGTTACATGGGGCTATACATCAGCAAATACAGATACTGTAAAATAAGACTTAGAACTTCACAGTTCAGATCTAGACACATATCTTCTTTCTATCAAGACCATAGACTAAATTTCTTATATATATTTAATTTTTTGTGCTGTTTGTGTAATCAGGGTATCAGCGTTTGTGTAATTTTTTGTGCTGTTTGTATAAGGCAACGAATAAACACACCGGTAGACGGACAACCATTAGACGAATTCGGTCTAAAATGTGATACAGAAGTACGATCTGATGAGCAAACATGTTCAAGTTCATGCACCTAATACTTTGCATTTTTGATTTACCAGGCTTATTGTGGACAGTCAGACAGATTTAATGCGTTTAGTCCAATATTTGATAAAAATCTGCCATTTTTCATGCAAAACTACTCATGAATTTCATCCTACCAGTGCATTATGGTTTTTACATTACTTTATCACAGACAGGAGGCGTATTTCTAAACATGGCCTTTTTGAACTCGAGCAGATTTGAAACATAAAGATTATCCCCTTTGACATTCTTGTATATTTAAACACTGAAGAGCGAATTTTTTAAAAATTTCTTTGTGTAGTGAAGAGAATCAATGATGCATTTCGGATTTCTTATCGTTACTGATTAAGTCGGAAGTTTAATATAGATCTACAGTTTTAATATGAAAACCTCTTACCAAATTTCAGTTATCTTGATCTTTGTATTTTTAAAGTATCATATTCGCATCCACAAAGACAGATAGTTTATTATTTGATCGATTTCATCTGGTTAGATACAGAATTAAATTTCTACTTTAGAAGTTCATACAAGAAAAGACATCCATCTATCTCATAAGATCTTAAGTATCTCGTTCACATACATATGAACAGATAAATTGATAGATATTCAATTCATTGACATATTTGTCCAAATTCGACTCTTATCAAACTGTCGCATTTCATCAGTCTAGCTAATTGCGTTTTGAAGTCATCATGTTTAAAAGAGCACGAATGGGTAGACCTCCAATTGGCAGAATTTGCCAGATATTTGCAATTTTGGCGCAGAACTGCATAATAAATTTCAGCTATTCGTCTCTTTGCATTTCATTATCATATTCACAGACAAACCAATAAATAGAAGGAAATAAATTCAAAAATGATTTTCTCGCTGGCGCAGAGATCTAAAATGTGGAGATTCTTCGAAATCTGGAGGTCAGAGTTTTTTAACGTTTATATTTCTTTCTGCTTGAGCATTATTTTATAACTAAAATGTTCTAAACAAATGATTCTTTATAAGTATTAAATACAGAATTCTGAATCGAATAAAATTCATCGAACGCCTTATCACTTGTGTTTTGACAAATAAAATAAGTTTTCCAATGGAATATGTCACGTCTTTTATAGGAAAATGGAATAACGTAAACTGTTTTGGGTCCGTGGTGGTCTAGTTATAAGTTTTCTGTTTTGTAGTTGGTGAATTTCTCATACAAAATCAGATAATATTGATTTTCAATCGTGTATGTGTACTGTATACACGTTAAATGCCTCCCGCTGCTGTGGTGCGAAATTTGGAAAAAAGGGCTCTGTTATGTCATCTAATTAACTCTGATATGTTATCTCAATTAACATATTGCTAGAAAGTGATCTCTGCTCTTCTTTTAGCTCCACACATATTTGTTTTTTAATGCATTTTGGGAATGCTTTTTTAAATGTATACTAGTTTTTGTTATTCTTATATTTTTATATATTTTTTCTTATAAGGCACACAATTAATATTTATCCCACTCAATTAATATTATAAAAAATATTATCATTATCATTTGTTATTTGAATGCGTTGTTTGCATGTTCTGTCTTTAAACACTCAAATGTTAAAGAGGATAGAACCTATTTTCTTCGAATGAGCTTAGTTTAAAACAAAGTCGGAAATAATAGAAATCTCTTTTAAAATTTTATTCCACCTTCTTTTATAAATGAAAAGTCGTATACATCATCTTATTCAAACTAAATAACGTTTTATACGATAAACTGGGTGATTAAAAAAATCTTTTAATGACTTGAGACAAAATTTGAAAATCCTTGTAGAATTCTATAAAGATTTCAATTTTAGATTCAAACACGGCATATGCATCAAATTGCATCCTAATAAAGCGTGTTTCACATAAAGACTGTTGCTGATATTTCTTCCTTTAAATTTTACAAGCGCAAAATAGCACAAAAACAGTCATTGCGAAAATGAAAGCTTTACGTTCTTGTAGGCAATTAAGTAATCTCCTTTCCATAATTTTTATATTTAAAAAAAAATCCTTGATTCTCTTTAGAACCACAGGCTCCAGGAAATGTCATTCTTCTAATCTAAATTCTAGAGCAGGTCATATATAATAATTTTGACGACAACAGATTATGAAAAACTATCTTTCATCTAAAATATTTTGAGGACCTGTTATTTATGCTTTTTTTTTTTCAAAATTATCATGGAATTCTATACACACACTCGACGTCTAAGTTTTTTTGATAACATTTTGCGGTAACTTCGTTTTTTTAATACGCAATCTTTTTAAATTTTTATTTTCAAAACTATTTTTAAGAGCCTAAAATATGCATTAAAAAAGAAGGAAATAAAAATTGTTTAAGTGAATGAATGCGAAAATGTGCTAAATTTTAAAAGCTTTGCTTAGAATTACAAACAAATTACATAACACAATTAGGTGTTAAGTATAAGACGAAATCAGATTTAATAATTCGAATATATGCGACTATGATTACGCTTTTTTTTAAACAATTCAAATCTCCAATTTCTATATTTTATATGTGGCTCTAGAAAGCTTCTCACTTCTGAAATGCCCAGTCAATTAAATAATTTTGCGATTCTCTCACAAATTTTTTCAATTGGCCATCTTATAAACACTGGATTAATTTAAACTTGCAAATGGCATAATTTATATCATATTCAAGTAATTATTTTTTCATCCATTATTAAAAGAATACCATATTCAAACTAAAATTAATAATTGCATTCGTACTTTTCCGAAATTAAAACGTATTCACGCTTTTGCTGCAAGAACATTTAATAGTGTACTTTACACATTTATCTATATTTTTCCTGCCATCCATAGCTTAATTGGCAGTATATGTAATCAAAGTTTTGCATCTACTCATAGCATTTTAATGCAAGCGTTTTTTGAAGCAAAGCTATAAAATTTGACAAAAAAAAAAAAGAATTTATTAAATGTTATCTATGCTAAACTTGATAAATTGGGTGCATTCTGTATAGTATATATGTAATAATTTCAAATAAGTTTTCTCTTAAAACAATTTCTTAATCCCTCTGACTCCGTATTCACTGTAACTATGATTTCGGAGCTATGCGGGCTTTTGATTTTCCCACAGAATCTAAATTCTGAAGTTTACAAATAATTCTGAAGCAATATAAAATCGAATATCTTTTTCATACTTGCACTTTCATCTTTTCTGCGTATCTACTCGGTTTGTCGCCTTGCTCTCGTCATGGCTTGGACGAAGAAAAAGAAAAAATTAAAAACTGGTCTATATCCAAGGAATTCTAAAGAATAAAAAGCTGCTTTTTCATTCCAAACTGTGTGTATGAATGTAATAATATTTCCCTAATTTAATTTCATTCTTAATTAACTTCCTGTTTCTTTTATCTTAAATTAGCCCATGTTAACTTCATTCTAAAATGTTCTCTTATTTCCTGACATAAGTGCCACTTTTTTATTTAATTATTGCTAACACGTGCTCTAAAAAAATTACTTTTTCTTTTCTTTTTTTTTTTTCTCTGCAGTTTCGAGCGAAGGGATAAGAATTCTTGGTGCATTTGCAAGTCTTTAAAGGATACCTAAGATTCCTTTTCCTATCGTAATCTTATCAAGAAATCACAAAAGGGAAAAATTCTGTCACTTTGGTCTTGTATCGCGATGTAAACAGACGTCTTTTTATCATTCCTTTTTTCTTGTATCCTCCTTGAGAAGAAATAAATCAGAGTTAAAATTTCAAAAGTTTCTTCTTTGTAACTATTTTAAAACTTAGTTTAATTCATGATATAAATTAGCAAATTTTTATCAAAAATCTAAAAGTCGAAATAGATTCATAAGGGCATGAGAAACTGAAATCAGTACTATAAGAAAATAAACTTATATAAAGCTTTATAAAAACCTGTACATTCATTAAAAAAACTAAAAATATAATCATGATTAAAATTCCAGTTTATTTAGAATATTTTTTACTAATTCATCACGCCTTTATGAATTTTTTTCGATATTCAGATTATTATTAAAAAATTATTTTCTTTTTTCAATAAATTAATGAATTTGTGCTTTTTGTTGATGTAGATAAAAAGAATATGAATATTTTTGAACTTGCAACTTCATTACTCTAATTCGAAAAAATTCTATCAGAATTTTCCTACTTCATATTTAACTCGCAATTTTATCGGAATTGTATTGCGCTAATTCTGCTTTCGGAAGTACTAGTACCTTGGCCGTTTTCATAATTTTCCAACAATGGAATTTGTTCCAAATCTTGTGGGAAGGGATATTAAGCGTTTCCGTTTGGAAGTGGCATTGTCCTTAACACGTCGATCTAAAACGAGGCTAACAATACCCATAAACTTCAACCTTATGTCCAGACATTTAATAAAATGACAATAGTGTTTCTGTTGACCGTGAGAGTGGTGTTCCGAATATTCTAAAAGAGGAATATTTTCCATGCATCGTTGAATCAAAAGAAAGTCACTCTTTCTTAATTCCGAATCAAAGTCTGATTTAAAAAAGCACAATATTGGGAATAATTATTAAATTTGGAACATTGTCAACTTTGCCTTGTCATCAAAATTATTTTAAAACATAAAAGGAACAAAATTAATCCTTCATATTGTTTATCTAATGAATTAAAAGTTTTGGTATACTTAAGAATTCACTGTAGTGTGAAATTTTATTCCTGTGATTTTCACAAGGTTCAAATCATGCTTATTTCATTTTATTATTTAGGAATATGTATAAAAATTATTCTCTTATTCTATGTAAATTATTTCTTTAAGATTTTTTCTAGTTGATCATTTTAACAAATGATAATTCTTTTGCAATAGTTGATAACTCTTGACTGTTTTATAGGGACGACGCAGAATCTGATTTAATAAATATTTAATAGACTTGTAAATAATCTACTGCTCTCGCTATTGGTGACAATTTTAATGAGATTTTTTGCATTGTATTAACATAATTCGCTTCATAGATTTTTATTCTCTATTATATAAATTTTCAGGATGTTTTCTTACTTTTTTTTGCATTTTAATGACATATTGTTTCTTCAATGCATTAATTCCAGGAAGTTTATAACATTTATTATGGTATTATTTCCAGACAAATAAATGTAAGACTTGGGAAATATTTAAACAAGAATGCAAAGTGAACTTTCTTTTTAAAATTCATCAACATAGGCATCATTAAAATGATAAGATGTCCTGGATTAGCCAATTAAGTTCTAAATTCGATTATTTTTATCATGATAAATGGCGTCCAGAAAGGGTCATGAATTTGGATTAAGTGCCTTGGATCGTACAGAATTTTACATATTTAGTAAATAAATGTTTTACATTCAAAAAGATTAACTGGATTCACGTTTAAATAAAATACATATTAAAAAGGATTTGAATCTCATGTCCGAAACTTCCAATGATATTTTTATTTGATTTATTTTTATTTCATTTTTTAAAATTTGCATTTATTTACATAGCAGTGATAACGTGCACATAAAAAAAGTACATAATATTGTTTCGAAATTAAATCCAGAAACTAAAACAGTAAAAAGTACTGTTTTAAAATATATACTTAAATATATTTTTTAAAATTTATTAAAATTGGAAAAAAAATGCAGGTAAATTGAATTGGTTGTACTGAAATGCTTATTTTTGAAATTATAAAATGGTGTAAAAAATGGGTAATCATGCAATAATATGTTCTGAAGTAATTGCAGAAGAAAGTAAAAACTTTTATTAACTTTTAATTAGATATCTAATAAAAAATTAAAAAAAAACTTTTCTTAGTAATAATCTATTACTCACGAAGTAACTGCAAGTCAAATTTGATAATTCTGTTTCAAAGATCCGCCTCGTAAAGCAAAATTAAATTATTTTTTACATTTTACATGTTACATATACATGTAGCTATTTACAAACAATATGCCAGCCTGTAAATATTACTGTGTTAAAATATCCCATACATATCTCAAATTTGAATTAATTATCTAGTATTCTCTATAATTTTATGTATTAATAAACTTTCCGTGTTGAAAATATAAGCTAGATTCAAGCAAAAAAAATAGATAATGGATTAATTTTAAATATAAATAAAATCAAAGTGGATATTTTCCTTTTTAATTCATATTATGCATATAAACTGACTAGACGTCTCAGTTTAAGTCGATATATTTCGGATTTGAAACTGTTAATAAATATTCTTAATTTGGGTTAAATGTCCTTGATTTTCCTATTTTTTTTCTCCTTATTCGTAGATAGTTAATTTATTCTTTAAATAGAGAAGGAAATTAGAATTAAATTTTAAGAAAAGTTAGCATCTGACGGATTCTGTTTCCCAATTTTTACTGGAAATAAAAAAATATTATTCTACTATGAGCTTCATGGATGAATCATCCTGAAAGGAAAATAGTAAACGTGATCAAAAAATAGTTATCCTTCTTTATATCTTGATTTTTAAAAATTACTTATTAACTAATATAAACCAATTAGTTTTCTATCAATTAAAATAGGAAAATCAATTTGATTTTTCTATTTTATTTATTCACGGATTTTTTTCAGAGGAGGGGATTTCAATGCAATATTTTTAGTCCTAAACATAGTTAGCCTCTTGGACTGAAGTTCAAAAGACTAGTTATTATTATATTATTAGTTATTTTATGTTTACGATTCACTTACAAACAAAAATTATGAATGAATTTAACACCGTCTTTTTAATAACACCAATTTAATAGTGGCTCAAATTTTTACAGAATTTTGGCAATTTCTAAAATATATTTTCCCTTTATTTCTAATGCTAGATTGTACTATTGCCATGAAGTTCAAACCTTTATCATTATTTCATTAACTATCTGATCACGTGATTTTCTTTCTTTGTTGAAAGTTAAAGAAGAAGGATTTTTGTTTGCGTAATGAAGAAAAATGTTTGCATATTTTACGAGACATATATAAAAATTAAAGTTACAATACCACGAAATTTTTAAGATAAGTAAACTGCACGTCTATATTTTTACAGTTGCATTAAATTTTTAATAGCGTCATGATGTCATGTGACAGGTATCTATTAGAAAGTTTCATGCAACAGTGAGCGGACCTTATGTAAAACAATTAAAATAACACATCGAACACATCTTTAATGTCTGACAATTTCAGAGTATTATTTATATAAACGATTTAATTGAAATTAAAAATAATCAATATTACCATCGAACCAAGTCCCCTCTAAAGACGACTGATTGTGAAAAAAAAATCGGATACATTTTAACAAAGTTAATAAAGTTAAAAAAATGAACCCAAAATAAAACATTAACATTTTTAAAAATGCATTGAATATGAATATGAATGAATCTAAATAGACCAGTTTATTAAAAAGAACGTATATCATAATGTGCATTACTTAGGGCCGCACAATACTGAAATCCACCTTTGACATGTATATATAATATATATATCAGTTAATATCTTAATATTTGCACAATATTAATCCTGCAAATATTAACAAAAATCAAACATTACGTTAGTATTAAATATCAAGGTAAATAATTTTTCGTCCAAACGGTATTGCTGCTATCATTATGAATAATTTTTAAAAATAATATACGGATAGAGAAATTAAATTTAAAACATTATTATGCTACAAAGTTTCGAATTACTAAACTTCTTTTTTAGTAGAGGTTGTAATTTCCATTTTTTTTAAATACTTGTGATGCGAAAATCGTGGTATCAGAATGAGTGAATTTTTTTCTATTTTCTCTCCATGATATATATGATGATTCGTTGCACGTTTTTTCGATTAATTTACATATGACATATGATAATATTTCTACAGTTGTAGTTAGTATATTTCCAGTTAATGCCTAAATACGAGAAACTCAGTCTAGACATATTAATTATAAGACTCCTGGTACTTTCCTAACTGAGCTCTTTTTTCTCTTATTTTGGCTAGATGTTCAGGTTAATTTATACTGCATCAGAGGGGTATATGCCTTTTCATTGTAAAACACTTTTTCTCATACGATATGAAATAAAAACATACGTTTTTCTTTTAAAAAATATCCTTTTTGAATTTCCTTATTTTGTAGGCTCATAAATAACTTACCACAGCATGTTTGTATTAAAATGTAACTACTGTATAATATTTATTTTTTTCGGTTATTTAAATGAATATCGGTGCCTTCAAGTTTTCTTGTTTTAATTCCTGTTAGCAGTTTTTAAAAATAGGGGCTTCTCACGAATATTTCCACCTCACCTTGTTAAATGCATTATGGAATAATAATAAAGATCGATTAATTAATAATTGATTTCTGAAAATATTGGAATAGTAGAGAATACACAAGTGCTCAAAATTTCAAAAATAGCACATCAGTTAAGTAAATAATGGATTATAAAACTCTGTCTATATATAAAAAAAAAGCACATTTGTAAATTAAATAAAAATGTTTTAAAATTATGTAGAGGGGACAGACAGACTTACATCTTCTGAAGAAAAAATCTTTTTTGTTAGAGAGGTATGTCAGAGTTATCAACCCACTGACTTGTAAAATTCTTATTTACTTCAGCTTGAAAAGTTTAAAATAACGTTAGTCAGTTAAAGAAATAACCTACTTTTGTTTTGTAACTGGAACATTTAAAACACGCATGTTTATAACTCCAAATAAATAGCCGCACGATTTCGATGAGGTTCAAGGTTCTTTAAATCTGCAAAAACTAAAAAATAATCTAAGGTTAAACATCCATTTTTAAATAGAAATTAGTTTTCACACGGGAATGAGTTGATATTCGCATCCTTGCCTTTCAATAATTTTCTGTAATTGCCTTCGGTTAGTTCAGTGGTTTTCAATAATTTAAGTGAATTATTCGAAATTATTTCTCACTGGATTTCTCAAAAAATGGTCGAAACTACAGGTATAGGAAATTGTGTATTTATACAGTTATTATTGGCATCGTTTTGCTCGGAAACTTAATGTTTTGCCCCAGCGATTGATTTATAATTAATGTTAAAATAACTATTAGTCACTTAATTATCAGTGTCCAATTTGTATACGCTAATTTTTGAAATGAAAAATGCTGTTGTACACTTGACATTCCGATTTAGCTGACTCTTATCTTTCGAGTTGAAATCTGATTTTGATTCTTTGATTGAATTCATTTTAAATTAATGCACTGTTTTATAACATTTGACAGATAACTATTTTTTCATTGAGGAAATGTAGGTGTATATCAATATTTATCAATGTACAGAAAAATTTTTTAAAGAAAATATTAAGATTATTTTTTTAATCATCAAAAATAAATTCAAAATGTAATGAATGCAATTAAAAATCACGACCCTCCAAACTGGAGTTGGTACTTACTTACATGATACATGCTAACTACGCCTGGCATGTTTAATGTTGAAATCTTTTTCACATTTTCCAATAGAGAAATGGATGTGACGTCACAGCGTAGTGTCAGAGAACATGGGCTTAAATGTTACATGATATGCGCGGCTGCGTTGATCATTTGAAGATGATGTCAAAAAATTCTGTTATATTATTTGTTCTTATTAGAGATGAATTGATATTTTTGATAGAGAACTTTGAAATGTTATTCATTTCTAATTCCTCTTTGTATGTAGGCTAATTTTGAAAGTGAGCACCGAAAATTTACAATTTTTTTTAAACCAACTGAATAGTTTGTTTCACGACTTTCTCACATATAATATATGAAAAACATTGTTTAAGTTTAAGTTTATGCATTTTTAGTGTCTTTCTATATACAATTATTGTGCAAATATCATGCACTAAATTTCATTCGTCTAGTTTATTGCTTTTTTAAGTTATTAAAATCATATAGACAGAAATATATAGATCATCAGACATCATCTCTGGATGGAATTGGTGCAGAATTTGAAACTAATCTATATTTCTGGTGATAAATCAAATGTTAAATTCCATCAGTTGTCATTTTTGACGGTGTCGGTTTTTAAATAAAGAAAATTATATTTTTATTTTATTATATTATAGATTTACATTTCCTTGAGAGAAACACTGGGAAAAATACTTTCATTAAAGTTATGAATGGAGGTTATTTTAAAGTACTAAATGAATAACGATATGATAAGAAACACGAGTTCGTTCAAATTTGTTATCAGTTTCGGACCTAACGAATGGGTTTGATAAGACACTCTGAGTCACGTCGACACACTTTTTAGCAGACAACTTTTTTCCTTCTCTTCTAAACTCTGAAGTGATGAAACTTTATCTTCAAACAATCAGCATTTGATTGGCCTTCAAAAATAAGTTCAAAATATTAAATAAGAGAATATTAAAAACACTCTGTATATTTATTTAATCATTTCGAAAAAAAAATATTTTAAATTGTTTATGTTTTTATTTATGAGACGTTTCCACGTAATATAAAAAAAAAAGATCCACGATTTCTATTTTGAAACTAATTTAATAAGAATGATATTTGTAAAGAGATATGGATCGCATCACTCATTTAAAAGCATTGAATATCTTCATAAATCTGGTTTCATATGTCTTTATATATTTCAATGAATGAAGATTAATTGAAATTTGAAATTCAATTTACATCTGTAACATAATATAACTAATTATAATAAATAACTTTAAAAATGATATTATTAAATCACCAGAAAAAATATTATTCATTAAAAATGCCAATACTAAAAAAGTCGTAGTAATATGAGACACTAAAAAATTACACGGAATAAATTCGATATTTTTTAATCACACTCATAAAAATAATTTAATTTGTAATAAATGTTCATGAATTTTCTTTTTTATTGAGGCTTTATTTTATATAATACAGTTTTCAGCAAATTAGGTTTTTATTATTTTTTGATGTCCAAGTATTTTATTTTTTTAAAAAAACTAATTTTCATAACTTTAGTACACTATAGAAGATAGGCAAAATCTAGATCCTAAACAATATTTTAATTTTTAAAAATTCTTATTATATTTTAGCTTGATTTATTTCATAATTCAATATGAAAAGTACTTTAAAATCTTTAAAGTAATTTTTTTTCTTAAATTTACTGCTATAATGCCACTAATATAAAATTAAAATTAATCGCCTGATAGCTGATATTAAACTAATAATTAAATTCTGTAAATATTAAAATATTGTTCTGTTATCGGGAACAATCAATTGTGCAAAGTTTCAGAAAATTGGTATATCAAGAAAAGAAAGAAGGAATTGCAAAATTCCACTATTACAAACATGAAATAAGTCAGATTAAATCACACATAAAAAAGAAATTTGTGCTTTTGGTGCTAAATCCAAAAGTTTAATTTCAGATATATTTGCATTTAGCGCTTATAATCATTTCTGTATAATATAAAATCACCCAATACTCCAAATTTAAATTTAAATTATGAAGGAATTTATTTTTTATAGGATTAAAATTAAATTTCAATTCATAAATCTTTTATTCATAATTTTAGATGAATGATAATAAGAAATTTATTTAGGTATTGGTCTACTCCCTAGAGTGTATGATTATAATGAGAATTAATATAATATTAAAAAGTATATAATAAACTTCATAATTTAAAATAAAATAGCTCTTATTTAACTTGATAGCTTGCATGGTGAAACTTTACAATCGATTTTTTTCAGTCACTTTCTGTCGAATAAATGTTTTGAAATGTTGTAGATTTCTTTATTCTCAATGACTATCCCCCATTTTAATATTTTTAGAGTATGATTATCAATTAATCGATTAATTTAATTAAATTTTTGTTCCATAAGAGTGGTGACACAGAAAAATAGGATTTCAAAATTATATAATAACCATAATAATGAATTATAAATTAAAGATTAAATTATAAAAAATAATAATAAATATTTTTATAGTGTTTATTATACTAATAACTCGTATGTTTTTAAAAGCCGTTTTTATTAAATTTATTTGTAAGATTAATAGGATGATGTTCCCTATTTTATTTCACATTCTAATCTTTGACAACCAATTGATTCAATGAGAATAATGATTGTGTTTACTTTAATTTAAATCTCTTATGCAGAACTTAATATTCATGTTTCCCTCACGAAGAACATCTTTTAAGACCTTCACTTAACCCTCATGAAAAACAGTTTTAAGCTTTAAATAGTAACAAAAATCAAAGCTGTGTTATTTTAATTACTTCACATTTGTTCTGTTCATTGTTTATATGAATCATTCTAATATTTCAGACCAATATATCATAGTACTATTAAGAACATAACTGTCCAGAAATTGCATCTTTTAACCATCGCAGCATTCTAATTTCACTTTCTGATTCCTCATGTAAGCAACACAGATACTGAAAAGAATCCTTTTCCCTAGTTTTCAGCAATGGTAGAAAATCACGCGATTAAATATTTGATGGAACAATGAAAACGACTTGAATTTCAGTTTAATAATGAAATCGGTTCTGGAAAGTTTTACAAAAAAAATTATAAAAAAGGAAAAGTTTACATACCAATTAGCCCTTTAAAATATCATTTTTTTTCAAGTCATAATTTATTTTTTAAAAATTTAGAATTGAGATTTACTTAAGAAAAGTGATTCATTTACCTTATAAGATACATTTGATTTGATTAATTAATTAATTAGGTTAATTAATAATTAAGTAACAAATCAAGGAACACCATTTTTTTGTGAGATTAGGAACGGAGACATCTAAGTTCTGTCTTATTGAAAAATTTGTCAGAACTTTTGCCAACCTACATAACTTCATGCGAATATTGATGAATTTGGTGAGAAACATACTTTCCATGATCCTAAATAGGCTTAAATTAATATTATTAAAGATACATTTTTTTAAATTTTAAAATTATATAGAAATTATCTTGGTGCTATAATAATTTGAGACGTCATGGCGAAAAAACTACAAAATTTCGCTTACTTTTTAATTTAATAAAAGTTTTAAAAAATCGCTTCGAGATGAGCATTCCAGCCTCCCAAAGCAAATCTGTGCTAGATTTAATAACTCTAAAATAAATTATCTGTCCTATAGAAAGCCGATCTTCATTCACTGAAGCAAATATATACATTCATCTTTATTATTAGAAGAGGGAGAGATTAATTCAATTTGAATAGCATTAGTTCTTTTCTTTTTTTTGTAGGTGTGTTTATATCTAGAGTCTTCAGTCTGCTGTCATAAAATTTAGCATATGATATCCTTTCAACCTTTTATGAAACTCTTTTGTTAATCTTCTTGTTTACAGTCTTGTATTCGAATTGAACAACTTAGCACCACACCCACAGAAATCACTGATGTCACATTGAGAAAGTCTATGACGCCGGTCTCAAGGTTAGGCATAAAAGGGCGAACAATGATATGCCTCGATAGAAAAGAAAACGGTAGTAAGCATTGTACTTATGAATCATAAATGTCAGTTTTATTTATTAGGAAAAAGCTGACATTGATACTGCATTCTTTTCTCGAGTTTCAAAAACATTGGTTTAACACGTTATCATTGTTGTAATTTTATAGTGATCGTTTCTATCTGAAGTGCGAAAGAAATGTGCAGTTGCAATGTGACTTTTCTTATAAAAATTCGGCGAAGAAAAAAATCTTGAGATAGAAAATGTTCGCTATAATCCTACAAAAGAAGTAAAGGTGTTATTATGGAACAAATGAATAAATCTAAAAATCATCTCTCAAGGGAAAATTTATACATGCATTAGTGTGATCAAAATATATTGATAAAAAATATTAAATCAATTACTTTTGACGACCAACTGATTCAACGGGAATAACTGTTACACTTAATTTCAATTAAATTTCGTATACATAACTTGTTCACTATTCCCTGGACTGAATATTTTTAAGGATCATTTTGTGACAGACACTTAATTTATGTTATTACAATAGCCTTATATTGTTCTATTTATTATGTAGATAAACTTTCCCAATGGAGTCGGGTCTTATGATATTAGAATATTGTTAAAAAATAATTACTCATAAAATCTAACTTCAAATTGCAAGCCGTCTTTCAAAGTATTGTAACTTCACTTTCTTATCCCTCGGATTAACTAGAGATAATAAGTAGAATTTTTCTGCGGTTTTTTTTTACAATAGAGGAAAATAAAATGATTATATATTTGATTAAACAATAAAAAGGCTTTGTATTTCTTTCCAACAATAAAATATATTGCCAGAAATATAAAAAAAGAAAAATTCCAAAAATTGTCAAAATTTCAGGAAAAAAAGAACACGAAAAATAACTTCGTATCATTGAAAAAATAAATTGTTTTAATTTTATAATAGTATATAAATCATTTTTGCAAAATAATAACTTCTAAAATTTTCAAAATAATGTTAATATTTCGCCTAAATGTAAATTAATTAAAATTCTAATTTAAAATTTCAAAAGAAAAGCTTTCTAAGATGCGTATTTCCATTCTGTAAAGTGTATTTGTGCTAAATTCCGTAGCTATAAGTCAAATGAATTGGCTATTAAGTGCTAAAACAACATACATCTTTTTTTTATTAAGTAGAAATATATGCAATTTTTGTTTCGACACTTCCTAAATAACAAATATAACAGAACAAGAAACTTGCTTTAAATTTAGTTTTCTTTCTGGAATTTCGATTACAAAATCACTTCAAGTGTTGAGAAAAGCTTTTGAGTTGACATTTTATAAAAGAAAGTTAAGTATAGTTTGTTTTAAAAAGTATAGAAGCATGAAAATAGAATCTAAATCTTGTTGACAAACAAAATGTTTTTCATAATAAAAATTCGATGATTATTAATCGTTATTCAGTAGTTAGGCTAATTAATGAACATATTCTTAAACCATTTTGATAGTTCCAAATAATTTTGAAATTTATCTGAACTTACAATACGTCTATACTTGAATTGCACCAAATAGAGTTGAGTTGATACTTGGTTTCACTATATCAGATATAGGTTGGTACTAATACTCGATTGATACAATTAGCAGTCGATTCTTTTCCATAGTAATGGACTCAGGTGCTCGGCGGATATCGGTTTTCTCAATTATGCAGAAATTAGTTGATATCCGGTTTAACAGAGTCAGGAGCAGACTGATACTAATACTCGATTGTACCTGACACTTTTAGTAAATTCTATATTTGATACAATACACCCGATAACCGATTTCTTTGCCGTCTATAAGTATTGAAACATTATCTGCTAATAGATATTATATTATCCTTAAAGATTGTTGCCTCTACCCAAATTGTTCTTTAGATATAACTTTGCATTTAAACTTCAATTTGTTTTTTAAAAGCATTATTAAAAAGTAAAGATTTTTATAAAATTAAAGGGCAAGTTTAATTTTATTTTTAAATGTTTCGTCATACATTTATTATTTAGGTTTTTCGTTTTAAAAATATAAATATTTTCTTTTTAAGTACATTTTAAAATCATTTTATTTTGAAAATTTTATTCCTGTCCAAAGCTTAGTTCTTATTTGCTTTCAATAAATTTACTAATAATAATTCTGTTGTTTGAGTTAGCTATTTGTTTTTAATTAAAAAAAAATGTTTAAAGCAAAAAACATTTATTTATTCATTGGAGGTCTCATCACTCTTGTAAATTTAATAAACATCGCAAGAAAAGATAAACAAATGCATTAGAATGAACTTTTATTCCAGATAATGGTAACAAATAATATACAGTGTCTCACAAAAGTGATGGGACACTTGTGCTTTACAAAAGGAAACTGTAATAAAATAAATAAATAAACATGTACAAAAATGTTTTGGGTGTGTTTCATATTTAAAGTTAGTAACAATTATTACATAACACACATTTTGTCAAAATATTAAAATATTAATTTAATAAAAATACAATTGTTTAGAACGGAGCAAAAAATGGCTCACATAAGTGATGGGACACTTACTTTTCCATCAAATATTTATCCAAAAATTTTACTTTTTAAAAGGTTTTAATATTTTGTTGGATTTCCTTTTACTTTTAAAACATGATTTAATCTTCTTGGGATGGATTCGACTAATTTTTTGTGATTTCTGGAGTGATTTTAGCCCATTCTTCTGGAAGCACCGATTTTAATTGTTGTTTTGAAGAAATGGTGCGTTTGAGAATTCTTGATTCCAATTCTTGCCAAATATTCTCTATGGGATTTAAGTCTGGAGATTGTGGTAGTGTTTTTATTATTTCAGGTCAGTTATACAGCAGCCAGAGTCTAACGTTCAAAGCAGTGTGCTTGGGGTCATTGTCCTGGTAGAATTTAAAATCGTTATGAAATGTTCAATTTTCGTGCTGAAGATTTCAAATTTTGCTTGAAAAGGTCAATATACTTGTACTGATCCATTATACTGTCAATAAAAACAAGATTACCAACTCCAGCGGACGACATACACCCCCTTACCATAACTCCTCCACCACCATGTTTTACTGTTGGCACCAAGTACTGTTTGCGAAATTCTTTCAAGGGTTTTCTCCACACCAATATTCTACCGTCAGAATCAAATATATTAAATTTACTCTCATGAGCAAATATAACTTTATTCTAGTAATCAGAATTCTTATTTATGTTGGATTTTGCGAAAGCTAGTCTGAGTTTTCTATTCTTTTCACTTACGAAGAATTTTTTCCTGGTTACTCTACCGTGATATCCAGCAGATCGAATTACCCTTCTAATAGTCTCAGGATTAAAAATTATTCCATATATTGCTTGTAAATCAGCAGCAACTTTAGAAGCACTCTTTCTTGGATTTTTTTTAATATTTCGAACGATAATTCGCTTTATTCCATTGGATAGCTTTGATGGTCGGCCAGGTCTTCTTTTATCCTGAAAATATGATTCTTTTTGTATTGTTTAATGATATTGAAAACTGTTGAAGGACTCAAGTTAACTGTTTCAGCAGTTTTTCTACTAGATTTTCCACGTTCAATATGCAAATTAATAACTAATTTTCGAATTTCAAGTGAAGTTTCTTTTCGTTTAGCATTCATGGCTGCACAAAGCTAAAAAACACAAAAATTCCAAAACAAACTGGAGAGAAATACTTCAGACGATTTTATAAATCATTGCCAATTGCTTTTGAGTAAAAATAAAACCACCAAAAATATTTTTATTGCTTATTTCAGGCGATTTTTGTTGCATATCTAATGGTGTCCCATCACTTATGTGAGCTATTTTTTGCTCCGTTCTAAACAATTTTATTTTTATTAAATTAATATTTTAATATTTTGACAAAATGTATGTTATGCAATAATTGCTACTAAATTTAAGTATGAAACACACTCACAAAAAATTTGTACATGTTTTTTTAATTTAATTTATTACAGTTTTCTTTTGTAAAGCACAAGTGTCCCATCACTTTTGTGAGACACTGTATGTTGGTAATTAGAAAACATAACACATACTTGTAATATCGCCAAGGTAATCCGATACTTTGTATCATGTCGATGCAAGTATCACTATGATTCTTTGTATCATATTGATAAAAAAAATCACTGATTTTTTTTATCATGTCGATACGAAAAACACTCTGATACTTTGCATCAAGTTGGTACTGTATCATCCAATCCTAAATGTTACTGGCAGCTGATAATGATACGAATATAATCCCAAATTAGGACTTCGCTTCTTTGGAAGAGATGCTTCGCTTGCTGTTGATGTGTCGGTGGCCGAAACCTCCTCGAAGGTCACAAGTGGTCTAAATTTTGACAAAGATTGACGGGTGGTTGACAAGTAGAAAGGACAGGCTTGGTGCCATAGGTAGTACTAGTGAAGGTGGAGATTCCACAGTAATATGTGCACCGTTACATGGAATAAATGATAATTATGGCTAAAAATATATAGTTCAAAATCATTACACATGTTCATAGCGTCTCTGAGACAGTTTGAGATTGTGTTTGAAGTTTAACACTAAAGCTACCACGAGCGGGTCATTTGACCCGCTTCCAATGGCAATTCCAATGTATCGGTGAAATGCCGGTAGGTTTAGTGTTAAGGCACAATAGCTAGATTTGGCATACTGCGCCAAACATAAAGTAAAAAATATATTGCAAGTATTAAAAATTGAATAGAACATGTAGAGAAGTTGTTATACTATAAATACCAAGTAATAAAGTAGTAAAAAAAATTAAAATTAGTCATTTAAAAAGAATAAATAAAACTAGATAAGATGCAAAAATCTAATTTCTATAAAAAATTTTAAAATATTCAGGTGAGGCAGGACGGAGAACAAGTCTATGTTATCCTGATATTTTGTATCAGGTTAATATAATGTCATAAGAATAAAAACGAATGAGGTCGAGGATATTATCAATCGAATCCAAAAACTGATACCAAGTACCTGATATTCTAATCTGCATCATTTTTCTGTATCTAATATTGTATCATTTGCATTAATAAAAATTCATTGATTCTCCCTCCTCCCCAGTGACCAGTAACATGCTTGAGTGAACTAGAAAAAGAAGTTCTTACGATGATTACTTTTAAAGAGCGTTATTGCCGCTAATGAAACATAGATTTGTTCTTCTGTTACAGAAATGACAAAAATCAAAAGAATAATGCTCAAAAAAGAAAACATTAAATATCGCCAAAGCCTGACGACATTTAAGTTAAGTATTTCGCAAAGAACAATTTAAATTGTTAAAAAATTGTTCATTTGATGATTTTGCATTACGACCATGCATATTTCCGGAATATAATAATTTGGGAATATTTTGGCTATAATTTCCTCAAATATGCTCTACATAACTATATAAATACATAAAAAGTGTTTCGTTTTCGGCGTAGCTTATTATTATTTTTGCTTTATGTGTTTTTTACAATCCTGAGCACTGACCTGTTTGATTAATTGCTACACATCGGTTGACATAAAATTGCTGTTGTTGTTGTTGCGTATAGCCGACCACCCCGCCACCACTGAACGTAGCAGTATCGACAGGAATTGACATAAAATGCTGTTCTCCAGTTCAGCATCCAATATTGTCCATCGTGATTATGATGTTAAATGAACTGCAACGCAAAGTCTAATTTGATGTTTTGCTTCGTTTCTCAAATGATTAAAAAACATTTTTATGTGTATTTTGTATTATATTCTTAGTTGTTAAAATGGCTTATTCATATGTATGTATGTAAATAAATATTTTGTATCACATGATTTGCTACGGGGATAATTAGATGCTTTACTTTGCCGGCATTTTACATACCATTTTATAAACTATTATAAGTAATTTTAATCATGTGCATTAACATATTGTAACACAAGATATCCTTTTTTCTTAATTTCCAAATGCAATGGCTTTATATGGGATATTTCATTTTTATACTCGTTTTGTGATTATTCAAACAGAAAAAAAGACAGAGTTATATCCCTATTACTAAAGAAAAAACACATTAAGGATTTGACAAATAATTAATTATAGATATAATTTTAAAAGTTGCTAAGATCCAATGGGCGAAATATCACTGAAAATTACATATATTATTCCTAAATCGGATCATTGATTTTAAATTCTAAGTTCCATTAATGAATCAATGATTCTTCTAATTGAATTCTTTAATTAAAACGTCACTCTACAAGATTCTATTCTAAATGTAGACATATTTCAAACAATTTCGTTTATGAAAATATATCTGAAAAGAAATATATCTAATGTTTAAAATAATTCAGAAAGATTTCAACAGAAAACAGACCAAGTCGCTTATGGGAATTGTAAATTGAAATATCTTTTTGTAGTACGATCATGAGATTGAACATTAAATAGAAACAAAATGACTTCACACTATCAAAACACAAGCAATCAGACTTCATATATATAATATGGATTGCAAAGTTGTAGTAGTGAATTCATTACTGATATATCTGATGGAGCAATGTTCGCCACAATACCTGTTCAATGAAACCGTGCCTTAATCTAACTTCATCCTCAAATCATTTCCCCTTATTTGTCTACATGATCTCTTCGAAAAAGAATAATATAAAAGACGACGAACTCCCACCGGTTGCCCACGGATTTGCACGAGAGGTCAAAGATCTTTTTCGCTTAAATGTAAGATGCTCTGTATTTTCTCCCATTCCTCACGACTCTGCACTATATTATCAATTCGGAAATAAAGGCGTTTCTCGATTCTCGCGCAACAGGTTCTCTGCGAATCAAATCAAAACACAAATAAAAAGTGGAAAGGATGGACTTGTGTATCTGAATGTTTCAGTGGGGCAATTAGAAATTTTATTATTATTATTATTATATAACGAATATATACGTTTAACAATAGAATTTCCGTTTTAGAGAAAAAGACTTTTACACCAGATAAGACTAGTTTTAGGTTTAATGGGTCACTAAATCTTTGAACTCGGAAGAAGAGTTTGTGTTAGTTTTGTGAAGTGTAGTAAATAAAAAAGATTGTATAATTAATCTCACGCATAAATTGCACCTAAAATAAGCTCAAAGACAATGCTCTTTTCTTCAGCATACTATATTAGAATAAATTTGTAATAAATGTTGAAAGTAAAAAAAAATCTAGAAAAAAAGTTTCGAACTACTAGTCTAAAAACACGTAGCATGATAATATAGACTTAACAGTCTTTCCTTAATTTGTTTCAAAAATTTGCTTAGTTGCTAAAAAACGCTTAGTTGGAAATCATTTTCTAAAAATTTGATTTCCATATATCGCATATAAAAAAAGTCCACAGATGAAATTTAAAAATAATTTTTAACGAAGTAGTGAAGAAATGACAACGTTTTCTAAATACATTCGAAATAATATTTGATCATAAAATCGAGCATTTTTTTTATTATTTATAAAGAGCATTCTATTATTTTAGAGTTATAAAATAACATAATACAAAACTTGCAAACGATAAATAGAAATGTTGCAAGAATAAATGTTCTACGATTAATTAAAACAATATTTGGTTTTTATTTGAATAAATTCAATTGAATGAAATGATTGTTCCTAAATGAAAACAAAAAAATTAAATAATTTTCAAAATCTTGCAAAAACAAACAAAAAACAAAAAAAAATTAGAAAACTCGGGAACCTGAAATTTTATCAGAACCCTAGACAACTGTTTACCTATTTTACTATCCATATTGTATAGGTAAAGACAAGTTTCTCTGTACAGAAGATTTTTAATCAATTAATTTTCATTGAATCAAGGATTTACTTTGTCAACTATTGCCTTTTTTTTCAATTATTAGCTGGATGTGCACAACAAGGTAACCATATTCATGATCAAATTAAATAGTCTTCAAAATTCGTGACGTGACAGCTTACATGATAATAATAAGGATTGACCTGAAATTCTCGTCTGCTAAACTCTATTATTTTAAATTTTTTAACAAATAGCGTTGGAATGTAGTAGCTATAAATTAGATAAAACTTTAGAATTCCGTAGGATACTTCTTAATTGAATGCTACAGCATGTTTTCATTATTTGTATTTTTATAATTTACACCATTATATGTAAAATTCTATCAATAAAACTGATATTTAGATGAACCAGCTAATTGACATCACCATGAAAAAAAGTGCATCTTTGATTACACAAAAATGTTTTTCAAGATGAATCAATATATGTGGAATCCTGTTTTTGGATGGATTTGTAGTTTGTTTTATTTTGTTTTCTTTTGCTTTTCTTTTTAAGGAAAATGAGAGTCCGAGTCTTGCAACCATTACCAAAGCGAATTTGGTTCTTGGAAAGTTACTCACACAAGCTGAAAATCAGGTACAAATCGATAAAACCACCATTCGCCACATTGTATCCAAAATCATAATAATATTCATCTATCATCTTCATCGAATTTTCTTAAGAAATGAGGAATTATTCGCCATTTTTGTTTTTATGTGCAAGACGTATCCGGAAAGTAAATTCCATAATGATATAAAACTTTAAAAAAAAGAAATTTTTTTAAAAACGCCGTTTAATTAGCGAACTAAAAAGGTTCAAAATAGTTTTTTTTAACTTCAATTACCAAGAAGTAAGAAAATTCAATTTTCATTTTTATTTTATCTTTACAAATATGATATAAGCCATGGTAAATAAATTATGCAATGAAAGCATGTAAAATTACGCTTAAATGTTGTTCATTCTAATGTTAATTCATTCGTTGAAGGAATGAAAAGAATGCTAATGAAACTTTATGAGTGTCTAAATAATAAAACAAAAGTTGCTCAGTATTTTAAAAATGGATTTAATTTTTTTTTATAATGTAAAATAATTCTGTCGAAAGTTGTATCTATTTTTCAAGGCTAAAGAGTTATTTTTTTCTGAACAAATCTCATATTTCATATTTTGCTTAAAAATTAGATTTCATCTTTTGCTTTTAACCTCATTTTATTCCAGGGAATTTTTTTGATTAATAAGGTAGCTTTTCATCGTAAAATATTCTATTCGATTTAGGGTGAAAATACTTTATTATTTAACAATATTTTCTTCAATTACAATTTTGATTATTCGTCATTAAATATTTTAATTTTTTATACATAATCACAAGAACAATCATTTACACTCATTGATTCCTTTCCTTTTCATTGCCATTTATATTATAGCTTTCATGTGCATCCCTAAAATCAGTAATTGCAAAGTATTCTCTTCAGTTTCTATGGCATCAGGTATTAGCTACAAGTGATTAAGAATTTTAATAGTTTTCTTTTAATTACCATACATGCGATTAAACACATTAGCATTTGTCTTTGTAAAAAAATTGAGTCATGTGATATACACGATTAAAAGAAAGATCAAAACATCCCATTGGCCACTGAGCTATCAAAACTGGTAAATAGCTACTTCCTGACTAATATACTCTCATAAAAAGGGTTTTTCCGATTTTAATTCGACTGTTAATTAAAAATCAATTTTTGATTTTTTTTCCACAATTACTTTGGTGCATATTAATTTATAAAAACTATTAATAACTTCTTTAAAACTATTTATAACTTCTTTGAAGTTAAAAAAAATAGACTTTCTATTGATATCAATTTTATTTTTATTTATTTTTTGAGTTTTTCTCTTTTTTTTAGCAAATTTTTAAAAATATTTTAAGCGTATTTTACAAAAATACTTTTCATTCTTTTTGTTATTTATATTCATGTTCTCTTTTGCGATATTAAATGTATTTCTTTTAGCGCGTACGCGTTATCGCTTTTATAAATAACACATGGATAGACAAATCAATCCTATTGTATCATCATGCTGTGATGTTTTGTACTAGAAGCTAAAATCTGCTTTAAATTTTATTTTTATACATAATTCTTCTCTGGTTTGAAATGAATAGATTCGACGTCACAATTAAATTATAAATAAATAAGAGCAACCTAACTTCACACTGATATAGGCTACATATCACATTCTATTACCTCACAATATATTCCAAAATTAAATTGGCCTGGCTTAATAAGTGTATATTACGTGAAAATTAATTGACACCATTGAAACTATGAGAAAAACTAGGTGCTTATTGTGAAATATTGTAATCCTTATGCAGTTGAAATTCCATCAATATGAATTGGAATCATTATGGGTAACTATTTAAGTGTTAAAAGAAAGAATCAAATTTATAGTATAAATGATGGCCATAAAATAACTTTCCCTGTTTAGAGGCATTTTTTGTTGAAACTAACGAGCAAAATAAAACTACATTTCATGCGCTTCCTGTGAAATGTATGAAGATATGAATTCGCAAAATGATAGTAATAAATAAATAAAAAGATTAAAAAAACCTCAACATCTTGCATACAGAGAAGATCAGTACATTGAAAATATTGCAGGTGAGTCAGGTTACCCAAATGTTGGTTAATAAAATTATTATTTTCAGAAAGTTTCATGCTACATATCATTTATTTTTGTTTGTACGCTTCTTAGAATTCGAACTTTAAAGAAATTTTGTGTAATAATTTTACATTTATTAATTGTACTTGTTGATCCATTTTCATCCAGAAAACACTAATTCTCATTCATTACTAATTTTTTTTTGTGGAATTTAATTTTTTAAGCCTTTTACAGTATGTATATGAAATAAAGACAACCTACAAAGAGAAAAGGTTATATTTTTATTGTCAGCCTGTACATATATTTATAAATCTTCGAGTTTATCAATTGCATAAATCTGTAGATACAGAATATGACTTAAAATTCAAGTTACTTTATATAAAATATCATTAAAAAAATTAAATTTTTAACTAGGTTTTTTTCAGACAATATTCTTCCAATTTTAAATAAAAAATTTGTACTCCATCTCGAGATTTATTGCAGCAGAGAATAAGAAATTCAAATTAAACTACATAGATCAAAAATTATATTTCAATATTCTGTCTGGCGAATTAAAATTCCTTGGTTTCGTCCAATAACACATTTCTTCACGCTTTTTCCCCTTTCCATTTAGAATTAAACTGTTGCGAGTACAATTCTTAAAAAATAACCTGTTAAATAATCAGGGAACCAAGTTAACTAATAACAGAAAATTATTTCAGCATTTTTTTAACTGCATTCATTTTAACTGAAACGACCAGAATTTTTGAAGTCAATCTGGAATGTTCTAGAACCTAAGACTGAAATCTCAACCAGGATGTACAAGGAATAAAATTTTAAAAAAATAAAAGAAAAATATGTTGAAAAATGAAAATTAATTAAAAAATTGTGAAGAAAATTCTTAAAAAGTTGCAAACAAATGAAGAATTATACTAAAACATGGTCAAAATATTTTACAATTTTTTCCCTGATTAGGTATAGCAATGGCGTATTAGTTGCATGTATAGTTGTTTGTAAAATATTTTGACGCTAAATCGAAAGTTCGATATTTATCTCAATTTCGAAAAGATAACGCTAAAAACCAGATAAATTTATGTTATTTTAAACTTCTAATATGAATTAGTCACATATAAAAAAATGGGGCAATTTCCAATATTTTGTTCATAACTTGAGTAAATCCGAGATTTATTTGAAATCACGATAATTAGTTAAAAACCAGAAATATTCTGTAGATCTGGGACATCTGGGAATAAAATCTGATCTCTTTAAAATATACGTTTCCTTCTTAGTTCGAAAGCCTTCAAAAGTCGACGGATGCAACAAAATTGTTAAGCCCACATTTTCGCCAATCTACCATTCTTCAAAAATCTAGCCCATTTCTCAAGTAAACACTTCAGAAAAAGTGTTCAAGGAAAGCTAATAAAAAGATGTCCCATAGCCTTCAATCGTTGAAGTTGGAACGGGTTATGGGGTCGACAGGTTACTTTAACTTCATCGCTGTGTAATTTTCCTCACTGTGTTTTGATTGCAGCGAACTCGACCTGTAATTTCACTACTGCGTAAATGCAAGGTCATTGCATTCACTGTCTCACAAGTTCAATGTCTTTTTAAAAACTTAAACAGTTTTAATAAAAAAAATTGAAGAGAATTTTTATTGTTGTATTTAAAAATTCGTAGTATGTTAATACTCGTCTTAAAATTCATACTATTTTTAAATTTATGAAGTGAAACTTTCTACAAATATAATGAAAACGTTTTAGAGGCATTCTTTCGTATAATGAAGAAAATGGTAAATAATGACTCATCCCATAAAAATGTTGATAGAGGTCATCTTTGCTAACATGAATGCATCTGATTCCGTTTCCATTCAATAAAGTACTTAACAATTAACATATGAAAGAAAATGAATTTAAATTTGCAACGATAATATTAAAGTAGGATGTTAACATAGGATGTTAACGTAGCGTTTATAACTTTCTTACATTTAAGACGGGATTCTAATGAATTTAAAATTATTATTTATAGTATGCCCTTGACATAGCAGTTATTAGTTTTGCAGGTAGATGATTTTTATTAAGAGTTAGCAATTGCTTCTTTGAATTACCATAAATTTTATGTTTCTGCAAACCTTTAGTGACTACTCGGGATTTTCAACAATTTCATGTTACAAAAAAATACCGATTTCAACATTATAAAGTTTAATATTCTGTATTCAGCAACAGCCATGATTAAATATCACGTAAAACGCTCTACTGGGCAAAATTAGAATAAGAATTAGGGCCACCAAATTTCGTTGGTAGTCAGTTCTTGGATAGTTGATGCTTAGTAAGAAAGAGATTTCAAAATGTTGATTAAAATGAATGAAAATTTTAATGTTTTTTTTTTTCTTGATAACTTCGGACATTAAATCACAAAAGTCATTTTTACATTGTTTTAAAATTCGAATAATTGGGAGCAAACTCTTTGGCACTTTCTCACATATTTTCTAAAAAGTGTACTTTTGCTTTATTAAATGTATACTACTAGTGAATAATAGTTACGAATGAGCATATTAGTGCGCAATCTTTAGTCATTTTGGGGCGAATAATCGCTGGGATGAAGTGCCACACAAGTGCCAGAAAGCCGAATATGTATTTTAAACGCCTCTTTTTTAGACTGATTGAAAACACAATTTGAAACCGAACTATAATTATAGTCACAAAATTACATAGCAAATTTCATATATTTAAATCATTGCGTTTTTAATTACAGAATGACAAATAATCAACCTTTTGGCAGTTGTGGATCGAAATTTGATAAAGATGTACGCTTTAGATGATAAAACTGTTAACTAAATTTCATTTACTTACGTTCTTACATTTCTGAATTATTGTGTTTATATGAATGTAAAAGTACAGACTGACAGACGGCCAATCTCTTAAAAATTTGATCCAACTTTGACACTATCTACCCTTTAGATATTAAATCTGCGTACCAAATCTTATCCATTTAGCTCTCGTGGTTTTGTAATTATCGTGTTACGAACCGGACAGATAAGCTTCGTCTGAAAAGACTTCATTAAAAATGTGTGAGAAGTCTACAAATTTAATATAAAACCATATACCAAATTTCATCTATCTAGTTCAAAGCGTTTTTGAGTAATTGCGTTAAAAGACAGACTGATAGATATAATTCCAAACTTTGTTTTTTGGACTCAGGGGAAGTTTCAAATGAGAGATTCGTCAGAATCACGAGTTCGTATTTTTAGGTGATTACAATGCTTTTGCTTCGAATACTTTGTATTTGAGAAAGTAACAATAAGCTTTTCAGAGATATCAGTTTTCGTTCAATTTTTCTCTAATTTAAATAAATTTATGTACATTTTTAATAATAGTTTTCATTATTTTAATTGTTGGATTTATTTTTACGAGCATTACGATTATATTAGATTCTTTTGTGCGCGTGTTATAGTTGTTATGATATAATTAAAACTAAATTTCTAACATTAATATAAAAATAAGTGAATCTCTTTTAAAACATTATCATGTTGCATTGCTTCGAACTAAAAATTCTAGTCTTCTTTAAGAATTTTTTTTATTTGCATATTTAGGCAAATGTTATGCAGTTTATCTAAAAAGAAATACTGCACGAAAGATGTGTAGGAAGACATTTTATAAGCGGGTTAATATTTAACAGAAACAGCAAAATGGAAAAATTCGTGTTAAGCTGCTTTGAGAAAGTTTGAAAGAATAAAATATAAAAATATATACAGAAATAAGAATATTTGTCATATGATAAATATTTTAATATGATAAAACAAGAAGGGAATCAGTTCAGGATTAATGAACTCACGAAAATTAAATTTTGCGATTCATAGCGCGTCTTCTAGGAGAAAAAAGATCCTGAAGTCACAATACAGCGTAAATTAACAGAAGTTAGATAGCTAAATAATAAATAATTTGTTTTATCATGTGACTGTGACGTCAGGTGGGCTAACTTTATTTTATTTCCGTTCCACAAAAATAAAAATTCCCGAGTGTCAATTTCCTGTTTTGGTATAAAAAGTAACTTCATTGCACAAATTTGAATTCGACTAACAATTGTAAACTACTGCATTTCAACTCTCTTTCTATGTGTGACGGACTTCTATAACCATCAAGATATTTTAAGCAGTTATTATTATATTAAAACAAATAGGATAAAAAAATTTAAAATAAAGTTTAAGGAAATTATGCATTCAGATATTACTGATAGAGCATAACGAAGCTTTGAATCTCATTATTCTTAGTCATTGTTTTTAGTTTAGTTTATGCCCATGGCGCGAAAGTTCCGTTTGCTGATTGGCAGATCATCCTCTATGTCGCCATTGAAATGACGTAAAATAGCAATATTCAGATCTCGGTAACATGGCCATTCTAGTCACAGAAAAAGAAAAAAAAATGTTTAAAATGTTAGGTGTCAAGAATATTTTTCCACCTATAACTGATAGGAACAGAGAATTGGACGAAAATTTAAACTTCATAAATTTTTTCAACAGTGTATTGATTTTCTGAATCAACATAAAATATAATTCCTTACCCCATTTAGAACATTTTTCCAATTTGAAGCTTATTCATATCTCTAATTCTTTGGAAATTAGCGAGAGGAGAGGGCTAGAGTTAGAGTGGACATTCTATTATGTATAAGTTTCATAATATGAATGCTGGTTAATGATGCTTGAAACTAAATTCTCTTTTAATATATCTTTCACATTAGGACCATATTTAGAATCATTTAATTAGATGCATTAACACCGTGTTAATGTTAACACCATTTTATGGTATTAACAATATGCATCTCACGCAATGCTATTATATTAATTAGAATTGTCATTAATAATGCAAGAAAATTTACTGTTTGATTCATTTAATATAAAATATTAATTTAAAATGTCATTTTTTTTTCTTTTACAGGACAAGGATGAAAATCAGTTGAAAGAAGAACTAGATGGCATAATTGATAAAATTAAGGTAAAATAATTATAAACATTAAAAAATTATTGCCAAATCAGACAATATGGACCTAATAATATAACAATGTATTTTTTTCAAACTGCATAATTTGAGGTATAGTTGTTTTCACGAGTTATTAAAAAAAATTCATTCTTTATTTTCTAGAATTCATTACTGCATTTTAAATAGATTGTTGTGTGTACCACCAAATGAAGTTCATTCAATTTTTTCCAACATATTACTTTAATTCAAAAACAGTTTGAAATAGTGAACCCGAAATTCATCAAAGATTACTGATTCCCTCTTCCATAACTACGTGTATTTTTATAAAATATTTCAATACTTTATTCTTAAAAATTTATTAAAAAGCATTTCTTTGTAAGAAAATGGATCATATTGATTAATGATTAGATTATTCTGAGTAAAAAAAGATAAATAAAAAAATAATTTTGAAAAATTAATTTCTTTAACACTCTTTTTCTCGCTCTTACAAATTAATATTCTAGAATAATAATATTCCAAAAGATAAATTAATATTCTAGGTTCAAATAATATTTTGAAAGACAAATTAATATTCTAGAATCACAAGTTCAGCAACATATCCATTTTTAACTTATGACACTTTTCTTTTTTGTTAGTACAATTTTTTAATTATGCTTTTTTTAAATTTATCTTTCATTCTTCGAAGTTAAATATTTTCATTATGATTAAATAACTTTCCTTTATTAGAAATATTCTGAAGTTTTCATATCAGTGAATAACTTAGTATATAAAAAAACAAAAATAAAATAGAATAATCATAAATTATTCCATTAAAAAACAGATATGTGTCAGCATAAATAACATCGATATAAAATTAATCTTTCATTTATTTGTGGCGCCATCTAAGGATTGCGGAAAGGTTTATTAATATTTATGGATATAATTATTATATTTATCAAATTTTCAGGTCATGGATTCAAAGGCAGATTTCCAACCAAGCAGCTGCTTAGAACCGTTAGTTAGGCTGGGGGCGCAGTCAGATCGATTAAAAATGTTATTAGTTTAGTTTCCAAGTAAATAAATTTCTAAATAAAAATACAAATTCTATAAATTATAAAATACTATGACTATATTGTGCATTTATAATGAATTATTAAAATCATAAATAAGTAAATTAAGATATAAGTAATTTTTAATTATAATACATTGGATATTAATTATTTATTTTCTTGCTAGTACTTTACTCAACAGGTTCTGTAAAATTATTATTTTTAATTTACATTTATTTGAATTATAATTTTTTCTTATATTCTGTCATAAAGAAATTATTAAATAATAAGGAAACTATTAAGCAAAAATTATGGTTAATTTGTCAAGAATTTTATTATTTTAGCTCTTTTTCTATGATATGCAGTAATGGCCAAAATTATAGAAACCTTTTGGAAAAAAACTTATTTTTGAGATTTGATATTCAAAACACCGATTTTATTAAATGAAATGCCACAAATTTACATACCATTTAAAAAAATGTTTAACCAAAAATAAATAAAATAATAAAGCTATTTGTAGTGGAATAGAAGTTATAAAGTAGGAAAAGGAAACAAAAATATTGAAATACAAATACAAAAATTCTCACTTATGGTAGTTGGTATTTCATTGGGTAACTTTACCATCAATTATACTTTTAAACTCCGTTCTATTGCATCAAATGTTTTAATTCCTCGGCTGTTATTATGCCATTCTCTGAATGGATTATTGTTCTATTTATTGGGTTTTATTGCTAGGTTGCTTCTGTGGAGCAAATTCTTTAGATTGCTCTACAGTTCCGATTAAGGCCTGGGCTACTGCCAAACCATTCCAGTAGTGAAATATGATTGTCTTGAAACTAGTTTTGTACAAACAGTGCAACATCACATAGCACTAAATCTTGTTGAAATGTAATTTCATCATTATTTGGAAAATGATTGCATGTGGAAGGTAGCAATTTTGAAATGAATATATCATTTATATATTTTTGGATATTTATACTCCTTTTTATCATATAAATTTTGCCCACACCTGTTGCTATTATGTATTCCCAAATCATAATACTAATTAGGTGTTTAACAATAGGTGTAATGCAATCAGAAAGAAAATCTCCTCCTTTTCTTTTATTTAAATATTTTTGCCATCGCTACCAAATAATGAGATTTTGATCTCATCATTCTTAAATACACAGTGTCATTATTTTGCTGACCAATTAACAAGGATTTTTTTTAGCCCGGTTTAATCTTTTTAAACGTGATTTCGAAATTTCAAATTGCTTTTTTAGTAGAATCTACATTTAGTCCAGAATCCTGCAATCTAGACTGAATAATCCTCACTCTCAAATAGACATTACATTATGTTATTTCATTTTGCATACTTCCGTATGGTTTTCTTCTTTAACGTAGACATTATCATCTAATTATTCTGTCATCAGTTTGTGTTACGAAATTTTTCCTGCCTGTATCAGTTCCGTTTTCTTATACCAGAGTTTCCTTTTCCTTCACAAATTTTGAAAGAAATTTTTTTAGTTAAATTTCCATTAATTTTCTTATTAATTTTGTTATAACTAACGTATTGTTTGTGCAATAATAAAACTTTGCATCGATTTTTAGGTGAACACTTAAATACTTGTGTTAGTTCTTTTATTTTTTATGTTTATGCAAAAATTGTCCAACTTAATAATAATCCCAAAAAGCACAGTCTAATGCCCACCTCCCTATTTCAAAACATCAATTCTTAAATTCTACTGAAATCAAAATACTCCCTTACTGGTTGTCTAGATAATTATGCTCGTAATTACATTCAAATGAAGAAAAACTATGTCTTTTGAACTTAAGCAAAATACACTTCTTTGTTTTAGTTATTTTACTATAACTTAAAAAATAAAGATAATTAAATTACGTTCCTGGTTAAATTATCGTTATATAGATTTAGAATATTACCGAAAATACTATTGCTGTTATGACCAATCAAATCACTAAAATGTACTTTTTTCGAAAAGTTATATATATATATATATATATATATATATATATATGCATAATAAATGTACGCATAGTTTTTTGAAAGCAGATGGAAGTTTGACGACAGAAAAGACACACTTTGCATTTTTAGGTTCGCTTTAATCCATCCCGGGAAAGCACAATTCATTTACATGAAAGCGAGGACAAAACACGTCCGCTCCAAGCAACAGATTAGGCAAGAAAAATCAAAAAATTAATTATTCCTAGTCTTATATAACATGAGATTTCTGACACGCGTCGATTTGATTGGAATTTCTCACACGTGTCGACTTTGACAAGGGAAACAGAGGGATCCTTTAGAAGAATCTGTTTACAACAGCGATTCCTAATCCCTTCACTCGGCACGTGGGAACCACTGATGCAATTATTTTTACAAAGCTTCAGTTGAATTAATTAAATAAAAAAAGTAGAATAGGACCATGAAAAAAAGATAATATTTTAGAATAATTTTGACATGGGCTGAATTAGGCTAAAAAATTAGGAAATTAATTAGGATTAAATTAAATTTTAAAATATTATTACATATACACTGGTGTGCAAAACTTAAGCAACAAGTATGTTTTTTTTGCCATAACTTCACGAGAAATCATCTGAGAGACATGAAATTCAGAAATGAGATACAGCATTTTGTTCTGAAAGAATGACGAAAGCATAGTTGCGCAGAAATGAATACAATGCATACAGTATGGAATCAAACAAAAAAAGGCTTTATTGAACTCATAGTATCGTTACACATGATTGTCTGTCCAAGCGGAAGAACAGCAAGCAGATGTTCCTTAGTATGGGATATGCCCTCCCCTTACTGCAATGGTTGCTTCGCACCGTCTCCCCATACTCACCGCCAGATTGTCCAACAGTTCTTGAGGTAAGAGTGCCCATTCCTCAATCAGCATCTGTTTAATTTGTCGGGTGTTCCCAGGAGGTGCAAGGCGTCTCCCCAAAGCATCCCACACATGTTCTATCGGATTTAAATCAGGGGAGCACGCCGGCCAATCCATTCGAGTGATATCTTCACTTTCCAGGAGCTCCTCAAC
>JAPMOR010096484.1:703905-798418 GCA_026543865.1 Argiope aurantia | reverse complement strand
TCTGTTCCGAGGTGCCATTGGATCAGACTTCGTTTTTATGGATGACAATGCACGGCCACACAGAACTCATGCTGTTGAGGAGTTCCTGGAAAGTGAAGATATCACTCGAATGGATTGGCCGGCATGATCCCCTGATTTAAATCCGATAGAACATGTGTAGTATGCTTTGGGGAGACGCCTTGCGGCACGATTACATCCTCCTGGGAACACCCGACAACTTAAACAGATGCTGATTGAGGAATGGGCACTCTTACCTCAATAAGTGTTGGACAATCTGGTGCTGAGTATGGAGAGGCGGTGCGAAGCAACCATTGCAGTAAGGGGAGGGCATATCCCATACTAAGGAACAGCTGTTTGCTGTTCTTCCTCTTGGACAGACAATCATGTGTAACGATACTATGATTTCAATAAAGCCTTTTTTTTGTTTGATTCCATACTGTATGCATTGTATTCATTTCTGCGCAACTATGCTTTCGTCATTTCTTTCAGAACAAAATGCTGTATCTCATTTCTGAATTTCATGTCTTTCAGACGATTTCTCGTGAAGTTATGGCAAAAAACATACCTGTTGCTTAAGTTTTGCACACCAGTGTATATATATATATATATATATAATTACTAAAATAAATAATTACCATATTAATTAAATTAAACATTTATTGAAATATGAAATTATTCAATTATTAAAAGAGAGGGGAAGTCTCAGTATACACTGCCTCGGATCACAAAATGTTTGCTCTTTTTGGCTTTTCATGTTTATAGTAAATAATATTTTCTAGCATATCAAATGTTTATCTTATTCTCTTAATGCTCTGTAGGATAGTACAGAACATTGTACATCTTGTAATGTTCTGTAATATTGGTGAATATTTATTGACAAAAGACCATCAACTTTGCAAAAAATAAATGCATTTGCGAATTGTCATGTATTTTCAGAATTTTCAACCAAAAATTTCAGAATTTTCAACCAAAATATATTAACAAATTTATAGATTTTATGATAAAAATTATGGGTTCATGATTTATATGAATTTCTTTTTAAACAATTTTCAGTAGGTATGAAATATTTTTTATATTTCCAAAATATAAGATGAGCAATTATATAAATAAATAAATCATTACTTAGCGTGAGCTTATGAAATGAATGGAATCTTAAATTCACTCTATGATTAGCAATAAATCAAAGTCGAGATAGGCGGTAGATACTAACTAAAAATCTGCACAAAAAACCCTAATTCTTTTATGAACTTATTAAAAAAGCTATCTAATAAATCAATATCAAATGGCTTTTTATTTTATATATATTTCTGTTTTTAGAGTACAAAATGATTAAGCAAGGTTTTTATTCTAACATGGATCAACTTTATACTAATGTTTAGACTCAAGAAACTGCATCATTTTTTTATTGTCGCTCTTTAAGTATTTTTTTTCCAAATTATAATCCGAAGACAAGTTTATATTTCCTAACTGGTAACTTTTCAGTTCACGTTTCAGCTCAGCTCATTGAAAAATAATCTTTTGGAACTCTATATTATTCGTTAAAAATATTATTATTTTAGTTTCAATTTTTTCATATGTCAATTAACTACAATTACTATTAGTTGTATTAAATTTTTAAATTATTCGTGTATCCTGAGGATTTATTTATGTCAATGGACAGTTATTGAAAAATTTGGCACTATTTATATTGCATAAGAGTTAATGCTAACCTTGATTATAATTGATATACATTAAGCGCAAATCCACACAAATCAGATATTTATCATCTGAACATCACTAGTAATATATCTTAACTAACTATGTAATTGTTTGAGAGGTTTACTTTTTTTTATTATCCAAAAGAAAAGTGGGAATTATTTAAAGAAAAATTTACAATTCTCTAGAGGTGAAGGTAATACAGTTTTACCCTGCTTTTAAATCCCTTCCTTTACTAATGTTTTCTTATAGTTAACACTTCTTTATTGAAACCAACATGATTTCCTTTTTCATAGTGTATTGAAACCCTCAGATTATTTAGGTTTATTAAATTTTACACTTCTCACCGTGTACACTACTCCAAGAAATTTAAGAGGGAAGGAATGGTTTAGTTTAATTATATTAACATCCCGTTTTTTGAGCAACACTAGGACTATTTCGTACTAGGACCTTTCGTACTATTTCAACACTAGGACCTCGTCATTTTGAACCGTGGTCAAATGACGAGGGCGACACTTGAGTTGGCACCCCCTCTCCAAACCTTCACACCATACCAGCGGGAGGACGTTTGGCCATGACGGATTTAACCTGCACCAGACCCGCTTACATGACGATTCTTCGGTGGAATCGGGTCTCCAACCTAAAACCCTTCGGTTTTAAAACCGAGACTTTCCACCAGGCCACTGCAGCCCCTAGGGGAGGAATCGAAGAGAAGAAGCGTTGCGAGACAAACGTTGGGAGATAGATCATCTGTAGAACAAAGGGAAAATTATTTCTATAATTTTTACAACCTTGAAATCTGGTTTACATCTGGAATAAATGTTTGCAAATATTGTAAATATAATACAAATAATTAAAATTTAAATATTTCACGCGGAAATGGAACATTTGCTGTATCTCAACTAATTACATTTCCTTGCTTTGAAAGATAATGAATTTAAAAACGAATACATTACGTAATACTTGTATTCGCCTTTTTCCAATCACTGATTAAGCAAAGGCGGAGTTATATCAACAATTAATTTGCATTGGATATTTATTTGACATAAATACTAGGAATGAAGATGAAATTCTCGATTATATTAATAAATTTTTCTCGTTGTCAAGATCCGAAACTGTTTTTCCAATGATATTTTTTATGTGTAAATAACACTAATCGGTTGCAGATTCTTGTTCTAGAAAGCCCAGGTTGGAGCTGCAGACAAAACTATAGAAGATGTTTGCGGAGACATGTCAGATATACCCAAAATTCCACTACGAACGAAAAAGATACTAAAGGGACACCTCTCCAAAGTAACAGCAGTGCATTACTGTGGTGATAACAGGTAAGATTGATGACTTTGAGTGAAAATTGAATCAGCATTAATATGAATAGTTAAAATAGAACTAGGAAAGCTATTTACGGTTTCGAACTATTGTTTCATGGATATTATTCTGTTTCGTATTCATGAGATTTAAAGCATAAAATCATGCAATATTCAAAATCAATTTTTTTTTATGATTTCAATACATTCTCTTTTCATGCTTAGTATGAGAGAAAATTGCAGTAAAAAAAATTGTAATTGTTTTCTGCAATTTCTATTGATGTATTTAACTTTAATTAATTCATAAGCGTCCGATTCAAAGCACAAAATCCCTTATATTTTTTAATTCTGTTGAAAACATTAAGATTAAGATATTTGCGAAATAAAATTAAATTCTGAAAAAGATTTACTTTTTATTTTACTTTTCATTCTTAAAAAATATTATAAAAACTAGTAAAAAGTTATATTTAAGAATTTTTATGGTTATATATTAAAAAAGGTTTTTAAAATATAGTAAAATATTCAAAAATAAAAAATTTGTTTGGAATTTCATATACATTATTTCAAAAATAATTCACGGAAAAAAACTGATTGTACAGATAAAAAATGGTATACACCGGTTCAAAATTCTTTAGAAATGTGGGAATACAAATTGATTTCTTAGACTGTAAAAAAAAAAAGTAATTGTTCAATGAATAGGTCGTTGGGCATTAATGGATCGTAGAACAATTAGCAGATATTTTCACAGGATCGTATTAAGATGTCTTTAATGTTCTCTAAAGTTAATAAATATGAAAAAAATTCAGAAGTTTGATGATTAGTTCAAGATACATAGCTCTTGCGATGATTCTAAAATATATTTCAAAGTTATTAATATATTTCAAGAATTATTTATATTTTGAGTAAAATATTGTTTTAAGTACAAATAACTGATATTTTATGTAATTGAATTCTGTACTTAAAAGAACTTTTTTATAGACTTTGGAAGCGAAATTTTACGTACTAGGCTGTTAATCAATGATATGATCGCTTCTAGCTTTCTACATACTAATAACTAGAATCGTCTTTTCTATAAATTGATACCAGATTTTCATTTGCTAAAGCATTTTATTATTTAAATTATTCTATTTCCATTATTTATTTCATCAGCCTTGAAACTCAATTACAATTGAAATTTCAGCAAAATTAGAATTGAGGAACTAGATCTAAATGAACTAACCTTTTGTTAAACAGATTTCAGTGTCAAGATAATATAATAATATATGAGTGAAACACTAAAATAGAAAATAATGAATCACCTAGTATGTTCTATAATCTATTTAGTTTGAAAAAAAGTCTACTGTAAGCAACAAACTCCGTCATTAAACATCAGAGACATGTATAAAAACTCAATCAGTATATAATCATTCCATTTTAGTAATTGCCTTCTAAATAGGGACAAATCCATTGTTTCCCGTTGCAGAAGATAATTAATACAGCTGAAAACAATAGTTTGTCCTTATTTTTTAAAATCCTTCTAAATTATTCTTACACATTTTGGGTAATAAAATGTATAATTTTTTCCCCAGTTAATTATCAATTTATCCTATGAATTTCTTAATAGATTTTTTTTTTACAGGCATCTGGTGTCAGGTTCTCTAGATGGAAAACTTATTATTTGGGATACTTGGTCGGGAAATAAAGTATGTATTCAAGTTACCAAATAGCGTTTATAATCCCAAAATTTATAAAGATATTTTGGTCCTTAAAGAAATGTCCATAGAAATTATTTCAATGTGTTTTAAATAAAAATCAAGATATAATAAATGGGAATTAATAATTAGTGCCTACCGAAAATCTATTTAATTCAGAAATTAATGATTGTATACAAATGCTGCATTGTTGTGTCAATAAACAATTTCAATTAGAAAAACATCCTTCAGCTCTATTTCTTTTTTAAATATTTTAATCTTTTATTATGCTTTTAAAAATTTAAAGGCAGTGTAGAATTCCATTTCTTTACGTTTAAATTTTGCTTTAATTTGTATTTAATAATAGAATAACGATATACTTTGAAATTCTATAATATTTTCTTTCTAAAAGATGTTTCCTGGACATTTTTTATTTGAGAAGTGAAGCAGCCACCTCATTAACTCAGTTTCCTTAAACTAATATTTTCTTTGAAGTTACAATGCAGCTATTTTGAGACGAAATCTAATTATATTAGCTTTGGATGTTGTCCTGGCTCATAGTTTGTTAATCAAATATTGACGGTTGATTGCATTTTTGTATTTCATGATTGCATAATATAGGATTTTCTTCGTAAAAAATATTTTCTTGCACAGATATTGTTTGAGCAGTGAAACAATCCTCTGATTAGGTTCAGTTTAGTTAAATTAATATTTTGTTTTGAAACTTCGTAAAAACTATTTTAAGGCGCAATTCATCATAAGCTTTAAATGCTATTTTTACTCAGAATTTATTTATAAAATATTTGCAGATTGACTACAATTCTTTATTTCCAAATTATTTTTACAGATGACTTTTTTTTTATCAAAGGTGCATTAATTTGAAATTTTTTTTAAATAAAAGTAAATTAGATTGATGCTCAGTTTTTAACCTGAATATTCTGAGATGGACCATCTAATTTTGAACCATGATCAGTCAACGGAACTGAAAGGATGATACTTATTGCCTCAATCCTTTCTAAACCTCAAAGCACATCATAAAACACTTCTGATAATTCTCAATAAAATAAATAATTATTTCAAACACATTAATGCACGTTGCTTTAGGTTTATAAAAATAGAATTTTATAATCTATTTTTTTCTCACTTCTTGAAGTGTTAATGTTTTTAAATGCTGCACGTTTTGTTAAAGAATAAACAATATAAATAAATAGAAATGTTTTACTTTTTAGTATGCAAATGAAATGATTTTTCGAAAAAATATTTTTACTGCATTTATTTTAAACAATAATGTATCCATTTATGTATGACATAGCAGGAAAATTCGTTGATTTCAAACATCATGAATATTTTAAACCGAACTGAGCGAAACCAAATAACGCATATGTAATTCGTTTCAATGGCTTTTATTGAGATGTTATTAATAACAAATTTGTGATGCCTATATATAAATATAATCGTCTTCATCTGATATATTAAAGTGACAAAAATTTAAAAACATCCACAAAATGACATATTCGAATATGTTCATATGTGATCTCTTCATCCTAATTCCATTTTCCATTTCTTTAACGTAAAAAGGTTAATATTGTACAAGAGTTCAGTTAATGTGATTGTAAACTCAGAGGGTTGTTCGCAGACATCAAACGAAACAAAAAAAATTAGATTGGAACATAAGCTTAAAGTGGTGAAATTTCGCAATAATACACATTCAAATTCTTGTTCCAAAGTTGGTGTTAATTGATTATTCCGTGCATTGTTGGATTAGGTAGATTTTTTAAAAATAGATTTCTAATTAGCGTAAGTTTCTTCTTAATATCAATGACATTTACAATAAGTTCAACCACGACTGAGAATCGTTTTTTTGCATCGTTTCAAATTATAGAATTATGATCGCAGCTGCCAATTCAAAGAACTTTTGTAATGACCAACAATGGCCTAATAGGTTAAGGTATGGTATATTTGAGGAATGCGTGACAATTGGAAGAAGGTTATGGATTTTATCCTGTAGCTGAGCACTTAATCAGAATTATTTAAGAGATAGCAAACTGATATGCACTTGATCCAAAAATTTCTTCCTGTTGTTGGACTGGTTGCCTGAGACTTTTCTTCAAGCAGAGCACAAATTCGAAAAATCCTTGAAGAAGTATTCATTGAAAATCTTTCAAGAAAACAATCTGCATCTATATATTGTTGCTATTAAGTGAGACTTCTACCAGATGTTCCAACAGATGTCCCACTTCTTTATCTTGAGTCCCTTATTCTTGCACATCCAGTAGCTATGGATTATGCCCACTGGCTGATCAGATTTATACAAATATAGTAAACTGATATAGCTTCATCCAAAAATTTCTTGTTTTGGTGAGCTGGCTAATGGGGATTTTTCTTTTAGCGGAATACAAATTCGGATTCATTCCAAATCATTTGATAGTCCTTCAAAAAGGCAACCTAATCTATGTATTGCAACTAAGTGAGATTTCTACTTCATGTACTAGTTAGTGTTCCAACAGGGATAATTACCAGTTAAGTGTTCTTGACTCTTGAATTTGGTTAAAATCTTAGCCTTAGTGAGATTAGTAGTATCACTACCATACATGTAATATTCCGTTCACATCATCGCCTATCTAGTATTATATTATGAACTACAAGCTAAATTGTAAACAAACAAATAAATCGATTACCAATTATTCTACATTTTATAGTCCACGAATTATCTCAAAACCTACATACATATTTTCGTCATTTATCCAACTAAATGGGATTTTTAATACTTTATTACACTTCTGTGTGTGTGTGTGTGTACGTGTGTGCTTTATTTAAATTTTTACTAATGACCTTCTATATTTAACACATCTTTAACTGAACATCTTGTCATAAATGAAAAAAACTTTTATGCATTTGTTACATAAAAAAATCCTATTCTTTTCAGGATTTTTCCATAAAATTTGTTAATATAATTTTCTTTTGTTTCCTAAGGTCAGGATTATTCCATTGCAATCGAGTTGGGTGATGACAGCGTCTTACTCTCCGTCAGGTAATTTCGTGGCTTGTGGTGGAATGGACAATATGTGTACCGTCTACGACGTCAATACCAGAGACAGTACAGGAACGGCCAAGATTAGAAGAGAAATGATGGGCTTCGAAGGCTTTCTATCTTGCTGCAGATTTTTAGACGATAACAAACTCATTACTGGATCTGCTGACATGAAAATGTAAATTGAATCAACATCCCATTTGATTATCAAGATATCTTGATTATTGTGTTAAAAATCTAAACTTTGAGAGTACTTGCATTCTGGTAGCTAAAAGAAAATTAATTAATAATAGAATGTTAAAGCTAACTTGCAGCTTTCTGTGAATAAAGAGCAACTCTTTAGTAAACCACGGATATGGCTTTCTCAAAATTTTGTCGCATACTTCCTAACAAAGATTTTATTCCTCTTTCATGCATGAAAGTTGTGGACCTTGGATAAGGCCGTGAAAACCACAATTATTAAGATATCTATTGCCCTTAGGAATTGAAGACTGTGGCAAGGCGGAAGAGTTACAACATAAACGTAGTATCACCACCCTCACCTTTCTAATCCTCGCTTAAAGTCGCGTTTGAACGTTTTGTTCTTGGTACTGCAGAAAAAAAACAACTAGTATGCATTTTGATAATCATCTTTTCGACATATTGAAAACCAAATTGAACCATACGGATATAAAATTTTAATCTACAGAATTACATAAAAAATTTCATTTATCTAAGTTATTGCATTTTGAATTGCATTAACATGCACTCGAAAATGTTAATGAAAAATCTTCGACATTAATCTAGCATTTTTACTGATTCTATCGCGAGAATATATATTGTTACGGATCACCGGGTTCGCTTGTAGTGGGTGTATGGTGTGAAAACACAATCAGCAGTCCTCAGTAGCAAACAACAACGACGTTTATTAACACGAAGATACGAATACACAGAGACTACAAATATACACAGCTGAGACGAACATAGGACAGGATACAGCAAACAGTAGCCCACAAGAAGTTATCGACCACAGCACGCAAAACGGCCAGACAGAATCCAGCAGGAGAGAGGATCCTCGGAGCTTCGCTCTGCGATCTCTCTAAACGGCTGAAATTCTCACAGTCTCCTCGCTTTAGCTGTATTCCACTGCCGACTCACTACTACACGATTGGTTACTCCACACTACTGACACTGCTACTGTTATCTATTTACACTGCTTCTACAGGACTCGGCACACAACAGGACTCGGCACACAACTCAGTTCAGCAATAGCTTGGAGTCCACACAACGCTGGCACTCCGAGACTGCCGCCCTTTTATAGTTCCTGGAAGGCGGGCCTAGAACCTTCTGGACCAATCAGGTGTATCTATCTTAGTTCTTATTGGATGGATCGTTAAAATTCTCGAAGTTTCCAGCATTATCCATTTTGTCGCTCAAAAGTTTGTGCTATCGTGTTCACAGATAGACAGACATAACGTCGAAAATGCGCTTTTCGGCTTAAGGGAGACTTAATACGTGGAAACTCGTCAAAATCTCAAGCTCGAATTTTTCGACGATAACTATACTTAATACTTCGTAAACAAGAAAGTAAATATGAGCTTCTCGGACTCAAAAATGTTTGAAACATGGGAATTTATCAAAATCTCGAGTTCACATTTTTTTTTTTAACAATTGCAACTTTTTTATATATATACGTCATAGACTAGAACAAATAATCGTAAAAACTTTTTGCAGAATGCTCTGGGATTTGGAGAATGGCGTAAAGGATGCGGAGTATAATGGTCACGCAGGTGACGTTATAAGTATGTCTCTCCATCCAGACAAAACTTCTTTCGTGACTGGTTCAGTTGACAGAAGCATTAAGGTAAGTGACAAAACTTTGAAGTGCCAAAATGAATGACAAAACTTTGCCGCAGAAATAATGATTACTATAGTGACTAGAGTATTAGTTACATTAATGCCGTGGTGGCTTATAAATTCTTTATGTTAACAATATTAAAAGTGACAATAGCGTCTGATGTCAGCTTAGCTTATTCCTTTTTTAATTAAAAGTATGACTTTCATTTAAAATTAATAATTATATTGAATTCAAAATATATTATATACTAGCAGTACCCGCACAGCGTTGCCCGTGGCATAACATCTAAGAGGAAAAATTAGCTTTAGACTTAAGTCTAGCTTCCACCCGATATGACATGGGAGTATCACGCGGGATCAAAAGGATATTTAGAAATCATCAAAAATAACTACACAACAATTTTTTATAGCACATATTCAGAAATATTTAGGTTAAGCTTTGATATACAGTCATTTGCCGCCTTGCGAGGTTGGCAATTTTTCGGTTGCTCTTTGTTTGGGATTAATGGCCGCCATTTTTTTTATGTTACTGCATGCTACTGTATTTCGATCTTTCCTGTTCATTTCCCTTGATTTTTTTCCTGGTGCACATACTTCTTCTGCTTACTTTCCTTATTTTCGATTAAATTTTTTTGCATGCATTTCATTTTACTGCATTTATTGACTTTTTTTTTCTATATTTCCGTTAATTTGCTGCAGCGTTCCTCGGAACCTTAAGATTGGAAACCTATTACTGGCGTTCGCGCCACATTCAGCTATTTTGCTAAAATTTGGTGATAAACTATTTTTGGGTGAAAATGACGGTATATCAATGCTGCTCCGTATTTAGACTGCTAAAATGGTTTCAATTTTCCCTTGTAAACAACACATGCCTTTTGATTCATCTTTCCATTTTAAAGCTGGGCTAAGCTTTTATATACAGTTATTTTGCACCTTGCAAGGTTGGAAATTTTTCAGTGGCGCTTTTGCTACAATTACCCTATTGCAACTATTCTCGCCAAATTCGGCCATTTCTCTAAAATTTGGCAATAAATTATTTTTTGGCGAAAATGGTTGTATATCAAAGCTGTTCCTAAAGCTGAACAATATGGACAGACTATAAACATTGTTCCTCTGAAACCTAGACATCATTTCTGTAATCCACACATGAATCGAAATTCAGAGCGGGGTATTCCTTTTCGGACCAAATATCAGGAACGTTTGTTCTTTCACTTTTTCTCATGTATCTCAAATTTAAATGTCTTTCTCTGTCAGCAGACAGGCGAGATTCATTCTGCCTCTGTCATTCAATTGCAGTGGGATTTAAAGAGAAATGGTCAAAAGACAGTCTTCACTCAGCAGAAGACTGTCTTTTGAAGAAAGTGTGGACATATTTTCTCTGATATTCTTTCCTCTACATTTTCATTATCGTGCAACAAACGAAGCATTTTGGCATTTAATGTGCTGCAGCCAAGGTTGAATTTCCTTCATTTGAGGATAATAAGATTAGAATCGATGTTTAAATCAGACGTAAACAAAGAAATGTATCGCATATGAATACCACAGCTCTTGCTATTTGCACATGCAAAGTTTGAGATTTCCGCTCACGCGCGGATAAGTGCAAAGCATAGATACCGCTGCTTTATGCATGCGCGAATCGTAGTAGGAAAATAATTAAAAGCGCAATTATAAAATTCCTTTTTTTATTTTGATATGACTTCAATGTACTAAAACCTTCCCCAATAAATGCCCTACAAAATGGTACAAATATCTCCAAAATTAGTTAAGTATTTCTCGAATTTTTAGGGTTTTAACATAGAGACGCTTTCAGGAGACTTCATTTTCTACTACGTATAGATATTTATTTATTTCTCTGTTATTTTTATTCTAATAAATAAAGAGGTGTAAATAACAAATAATATGAAGGATCTTTCAATATATCCAAATTAGCAATACTTGATAAGCAATGCTTTTTTTTAAAACAATTAAAATCCTACGAGGTCATACATTTAGCACCAATAATATATCCGAACCTCTCTTCAGTGTATTTGATTGAAAGGCAGCTATGCCAACATGCTTAAATCAACTCTTGTATTCCAATCATGATTTGAGATTTCTTTTGACTTTGTATAGCTATGGGATATTCGAGACGGTGAATGCAAGCAAACGTTTTGGGGTCATGAATCAGATGTTAACTCTGTTTGTGTAAGTATGTCTTTTTCTCCATATTTTCTTCATACTTTTTAATACCTGTGAATTCATTTTCTCAAAAAGATGAATTTAGTTTAGTTATATTAATGTCCCATTTTGAAATGGCAAGAATTATGAGATGAACGTAATAAGAGCTATAGGAAGAGGGTGGACATTAGAGTTTCGAACCAATGTTATTGAATATTAAACTACATAATTTGCTGAATATCCGGTGTGCGTTGGCGCGGTTTAATTGAATTAGGTTTTGTTTTTACTGCATATTTATTTAAGCCAATTATAAAGAAATCAAAGGATTTCTAGGTACGAAAACATGTGGTGGTCTTTAATCAGATGTTATGGATTGCACTTTCTTCTCCAAACTTCCACGCTACACACGCAAAAGGGGTATTCCATAAAAGATACGAGAAAAAGGAAGAAAGTAGATAATATGTTATGTTGTATTGTTATTATTTAAGTAATCTGCATTTAATATAGGAGTTAAATTAACTGGAATTTATAAATTAAAATGAATTTCATTGATTCTAATTTTGAACTTTACTTCGTCCCTCTTCCCTGAAGTGATTTACATTAATGTCACTACAATTCTTCCTTTTCCCCGCTCTTTCAAAATTAAAAGATTTTTAAAAATCAGTTAATATTATTATAAAAAATTATTATCTAAAAAATGTACTTTTATAATTAATGATTATGATGAGTTCAATTTTCAAAAAGTCTCAGGCCACACTTGTCAAAGGCTCTATATTTTCTAAGGATTAAAGTTATTTGTAATTCTCTAATTTGTGATCTATACACCTGAGTTTTCATAATTTTGAGCTTTTAATTTGATAATAAACTCGATATTAAAATTTTCTAGAAGGTATTAATGGATAAATAATTATGAAAAAAAAGCGCAGAATAAAAAACAGAAAGTCCAATTCATCAATAAACCTTGTTTCTTAAAATCAAAAATGAAACCTTGTTCTATTTTTGTAGTTCCATTCTAGCGGGTACTATTTCGGGACTGGTTCCGACGACAAAACGTCCCGATTGTTCGACATCCGCGCTGATCAGCAGATAGGGCTTTACCAGACGCCCTCCAACAAAAGCGGCTTTACCTCCTGCGGACTCTCCACAAGTGGCAGAGTGATTCTGTGCGGATCAGATGACTCATCGGTGCACACTTGGGACACCCTCAAAGCCAAGCACAATGGTACCAGCTTTTGAATTTCTTATTCTCTAAAAAGAAAGCAATCAGTATACAAAATAAATATATTAACAGTGACCTTGGCTAATTCAAAATGGAAAGATCATAGTAAGCATCTGATTTATCCCAAATCTGTGCACTCAACTTCTTTTTAAAATGTTAAAAATTAGTTGAGTGCACAGACATGACATCAAAAGAAAACAATAATTTTTAAACTAAAAACAGCAGCTGAGATTTATTTTTGCTATTCAAAATTTTTAACAAATAATATACAATATATAAAATTCAGAATTATTTTATTCCTTTGTGTGTGCACGGTTGATCGGTAAAGTCCTTCTAAAGTGAAAAACGCATTCTCCGATATTGCCATACAGTTTTTCCGAGTTAATTCACAAAGAAAACAAAAATAATAATGAAAGAAATCTTAAAACGCACTCGGTAGGGGAAGGGGAGACCGAAAAATACATTTTAAAATTTTTAGACGAATCCTTTCTTAAATCACAAAAAAAAAAAAAAAAAAAAAAAAAAAATATATAATTTTAATTCCAAATATCCCAACCAATTTTAGAATATTAGGAACTTTTTCCACCATTTTTACTAGAGTATATTTTTCTAATTGGACTCTTTCGCCAATTTTTTTAAGTTGTTTTTCTAATTTCCTTATTTCCCTGTTGAGGGCGTTGTAATCTATTTCAATAAATTTAGCACATTTACTTTACTATAAGTGCATGTTACTAGTCTGGCTATACGATACGCCGAGTTAAATTTAAAAGGATTTTTATCTATTACTCTGTATATAATATTATTCAGCAGTAAGTCCTCAAGAAACTTAAGGGAATTAAAAATATTATTCACTTATGATATGAATGACAAAAAATATATCCGTATTTAACTAATGAAAACAATTAAGAGATTTTAAAGCACAATAGAAAAAAACAGTTTTTCTATTTATATATGCAGGATGTCCAAAAAAAGTGGAACTAGAGTTCATTTCCTGGATATTTCATGTAGACTTCCAATCACTAATTTTCATTAAATGAGGATATAAAGTTATATGAAAACACTTTGGTTTCTAGAATCAAATAAAAAAATTTATGGCCCTCATGGTATTCAAATTTAATAAATGAAATTACATTTCTACACTATGGGTACAATGTATTTATATTTATCCATGTACACATTAAGTTCCCCTCTTCTATTTACAAAATTTGAAGAGATATGCTTATTTTAAAATTTAGAGAGGCTTGTTACAAATTTAGATGGAACCATTAATTAAATTCAGATTTCGATATAAGCATTTATAATATCGAAATTAGAGAAGCTGAACATTTAAGAAAATATCTCAGAAATGCAGTGAAAACCAAAAAATAAATAAATAACATTCTTTGCTTATAATTGCATGTAAGCATTTCCAAAAGAGTAATACATTTCAATAACGAGGGACGTTTTGAAATGTTGATTATTTATACTGTATGTAACCGTAATGCTGGTCTACTAATGTTATTTTCCGAATATCCAGCATCTTTCTAGAAAATGTATTTACAGAACGGTTTAGAAATTGTAAATTACAGGATTTTTTCTTTTCCGAGGAGGAGGAGGCGGCGTTATACAAGCGATACAGAAATTCACATTTCAACTTATTTATTTTTCAAGTTAACCTCATGCTAATGAAGAACAGTCAGCTAAGCATTCATCATTCCAAAAACGCCATTGCAGAAAATACTTCAACATAATTGCTATCGTGCTTCAACCACATAGCTATCGTGAACTCCATGGACAGCTGATCATTGCTAAGAATTTTACAATTGGGTCCCTCTTAAGTAGAATCAAATCTTTCTTTCCTCAGAAATATCATTTTAACAGATGAAAGTCTTTGAATCGAGGTGGAAGCATGAATAGTCAAAATGTTCATTTTTTTAAATGGGGAAAAAAAATCACAACAGAGGTTTATTAATAGTAACAATTTTCTATATGTTATGTGGTTTTTTGTACAATAATATACTGAATGGTGACCGATATATTCAGTGAAATTTAAACGACATCTACTTATGGAGTTATTTAACATTTTTCTGTATAAAACAGGTCTTCTGTAAACGCTGCAAATATTAGCAGACAGATTCAAAAACCTGTCTTAATGTCGCAAGTGATGAATTGAATCGCATGTAGCAAATATTGTTAGAAAATTGCAACTTTGTATAGGCATCAATGATATTCATTTCGAATAAGTTTTTTTAAGTACTGCAATTTATATGCAATTTGATAATTTTTTAAAAATTAATAAATGCAACATAATATTAACCTTCGTGGTATACATATTATCCCTAAAAAGGCAATAACTCGCACAAACACCAGTCAACTAAGTTATTTAATATCTCAGAAAACTTTAGATAGAAAAATCAAACTTTTTGCGCTTATAAACGAGTACAAAAATAAATAAATACTTAACTTGAATAAATAAAAATTACTCACTGGCATGTTTTTACAATGGGGTTCGTGTCAAATTTTAATTTTTTTGTAGCTTTCTATTTTTGACCTCTACAAATGTCAAAATGTTTTCATTCATTTGGGTGCCTTATTCACAGAAACTTTGCATTGGAAGTACATATTAAGCTGCAACAATTAAGAAAATAAACATCTCTCCACATTTTTGGGATATCTTGTACATACGGATTAGTAGAGAAAGAGTAAAAATAAGTTTCATTCTCGATTAAGAGAAATAAAGGGATCGCATTTTTCTTATTAGCTTGTTTCAATCTAATCTATATATGAATCTGTAAAAGTTTGCTTACATAACTAAAAGTATACCTCGGCAATTCAAGATGAAAATTATTATATATAATCAATAAGGATAAATTTGTAACATTCATTTTATTTTTTTCAGGTTGTCTTACAGGACATGAGAACAGAGTTACTTCATTAAGTATGCCAGATAATGGTATGGCTGTTGTCTCAGGTTCTTGGGACTCCAGTGTTCGAGTATGGAATTGATATGTTACAGAAACAGAGAAACTATGTTTAGGTTGAATCAATCGAACAAAATGTAAATTTTTAATAAATTCAGATGAAAAAAATTTTAGTTTGCAAACATTCAAAATAATGAACTTTTAAAATAAAATTTTAAGCAAAATTTTCATAACTGAATTACCATAGGATTATTATTTAAGATCCTGTTAAGTTATTCCACTATATTTAATGTCAGATTCATAAATCCACATGCAATTTTTTTTATAAAATTTAATTCTGAACATCAGCCCAACCAAATTGTTAGAATATTAGTCCCAAAATCATGCTAACATTGGTCTGAAACTTTAATCCTTGATCCTAACTTCAGTAATACATAATTCAGTAGAACTTTGCTCAAATTAATAATACTTCTCAAATTTACTGAAGGCCCAATTAGGCTATCGATGGTTCATTTACAGGTTTCTTTGAATACCCTTATCTTTCCTGTTTAAACTTTTTCCTTTCAGATTCATAACTTTTAATTTAAATGTGAGAAACCAATGTTTCAAATTTCCAGTCCTTATTTTTATCCAATATTTGGAAACAAATATATTGGCCTTTAGAGTGGCTGAGCTATTAATACAAGAAAATTGCTGGGTTGTTTCTCACCCCCCTCCACATTTTACATGATAGTTAGATTTGATTATTATACTTCAAAAATTCACCAGTTTATCATTTTGATTAATATTTTCCCCATTTTAAAACAAAATAAACATCTTGCAATCTTTAAATCTACCTAATTACTTGCTTTCAAAATAACATTTTTAAATTAAATGTTAAGCTAAAAAAAAAGAAAGAAAGAAAATGAATATTCATGTGCAGTGTAAAACAGATAGAAACAAATAGACAAGATATAAAGATAAACAGCTTTATTCACCAATTTAAATTACATACGATTTTATAACTGACGAAACACAACTAGACTCAAATTTGACTCTCACACTGACAATGGCGAAAATAAAATGAAGCTGACATGCACAGCTCATTTGTACACAGGAAGGTTCCAATAATATGTATGAACAGGGAAATAACTTTTCCAATATATAATCAGAGAACAGTATTTCCAAGGGCTGCTCTCATTGAGAGCTGCGAAATGACACCACGAGGAGTTATAATACTATACACACAAGAGGTGGCATGCTCTGAGCTAGATGCTAACTGGCTAATGGGAGCGACAACAAGAACAAAACAATTAAGTAAAATTTGAAATTGACAATGGCTGCTACAATTTTTAACACTACATCTACTTATATAAACACAGGAGCCTACAAAGTAGTTCCTTTTTCCATTTGTTAAGAAGAAAAAAAAGCAAGATAGACATTTTTTTATTTGTTTGTTGCTTGTTAATAAGAGCAGCCAAGAAAGAAACACCATTTATTTTGTGATGGATCACTTGAAAGTGCAGTCACATTGGAAATTACATTATGCACCAAAAGTATATTAAACAAAGAGTAGCAGCATTCTGTCGGTTAAGGCTCCGATTTATTATTATTATTTTTAGTCCAAACTACTCTGCTGAGTAGTACGGGCCTTCTTGAAATATACAGGCTTTGTAGACAACAGAATTCTGTTTTTTTCCTATACCTCTTACAGTGTGTTGACAGCCAGTGCAGTTCACTTTTTATTATTATTATTATCATTATTATTTGGCAGATGCAGCTGGATATTACATAATACAAAACTACTACTTTAAGAAAAAAAAAATTGCAAAAGAAAGAACCCACTTCCATATCAATGTCAAGTCTAGAACCTGGATAGTAAATTTGTTAACATAAAAGCCTTCAGAGCCTGACTCTACTACAGTGTGGGTTTGTGCACTCTTTACAGTGCACTGGAGTCCTTGTATAACCATGTCCTGCTTGTCTAGTTTTATTTTTTTTTTATTTGTCATATGTAAACTTTCTTACCACTGCATTGGCAGTTACAGACTTCATGGTCTGCAAGTTGTGAAGTCCAACTTGATTTTTAGCAGTGATCATTTGGGCAAGTTCCACGTCATCTCAATGGTCCCAAGAAGAGTGAAACTGTGCAACAACAAGGATATCTGCCTTTTACATCAGGCAACACAGGTATTTTTTATTTATTTTTTACTTTAAATAGTCACGACCTAGATTATCCATGTGATTTGACCACAAATAACGAATTCACATTATTTACAAATGGAATCCACATCTAGCACTCAGAAACAGAAATTGGTTTCACAAAAAAAGATACAACAATACATTTATTTAAAGCCTGGAATAGAATTTGATACAAACAATTGCATGTCCTATAGCAATGTTTCTTCAGTCACAAATTAAAAGACATGCAGAGTGTGTGCATATAGAATCAACTTTCTTTAAGTTTTATGAGACAATAGTGCGTGTCAGGTGAGCAAGGGACCAGCCGGGGCTCAGTCTGGCCCCTCAGCCCAGCCGACACAAGTAGCCTTTTCCCCAAACATTTCTTAACGAGATGGTGAAAATTTGATTCTATATGCAAATGCCTAGAAGCTACAATTAAAGTACAGCATAATAAGTTAATATAACTGTCAAGTGAATACTATGCAAGCAAAAGACAGCAAGCACCGTGCACTGAGCGACTGTGCTTCAGGCAGTTTGCGACAGAGTATGACTAGACAGAGCTGTATAATTCAGCATGAGAGAAAAAAAAAAATCAAAAAGAGGAATAGTTGATTTGGATCACTCACTCACAGATATAGATATAAACATGCACGTCTGAATATGAACGCCAAATCACACATACGAATGTAAATTTTTTTTTTTTCTTCACGACACATACTCAGGCTCAATATGTGCTAGATGTAAAGTTACAAAAGAAGGCCAGGAAGCAACACTACTGTGTTCATGTGTAAACAACAAATAACTGGTCCAGGAAATATGTTTTGTTTCAGCATCAATTCCAGATTTTGAGGAAGCTGTCCCAGGATCCAGTGGCAACTGCCATGCCATCTTCAGTTACTCCAAGACAACTTACTCTATTGTCGTGACCAGCCAGTACACCTGGAAGACAAAAGCAAATTATTGGCTCATCATTTCTTATTTAAATTTTTAAAGGGGAACTTCAATAAATGCTCAAATTATTATTAATAAAAACATAATTTAGTACAATTTTAATTCTAAAGATATACATTTGTGCATTATCTTGAACTTAAAGAGCTTGTATAAATAAAATTTAGACACTATAGAGTTAGCATTATTGAGCACGTTAAGAAATAACACTTTCATTATGATATCTTATTATAGAAGAAATACACATACCCATTACAAAATGAAACAATTTTTTCAACCAACTTAAGGTGTATAAATGTTATACACATTACAACTGATATTTCAAAGTATTAAATTATATGAATTACATAATTTTATTCAGAAATATAATAAAATACATTTCATAATTTTTTTTTAAAGAAAAACCTTTTGCAGTTGTTTAGAGAAAATAATTAGTTTCCTGAAATCAAATCATAAAATTTTGCCTGAAACATTAACAATTTAATTTTAAAAGGTAGTTTTTCTATAGGATATAAAACGAGTCTAAAAACAGAGTATTTATTCTAAATTTTATATTTAGGAAACATAACTATTTCAGCAATTCTTTTCCTCTGTTATATAGAATTTAATAAAATTTTTTTAGGGAAATAATTCCAAAATCTTTCAAGAAATTCAAAAACTTTTTGTGAAGCATTTCTCAAACTGTTGACAATCTGATAATTTTAATACAAATTTCTTATTTAAATCGAATTATAGTATTTCATGGAAACAACAATGGAAAGACTCATGCAAGGTAAGAAGAGCACATTTACGACATTCTTTAATTACATTCTTCTAGATATTCTTTTCCCATGTTGACCTCCATTTTTTTTTAAATCATGGAATCTTATTTTAATATGAACTTGTATAATGATTTGATAAACTGTTCGATAAAAATTAAATTTCTCTGGTTATATGCAAATATATTTCTGGTTATATACAAAGTAAAATCTCATGGATACCAAGGGAAAAAAAACATTAATTATAAATTAGCAGATAAATGAACTAGACCAAATTTTCAAAAATAATTAACACTATCAGCTAAATTATTACAACAAATGTAAAATTATAAGCCCATGTCTAACTAGAGTTGACCTTGTAAATGCATATTTATGGTAACAGGGAAAAAAATTATTTCAAAGTAAACAATTTGTTATATTTGCAATAAAAGAAATATTGAAAATTACACAGCAGAAAGAATGTGTATTTCGTTTATCTATATATTTGAATGGGCAATCAAACAGTTTGCTTACAAGTAAACTATTATTAAACTTCTCCAAATCCCCCCCCACCTGAACTTTACAAAGTACTAGAAAAAGTTTAGTGAAGGTTTTGTAATAATAAACTGAATACATTTTTTATTCATAAAGGAGATATTCATCCTAATCAACATCATTATATCAACTAATTAATCAATTTGATAATCATTAATCAACTTATTACAAAATATGTGCCTACGAAAAAGAGCAAATCTGGAGGAAGAAAATGATATCAGAAATGACTTAAGCATTAGTGACAGAACATTTGAAATAATGTAACAAAGGGATACTATATTAGTGAAAATAGCAAAATGTAAAGTTAACTATTTAAATAGTTAAGTGGTTAGTTAATAGTTAGTAGAATTATTGCAAAGTTCTGTAAATAACAATATTTCACTACTGTTATTCTTTTCAGAATTCAAAATGCATCCAATCAAAATTGCAAATGTACTTAAAATAGATGTCTTCAAGAACATTTTATCAATCTCATATTTCTCAACCTTTTCATCAATCCTTTTTAACCTCATGTTTCTTTTAATATATTAATAGTTATTTCATCTACATTATAAAATTTGTTTTTAACAAAGTTGTAACCTCAATTATAATATTTTTATAGAACTTTTAATTATCTCATTAGTTTATAATATCTCGGAAATATGGTATAATACAAGAATATAAATTTTCATAATCAAACATTTCATTAAAAAAAAAAGAAAAGAAATCTCCATATCAATCTCTCTTAAAAACATTAGCTTATATCTAATTATATAAATATATTTTTAAAACTTAAAAAGAATAGAAAAACAATATATATTTTTTAAATTTACCAGCACGTTCAGCCTTCATAGAATCCCAAACATTGCAGTTAAAATCATCATAACCAGCCAGCAACAGCCTTCCACTTTTAGAAAATGCAACAGAAGTGATTCCACAGATAATATTATCATGAGAATACATTGCTAATTCTTGATCAGCTCGGATGTCAAACAATCTGCAAGTAGCATCATCAGATCCAGTAGCGAATGCATATCCATTTGGAAAGAACTGCAATTGAAAAAAAATTATTAATATATAGGAATTTTATTTAAAATTGTCCATATTTACAGTAAACATATTAGTACACTACTATGTTTATTTGAATTCATGTTCTATAGTAAATTTCACAACACATGCTAACTTAATAGCATATACATTTTCAGTAATCAGGAAAAACAAAAATAATAAAACTAGATTTGCATCCCAATCATTCCTTTCATCCCACTTCTAAATTCATAAAAATAAGACTGATAATTTTCTTAATATCAAAGCATCACTAATACATACAAAAACATTTCATTATTGAAATATTACTAAAATATTTATCACTATCTTACATTCAACTTATTCTTCATTCAAAAATTAAATGAATATAATACATAAGATATAACATTGTATTAATAATTGATCAAAATGATAAGCTCAGCAACTGAGTATTTCTAAATCTGATAAATAATTCTTTGTTCAATTCCTATTTGTTTTGTTTTTCATTATGAAGATAAAAATTGAACACTTGGATATATTACAATTATTTTGCTTACAATTATTTGACATTCTCTCCTGTTAATAATTAATTTGTCAGCAACAGTTAAAATATATTTGTATGCTAACAATTTCTTGTACGAAACCTAAATCCATTGTATAATTATTAATCATAAAAGCAATCCTTTTCAAAAATAAATTCTATGATGTTGAGAATTTAAAAGTGTTCAACATTTGCAAAATTAAAAAGGAAATTATTCTGAATTAATATATCTATTCTGGGTAACATTCTTATGCTTACACATTAAAGCCAAACATAAAATTAGCCTGTGAAGAATTGAAATTTTTTAATATAAATAAATCAAGATTTCCATTTTTATATATAAATTAAATCTTCCATAATTTATAGATTCTTATATTTGTAAACAGAGCATAGTGAGAAATTGCTGTAAAAATGTAAACATTTTTAAGCACTTTTTAACCTGTTTGTTAAAAAAAAAAAATTGAACATGCAAGCATACATATGCAAACATGGATATTTTCTAAGAATAAGATTATTTGTTTTATAATAATGCAGTTTTCCTTGAAAATTTGTTTAAATTAATTTTAAAAGTATAATATTTAACTTTTAATATTTATTCATGTATTTACACAATAATTTCTACTATAAAATAAAAATCATTTTGGTTTTAACAAAAACATTAAACTCTCAACACCTTAAAGATTAACAATCGAGATCCATGATCTTTTCCAATATTTCTAACAATAATAATTATAAACTAATTATTAGCTTATTGAGATGGATACATCATTTCTGAAAATGTTGATAGTAATATAGAAGAATGGCATGACCAAAAATCTTATATTTGATTTTTATACATGCAACAACAAATAAGATTCAATTTGGCTGAGGGAGAAGTGTAAATTTTCTCCTTCACTAACTCACTACCTTTAGTAATTTTATTTGCAGTCTTATAAATCTCAGAACTAAATATTCCAGAAGGCTACCATTATAAAACTGGCAAAGCTACCATGAAGCTGATGACAGAACATCAACAGGATCTAAATAAATTTTTTAGGCCATTTTTTTAATAAAAAATAATAGTGGTGTTCAGAAATATTCAGACTATTAAAAAAATATCACTTCTAACTTCTGAAGTTTAGTAAAGGCCTTTTTTGAACTCAGTGCTTTCAACTGGGGGGGGGGATTTTTAAAAAAGACAAGAAGATGGTTATATATTTTATGAAGAAATAAAAATACTTTAACAAGTTCTAGCTTTTATAAATAATGGAAACAAATTCATGAAGTTAAAAAAAAATGCAACCTCTGTAATTGGAAGAAACGGAAAATAAAAAAAATACCAGTTGAAGCCTCTTTTTTTTTTTAAAGTCTAGTGCAAGGCAAATCACATTGCTTCAAAATTTAATAAAATTCAAATTAAAGCAACGAAAGCATTTTTTTATTCTCTTATCATGTCTTTTAAAAGTGGTAAAATAAATAATATTATTCAACAATTCAAAGGAACAGTAATATTGTTTTGAATTTCATAAAAATCATAACTAGAAATTGTATGTAAAATAAATTTTTCAAAAATTATTAAAACTAAAGAAAAAAAATGCATTCATTCAAAGAAAATTTGTATCACTAAAAAGATTTTTATAACCTTCAAAATAGGAAAAAAAATTTAATGCAATAATATGCTTTATGATGTTTTCATTTTTAAATTAAATTTCAAATTAAAATTTTAAAAAATTTATTCTCAGTGGTGCTCTAATGCCAATAACAAATTTTGCACTAATAATTTTAATGGTTTATACTGCACATTGTTCTATCTATCAGGATAAACCTTTACATCTAGAGAGACTTCATTAGGAAAGAAAATTCTATGAAAGTTATAAAAAGAATATATATATATATATATATATATATATATATATATATATATATATAAATAAAATGTTAAGTTATAAATGTTAAGTTAATGTTATAAAATGTTAAGAATCTAAACCCTAAAATCCCTCTTTAAAAAATTTTAAGTAGAACATCCCCTTCCCTCCTCAGTAAAATTAAAATTTGGCAAAATTGGTTCAACAAGTAAAATTTTCAAATAATTGGGAAAATTCAATTAAAAAAAGGAAAGGAAATAATGATTAATGAAAATTTATGACTTCAAGTTAAAAATCTTACACAAAATTTTATGTGATCAACTAACATAATTATATACAACAATTACAATTCAATGCAACACAGTAAAATCTCTTTAATAGTTGATTCAAGAGACAGCTCCAAAACAACATACTAGTAAGAATGCCAATCTAATGCAGGACATATTATGCTATAAAGAGATTAGATTTCAATATACATATTTTTAGAGCAGCTTCACCCATATTCGAAATAACTCTTTGATGCACGAAATTATTCCTGCTGCATTCTTATTTTCCACTAATCCACTAATCTGTAAATTCCTCTTTAATACATAAAAGGTTTAACATAAATTTACCAGGCATAACTTAAACTCTTCAATATATATAAACACTTAAAATTGCAGTTTGAACATTTTTCAAACCGCAGCAAGTATGGCACAGTACATACTGCTCCTTCCACATAGTTACTTCAGTATTTCAATAAAAACAAAAAATATTATTGAAAAAAGAGGGATCAGAAAAAGCAAGACTCATTCAGTGTTATTTTAGTATGTTTTGGAACCCATGGATGCATTTCATCCTGGATTTCTTTGCCAAATTCTCTATTTTTGTTGGTTTTATTTCTAGTTACATCTGATAAACACACCTTTAAGATCATGCTTTTGAATTACTGTATTCAATATGAGGGGAATGAAACAAAATATCAAGCTTCCTTTGCAAAATTCTTAAGAAAATTAAGCATTTTTTCCAAGATTAAGCTCTTTTAATGAGTATAAATGTGATTTTTAAATTTAATTACTATTAAAACACTTTTCATGACACTATACATCCTGGTAAAATATTGGTAGAAATTGCCTGATTTTTTTTTTTTTTTTTTTTTACAGTTATAAATGAAGATTATATTTAACTTCTGCATCCTCATTTAATATTTAAAAAAATGCATATCTGGAACATGTACTCAAACAAAATACTAAAAATTCATTACTTACTGTAACAGCATTAATATCCGACTCGTGACCAGGGAACGTTTGTTTGCACATGCCATCTCGAATATCCCAGAGCTGAAATTGGAAAACAAAAAGCTATTCATTAAAACAATAAAAAAAGCAACACAAATTCACAGAAATTTTGCATATTGAAATAGAAAATACAGCAAACAATACAAAAAAAAATTTTAATTCATACAGGTGTAAAAAAATTAAGAAAATCCATTGCAATTCAAATTTTAAATAGAGTTATTACAGTAAAACTTTTCCTTAAAATGTGTAAGCAAGAAAGTGAGCATTTTCTAAAAATACTCCTTTAAGTTATTATTGACACCAAAATTTTAATGAACTGTACTGTAATAGACATCATTAATCAAATAATTCAACATGAAATAGAATACCTTTGCAGAGGCATCACAGGCTCCAGAGACAAATGTTCGCATATTTGGTGATAGAGATAACGACATCACATCACCAGTATGGCCAGTGAAAGAAGTACACTGTTGTCCAGTTTCAATATCCCAAAGAGCACTAAAAAGCAAATAAAAAAATTACTTAAATTTAAATATTATCTTAAGCATTTATCAGTTTTTTTTATTTAAATTAAAAGAATTCAAAGAAAAAAATATATAAGAAACAAATTTGAAATGTAAAATTGCAAAGAAAAACGAATAGTGTTCACAAAATAAAAATTTCTCTTAATATAAACTATTAAAAATAAAAAATATGAATAATAATTTACATCAGAATTTCATCATCGGCAAATCACTAGTCAAATCTTATTAAAGAAATATAAAATATAAAAAAGATTCTAAAAATTCCAAAATCATTCCTCAGGAAAAATGAATGAAAATCTTAAGATCAAAATATATATTTAAAAAAAAAATGTGCAACACAGAAAACAATAAGTAAATAAACCTACAAATAATATCATGCAAAAGAAACTACCTTAACATCAACCCAAATTTAATTATCCTCATTATAAAAAGCCTAATTTCCAAGTACGCCAACAAGAAGAAAACTAGCATGAGACCAATTTAAGGCAGTTTTGTTTACATTGGTAATAATTACTGTGTAACTTGGTTTTATAAACAAACATTCAAATAGTAATCTATTTCCACCAGACATAAGAAGCGCAATACTTGCCATTGATGCCAGCATAAAACAAATCTTTTATAATTGTTGAGATATAGAATGCATCCAACAGGGAAATTAAAGAGGGAATAAGTATATAGCCTCTAAATTTTTTAAGTTTACTTCCTGTATCTTCACTTCATTATGAATATTTCATTAATATTAACAGCATTTTTTTATTGAATAATTTATTGACTCGTTTTTATGGTGCAAATGCCAGCCCTGGCCATTCTGTACCAACATTTAATAAAATAGAATATAGCTTGATTTGTGTGATCCAAGATCTTTGTTTAGAACATTTATGTAAGCAAAGAAATGTTGATCTAAATGTTGTATGCCTAATTGTCAATCATGTAACAGAACAATAATTATTTAAGATTTGTAATTGCAGTAATTATTTTGAATTATTATTAGAACCATGATTAAAAGTCTCATTTACATTAAAATATTACAAATAGCATTTAGTGCTTTTGTAATTTTTGTTTAGATCTCAAAAATATGTAGTAAAGAAGTTATTTAATATTTAATACAAAAATGAAGTGCTTTATTTTTCAAAATTTAGAAAACCGGAAAATGGGAAATCATGCATATTTGTGAGGTGAAGAGAATGATATCTTCCCCTTCATATTTCAAATATTGGAAAACTGAAAATTTATTGGAATGATATTATACTTAGCAAAGAATTATAGAGATATACTGGATTAATGTAAAAAATAATAAATAAAGACTCAAAAATTTTATATCTTGCAATTATAAGGTTTGTTTAGAAACTGAAAAGCACAGAAAAATTTTTATGGCTGTAAAATTACTCTTTTAAAAAAATTCTATAAGTAATCTTCAATAATTTTTTTTTTTTTTTTTTTACTAATAAACTTCTTAAAAATTCAAATAAGTAAGAAAAGTTCTAACGAATTTCAATTTCGAAATAGTTATGCATGAAGTGCAGCACCTAAATGATATTTGTGAAAAAATGCTTAGTTATTTTAATCATAACAATCCTAAATGCATATCTAATATACCAATTCTAATTACACAATGTTTTAAAAATAAGACTAAGAAAGGGAAATATTTTATTTCTTCTAAAAATCTTTAAATGATTCAAAATCAAACACATAAAATTATAAATTTTTATTCCACAATAAAAAATATTTAATGTTTTATGAAGCATTTTTTTAAAGTGTGCCAATTACTTCCCCAATATAATTCTGCTAACCTTAATATCCTATAACATCTTTATTTTTCAAATTTAAAAGAAAATACTTTAAGGGAAAAAATACAAATACTGGAGCCCTGAAAAGAAACTGTAATAATGAAAAATTTATATATAATGATCATAATGAATAACAAAAATATTTCATACTCTTATTAATAAGTTAATTCCACATGAAGCTAGACTTACAGTTTTAAAATTTACAATTAATGATTTTTCTCCATTTTAACTTAAAGCATATCAAATATCTTGAATATAAATAGGTAAACATTGTATGTGTAAAAGTAATATTTTACTGTTAATTTCTTTTTACTACTTGTACTAAAACAAAATATCAGCTATAGCTATCCAAACTTTCATATTTACTAAAGCATCAAAGAATTGAAACTAATTTTTATAACTTCATTTTGAAGAATAAATCTATTCAATACAAAAATTTTTCAAATTTGTACTCAAATTGCGCTACGAATTAACATTCCATGATTTAAATCTTTAACTAAAACTTTTCATCTTCGGTCACTCAAAACCTCATTCTTTAAATAAAATTTGATCTCTCACCCCCATCCCCCCAAAAAAACAATATAAAATTTGGAATAAATTAAGAATTTTCCTTCTTTTTGATTTGCAACAGACAATTGGACTTATTCCATGCCTCTTAATGATACCAAATAATAATAAAACAGATTTTTTTTTAAAACTAGTCTTACCATGTCATATCTCCAGAGCTTGTAACAATTTGGTTATCATCTAAAAATCGACAACAAGATAAATAGCCTGTATGACCTGGAAGTTCTCGACTCACACGCACATTTCCTTCACGGGTCTTGAGACTATATATGGAGCATATATTATCAAGACCTCCACAGGCAACATAACTACCCGAAGGAGCATAGGCACAAGTCATGACCCAGCTTGAACGCAGAGGAATAGCATGTACCTAAACAAATTAAAATTTTGTTTATTAAACCATAGTATAAATGTGAGTACATTTGCATTCTGATAAAAAAATTATTTAGCTGAATATAAAAGAATAAAATTATAGTAGTACTAATAAAGTAAATATAAGAAATGGTCATTCATGACTTACGACACATTTCTAACATCCTAACAATTTAATTCATCATGAAAATATTGAAAGGTGACAGAATCAGAAATGTTTCATAGGTCAAATTAGATAGAATCTTAAATGGCAGCAAAGTAGCAACAGTTCAATCTTTAGCAACTGGATTGGTTCCATGTAAGATGCTATGCAAAGTTGATATATAATCTAAACCAAAGTTTACTTCAAAAATATGATATAAATGTAACAAATTAATTTGTTATTAAACTGCATTATATATAAGAAATAATATGTGCTTTATGCTTGCACAGAAACTGATCTGTTCTGAAAAATTAATATTTCTATGATCTAATCACTCTTAATATCTTTCCTACTATTTCAAATATATGATGATATTCTCTGAAGTATAAATATTTGTTTAAATATGTTTCCCATAAATCATATGTTGTATAAAGTGTAAATTACAGATGTTAGGTTTTCAAACCGACAGGAATATTAGTATGTATTATTGAACCATTATTGCATTCAATTGTTTTGTGAAAAAATGCGTAATTCCCCCCCCCCACCCCCTTTTTTGAAATATACAATTGCATCTAAAAGAAAGAAGGGAATAAAAATCTGAACATATATAGCTTATTAAAACTACTTCAAATTTACATAATGAATCTAAGTTTTATATTACATTTTAGATTCCTGCAAATTTTATAATTTTAAAAGAATGTATACAAACCTTATTTGTAGTATAAGCATCCCAGACTATCAATTTACCATCCTGAGAAGCTGACACAAGATAACTAAAACAAAATGGTAAAGAATCATGCATCATCTTATTCAATAAAAAACACAATAAATAGTTATATAAAGTATGATACTTACCGAGAATCTGATCCCCAATGCATGGCATAGATTTTTGCCAAGTGACCTCTAAGTGTGCGCCGTGTACGCATTTGAATCCTACCAACTGGTTCCATGTTAGCTGTAGCTTGGACCAAAGTAGTGTCACAAGCCGCTTTCCTGGCATCCTGAAATTAAATTTTAAAAATTCAAAAATCATATTTCAAATCTCATAAAATTCGCATTTTTGGCATTAATGTAAAATTTATAATTATCTCTTGTTTTAAAAATGAATTATGAAAATATGCAAAATGATTATTCCTCTTATTTAATAATATTCTAATAACAATTATCCAAATTTAGGTTTAAAAAGTATATGGAATATTTTTAAAAAAAAATCTGCATATTTAAAAATTGCAGTAAAAGTAAAGAACCAATTCTTTAATCCTAATCTCTCACTTTTTATTTCATATGATAATTCAAGAATTAGATATATCAAAGGTTGCCTTTTTTTTTACATTTTAAAATAGTTTTGAAATTCACTTTGCTCAACTGATTTCATTTTCCTTCTACACCTTGAAAATAAAATGAATTAAAAATTTATTAGATTTTTTTAAGTATATAACATTTATTATCTTAATCTAAAAACATAATCCATATCCATCTGTTATTTTCAATACAAAACAATTTTTTTAATTTCACGATCAAATAAATGAAAAAGAGTAAATTAAAATACTTTTTTTTACTACTTTAAATAAGTATGTTTTGTTAATAATTATTTTCTTTGTACATTAGTACTTAAAAATGCCATTTTTACATCTATTTACAAAATTTATAAATTGTGCACAAAAATAACAGGTATGACTTGTAAAGGGCAATTAATCCCAAAATTAAAAAATATATTCTCAGTTACACAAGAAAAGTATTTGAGGGAAGGGTTAATGAATAAATTTTGTCAGGGACTAATAGATGTTATAATGAATTCATAGCTTTTTAAACTTTAAGTGATTAAAATAATATGCTAGTTTCTTAAATGAAAAATTATTTCTAGAAATTTTAAAGCAAATTTTACATGTTATTAGATTTTAATGGTTTATAATTATTAAGAATTTAGTTACAATTCAATATTTTATACACTATATGAATAATCATGACTAATTAAAACATTTGAAATGACTAAGGGGAATGGGATTGAATTTTCCCACTACATTTCCAAAAACAGCTTTTCTATAGAGAAAAATTACATTATTCTTAAAGTTCTGCTAGTGCATTTTTTCTTTCTCAAGTCCATGTTTTCACAAATATTTAACAAAACATTTCTGATATGAAGCATTACTGGAATAACAATGTTTGTTTTTCAAATGATTTAAAAATATGAAAAAACAGTCTTGGATTTCATTTTAGAGGATCACTTTTCTTATATAAAATAAAATGCATAATATTTAACATTGAATCAATCCTCCTTTGATAATAAACTGGTTCACTGAGATTAATGATCCAAAAATTTTCAATTTTTTAACCGTTTCTATATTATAAATTTTAATTTATAAAATTGGCTTCCTCGTCAAAATATTTATGTTTCAAACTTTGATAATTACATAAGTTACAGTATTTTAAAAGTTTTATATCATTCTTTTTACTATACACTTTCCTAATTTTCAATCAATTTTGCTCAAATATGAAATGGAAGTGCAAATACTTTCTATGTTCAAACCAATTTTTTTTTTTTAACTAAGAATGCAAAAAACAGAATTTTTAGCAAGGATGTCTTGTGATGTAATTTTAATTTACCCATCCCAAAGGATTATTCAATAAAAATTTATTTGATTTATCATAAAATGCAGCTTCCAGTTTTAATTTCAAAACGATGGACACGACAAATAATATTCTGTTTGTCAATAAATGCACTTCTGAAAAAATGATAAAGTTAAATTTTTATGCAATTCTTTGATCCTGTTAATAATCATATTCAGTAAAACATTCCAGATACTCTTACCTTTAAAATAATGAAACATTTCACTCTTCTGCAATTAAATCTGACTGAGTTACAATACTTTGAAGATTATTTTAGACCTATCAGCATTAGAGAAATTACGGATACTAATTAGGACATTCGAGAAAGTTAAAGTAGTAGTCTAAAATTGTAAATTTTTATAAAATAATTATATTTGAATCTTTACAAGTTATTCAGTTTTAGTTGCAAAAGAGTGGATTTTTTTAATTCAAAATGTTAATCTTAAAAGAATATTTCATTAAATATAACTTATAGAATCAAAAATTTAAAATTTGTAATTTATCAGAACATTTCTTGATTCATATTACATAAAATATAAATCATTGCTTCATTTATACCATTTTTCCCAATCAGATGCATTTACTTCATACTAATGGTTTAGAAATGAACTATTAGTCCCAATTAGAATGGGTAACAATACATATAGAAACCATATTTGCCTTACACAATATAGAATTCATGAATTAATAATATAAATATTTTAAAAGGTTACAAAACACTGCTTAAAATTTTCTTAGCAGTAAGAATTATCTTCAATTTGCACTTTTAAGAAGTAATAGCAACACGTTCATATTTCCCACTTGTGCACATAATGTGGTTGAGCTCATTAAATTTTATTTTAAAAGAAATATAATATAGGAAAATATGTTAAATATTTTTAAAATTTATTTGGAAAATAATAGATATTATAGAAAAGATAATTTTATTTAGTTTTAAGATGTAAAATCATTTTTATACTATAATAGTTTCAGAAATTATTGTGAAGAAAGAATGACAAAGTTTCACAAAATTTTTAATTAAAATTTAATTTAAAAATATTGCTCTAAGGAGCTCCTTCCCATTCTTGAAAGTATGTAAGTATATTGGTAGCTCTAGATCAAATTGTCTAGCTTGTAGACTGCTGACAAATACAGATGCATCTTTATAAGATACTAGAGATTATATTTATTCAATCATTATAAGAAATTCTTAAGACTCCATTTCAACAAGCCATACGCTTCATTCTTCCTAATACAATACAATCTAATTTATCACTTCAAGGACAAAATTATATTAAAAAGACAAGCTAGTTTTTAAAAAAATGATTTACATTATAATCTTCCCCTCAATATGTATACAATGACATACATATAAAGAAAATCAATGAAACATAAAATCGTATTAAAACAAAGAAGCAGCGTATTACACATTAAAATGCAATAGTTTTATTAAGTATTTTTACCCTAATTGTGTTTTTGAGGGTTTCAGCCTCTTGACGAAGACTATCTAATTCATTCATTTTGGAAGTTCAGGAGCTTCTTTTCTAAAAAAAGAAAAAGAAAAATATAAATATTTGAAAAATGAAATGTGAAGCAATTTGACATAATTTTTTATATATTTGTATCATTTACTTATTCATAAATAAAAATTTTAAAGTATTTTTATTAAGAAATAATTAAATAAAATTTATTTATATAAATTGTCATGCATTTTTAAAAAAAATCATTTTGCAAATTTATGGCTTTAAAACAATAATTAATCCAAATTCAAAAATTTGGTAAAATTTTAAAATAATTTGAAAAGTGATATTTTGAACAAAGGAAATATGTCATTTATATTTCCTTTCAATATAAACTTATGCATGTTAAATAACTTATTTTAGCCATCTAAGTAATATTTATCATTACATTAATTACCATTTTACCTTTGTAAGCATTTTTTAAAATTAAATCTCATCAAAAACTACAGATATTTTTAATTTCTTTCATCTTTATATTAGGATGCAGATTTTCTTATTAATTTTAGACTATTTAAAGCAATACAAAATATGGAATTAGTTTTTTAATAAAAATAATGCATTTTATCTTCAAAATTTTACAATTTCTAAATATCACTAATTAAGTTTATATCTTTGGTAATTGAAATAAATGGCAAATCTAACTATCAAAACAATTAACCATAAAAAAATTTCAAGTTTATTTTAATTCATTAGTATAAACATATCGCCATATAATTTATTTCTACTACTAGTGTTCATTTTGACACTGCCAAAATGATTACAAGCAATAAATAACAAAGATTAATAAATTAAATAGAGGATTTCTGAATATATTTACGAGGCTTTTTTATATCATTTTCAATACTTTTTTTTATTTTGAAAGGAAAATATAATTCAACACTTTTTTTTAATGTATAACGGTAATTTCATTAACAGAAGAACTTGATAACCTCAACAAACACCCTATTACTTTTAAAAATAAATTTTAGATTCCAAAAAAATTAGTTTATTTACTTGTTGGGAAATTGAATTTACTTCTGAATTAATAATGATTAATAAAGCAATATAATATCAGCTTCCACACATCAACTAACAAACTTATAATTAACTTAATAAATAACTTTTACAACAGATTCCAATTTACCAATTTATTGTTGATGCAATTTTTTTTATCATAATTATATTATCGTTATAATAATAAAGTGATTAACCATAGAGCCATAATATAGATCAAAGAATATATGGTGTAAGTTTTCAAAATCAGTTTAATATATTTTTAATTAGTACATAAAGACAAAAAGAGAATTTATATTCCAAATAAGCATATTGCTATTCTCAATTTTTTTAGAGTTCAAAAAAAAAAAAAAATTAAGGTAACTTTTCAAATTTTGTGAACAACAAAAATGCATCTCTTACTAAGCATGAATAATTGCAGATGAGTTAATTTCTTAGTATTAAAAATGAAACTATAGCATTATAAAAAATAAAGCAAACCAACAATAATTTAGATACAATAGATATAATTATGAGTATAGATATACCTATAGTATTTAGAGTGCTAAATGTGCAATATTCATTAATTATATAAAAAATATTTCAGGCTAAATAAGAAATTGCAAAATTAAATACATTTTTGTACACTTTTTAACACAATTACTTAAAAAGTGTACAAAAATGAAGTAATTTCTATTGAAGAAAAATCCTATTTTGTTATAAAAAGGTTAAAGTACTCAGAAAATAGTACTGGTTTATGTATAACATTATCTGCTAATAAAAGTGAAACTGCCTTTTAATACTATTTGAGCACATTTCCTTTCAAAGGTGTAAAAAAATAAAAAATAATAACATATTACTTATAAAAAGCATAATCAAAGTAAATCAATGATTATAAGATAAAATAATACTGTACAAATCAATTCTGCATTTCCAATAAATGCAACAAGTAATGTTATGTAATGAATAATTTGTTTTCTGAATCAACACATCAAATATCTGATCAATAATATCTCAATACATATTAATAACAATGAATAAAAATTAACAGACAATTTACAAAAATATATAAAATTCCTTCATATATCAAATAGAAAACCTTCATATAATATGCAGAATATATATTACAAAAAGAAAATCTATGAAGCAACTACTATGGGGATAAAATGAATCTTAAAGCAACTTATTGTTTATAGAACACAAAATATCTATATGGCGAAACCTTTTAAACATTTTCCCCACAATTAACAGTAACAGGTCGTTTTGTAACACGAACAATATAGTTAAGTAGTATTAACTTATGACATTAATAATCATACATAAGCCTACTTGTCAAATGAAGAAAAACACATAATTTCAGGAAAGTTTTCACTAGGAACAAAAATGGTTAGCATAAATAATAACTCATGTCAAGAGTACCAGTTTATAAGAAAATTCAGCCATCATTATTACAATTACTTTCGCAGTGTATCGATCTACAGCCATATAACTAAGCCTTAAATCTTCAATTTCAAAATTGTCAAAGTGAAAAATAATTATATATTTTTGAATCGTAACAGATATAATGCCTAATTACATTGCTTAAATAATTCATACCTGTTGCAAGAAAACGGGAGAAACTTAGTTTTCTTAGATGTAAAAGATAACACCGGCTGATCCGTCAGAGATTGTATGTTGTCTGTCCCTGACGGCTCTGCTATTGAACTGATTTGTGTAACATATAGATGTTCTTGTTACAACAATTGCATACACCTAGTTTAATTTCGACTTACTCCACAGTAAAAACTTAAAAAAAATTTATCTGTGCATTCACCGGTCGAAAATAAACTGAATATTTTGCTGGAAAAAATTTTGTTTAACTCCCGATTACACACATTCCAAAACCATACACAGAGGGTGCGGTTCTCCTGCGCGCATTAGTGGAACCCCGTAGCAAAAGGAGGTACCGAAACAAGCGCATGAGCAGACGGCAGGGCTGTATAAACGCCATATTACTTTGTGGATATAGATCAGTGTTTTATGTTCGAAAGAAGAGAATTTTTAAAGACTACAAGAGTGTTATAATTGATGTAAAAATATTGAAATGTATCGATTTTACCGTGTCTGCTTCAGTCAGCTTATATCATATTCTAGAGGTAGGACTTTGTATATTTCTGCTTTCCCTCGTGCTACCAATTCAGTTAACAATAACATAGATACTATCAGACCTAGAAGAGCAATTTTGTATGTTCCTGGTCATGATAGAAGGAAGATAGATAAACTAAGTAATTTAAATGTAGACTGCGCTGTTCTCGATTGTGAAGATGGCGTTGCTGCTAACAAAAAGGTTGATGCACGAAATGTTATTCAAGAAATTGCAGGAACTTTTGATTTTAAAAAAATTGAATTTGCTGTTCGCATTAATTCGATTGACAGTGGTTTAGCGGAAGAAGATCTGATGTCTGTTTTGAGTGGCAAAAGATATCCAGACACTTTAATGGTTCCTAAATTAGAAAATTCTGATCAGATAATATGGATTAATGAGAAATTGAAATTACATTCAAAGCAAATTATTGCAAAAAAATTGAATTTAGTTCTTTTTATTGAAAGTGCAAAAAGTTTGTTAGATCTTCGTCAAATCTGTGAAAAGGCTGTTGACATCTCTAAAGATGGACTATTTCGTTTTGAAGGCCTTGTCTTTGGATCCGATGACTTTTGTGCAGATATAGGTGCAACACGGACTGAGGAAGCAACTGAACTCTTAACCGCAAGGCAATTATTTATTCTTGTAGCTAAATCCTTCCGAGTCCAAGCAATAGATATGGTGCATATTAATTATAAAGATGTACCTGGATTAATAAAAAGTTGTGAAGAAGGAGCTCGTATGGGATTCACTGGAAAACAAGTTATTCATCCTAATCAAGTACCTATTGTGCAAAAAACTTTTTCTCCTTCTCCAGAAAAAGTAGAATGGGCAAAACAGCTCATTCAACTTTTTAAAGAGCATCAAAAACAGGGAAAAGGAGCGTTTACATTTCGAGGTGCCATGATCGACAAGCCTTTATTGCTTCAAGCGGAATATATAGTTAAGATGTCTGAACAGCTTAACGATTAAGTGTCCTACTGAAAATGACTTTGTTATGCATTTATATATCTTATATTGTTTACTACTTAAATTTTTATGGCGATTTTTGAAAAATAAAATTTTTATTTTTCTTATTTACAGAAATGTTTTATTTTTTTCCCCGTCACATTAAAAAGAAATCACTGTTTGCTTCTAATCTAACATTATGAAAGAGAATGTTATTTATACTGAATGTTATTGTTTTTTCTAAAAGGAATATAAGAAATGAAGCATAATTTCTACTGCTATACAAGAATTAATGTAATCTGTATGTTGTTTTTTGTATGTGTACCACATTATTGGGCACAGCTAAAATTTCATATTTATACAATACTTTCGTTTCAAAGCGATTATTAAGTAAATTACCATTACTTTAATTTACAGTTCTCTTTTTATCTTATCAGAATTTTTATGCTTTAAAATTATTCATACGTAATTATATTTGTAGAAAATTTTAATGCATTTTAAAAAAAATAAAGATAAAATATTTTGCGATGCGTCATCGAAATATATGTGACAATCGTCCAAAAACGACCGAAAGAGTAGCTATTGATAATTTTTGAAAAAATAATTTTTTTTTTCTTTAAGCATTTTAATTACAATAAAAAGTATTTGACTTGTGATTCATATGTTATTAGGATCTGGACTACCAGGTAATTATTGTAATTGTATTCATTTAAGCGTATATATATTTAATATATTTCACTTCACGATAGTTTTCTCAATATTATAAGATCATTGTTTAAATGTCTCTTCTCGATAAATAGTCTTAAATCATGATTTACTAATCTCTACTAGACATAAAGATAAACGCTCGCAGGTCGTTGGATTAGAACTACCGAATTTGGAAAAATGCATCTTGAAGAAATTTTTTTAAAAATATTTATTAAAAATTATGTAAAATGTTGACTTTTTTTTTTTGCCACGATTCCCGCAATTAGCACAAAAATGATTTTTACACCATTTAAAAATTTAAATTATATTTTCAATGATACCAATAAAATTGCAATATAATCTTTACATCTTTTTACACACATTTTATGACAATGCGTTTCAGTATTATTAAGAAACTCAAATCATTTGTAACTATAAATACTTCACTCTTTGTTTATGGTGAAGATATGAAGCTATTATGAGTAGGTTTCTACTTAAAGTAGACTTTTAATATCCCTTTTAAAAATTTATTATACTTACCGTTAGAATATATCTTCAAAAAGTAGCAATGATGGTTATTTAAACTGCAGTGATTTTTTCTAAAGTTAATACTTTTTACAGTAACGTTATTAGATGTAGAAAAATATATTTATTATTTGTATTTGTTTGAACACTGCTTTCTTATTGTAGTAGTCTGATTTTTTTTATTGGATAAAAATATTTATTGAATAATTCTCTACGTTAATAGACGAATTATGAAAAATATCCTGTATATAAAATTTCAATGCTGAACTATTCTTATTTCTGTCGTTACAATTTAGATTTAAAAAAAATATTTAGTTTCTGCAATAATTTTTTTTTGGTAAGGTGAACATATCTATATTTTAAATTACTGTTCAAATTTTTGGTAAGGACAGAAAATCAGACATTATACGATGAACGAAGTGGTGTAAATCTTGAACTATTCCTGGTACATGTCTATCAAATTTTGAATTTAAAAATAATTTTTGTGTGTAGGGGACTAGTTGGAACAAGTTACTTAAAATATTTAACTGAGAATTTTAGTAACCATTAATCGCGACGAACCAGCTGGTAGCCAAAGGTGGCTCTTGAATAAATGAAATTTGTATCAATGAAGCAATTTTATTTTTATTAGAAATAGAAGTACTTTCTGTCTAACAAAGACCTATTTATACAGGTAAAATCATTGAGTATAGTGTGAAGTTGCGAGCCTTTTACTTCAGTATGCTTCTTCTCTTTTTAGTGATGCTGAAATCTAATTTTTATGAAGGAAATTAAGGAAGATCATTCTAAAAATTCTATCCGTTATAGGCAAAAGAGTGTAAAACTTTTGATGCTCTTGGGAAAGATTTCATAAAAATGATTATTCCTTTTTAATCATTTGTAATTGTCAAATTTTTTTTTTTTTTGAATTAATACATACTCCCGGTAGCACAAATAAGTACAGTAATTCAGCATTACATTGTTTGATCTCGCAATCTTATATAATATCTTGCAGCTGTTGTAAATTACATATATTTTTTATTTCGAGAATAAAATATGTCCTACTGTCTCTCTAACAGCTCAAGAAGTTTTACAATATTGTTCCGATTCATCAAGACATATTAGAATATCGAAAAACGAATTGGATATACCATAAATATGCAGAATATAGAATATCGTGAAAATGTTGTAGCAATTGAGGACATTTTAATAACAGAAAATGTTTTCCCTTAATTGCTTGCAATTCATAAATAAATGTAGTTTTGCTTTCTGTCGTGATATTTTAATTCCTTCTATCAATCGATTCTAAATAATATAATCCATATCTGTAATGTTCTGCCAGTGCAATTTTTAGGTGAAAGTATATATATTTTCAATAAAGAAAAACACTTTTAACAGAAGGAAAGCTCTGACAGTAGTAAATAATGCCCCTCGAAAATTAAATAATTAGCAGCGAAATCTCATCGTTAATTGAAAACCTTACATCAGGATCATACTCAGAAAAGAAATTATAGCGATAGTTCATTGTCCAATTCGCATTCGTTCTGTACATAATTCTGAAATTCTTCTCACTCTCCATTGACATCAAATTCTCAGTAGGATAGTGAATGTGAATGATGAGATTAGACATTTATACATGCGCACAGGGATTAGCTTTCACACTTGGATCTACTGATCATGAAACTTATGGTTTTCAATCAAACTGTTTTGTGATATTTTCTGTATTGTAAAGGGAAAATACAGTTGTCGATTTATAGAACAATAATAGGAAACTTAATTAACAAACCTCTTTTAAATTTCACTCGAAATTTTTTTATCTAAGCACATTATTATCATTAATACTTTTGCGAGGAACCACATTGAACTAATTTTAACTAAGATAATAAATCTTTTATACTTAAGTAATCTCAATCGAATTAAAATTTATAAAAAATAAAATCTCAGCTATTGTTTCTGAATTTTATCAAAAATTATCTTTATATATGATGGCAATAAATCGTAATTATTCATCCCTAATTAAGATTCGAAGATAGTACTGGAGATGCATATATGACTTATATCCTCAAACCAGACGTAGATTGGTGCTTCGGCGCCATGTGGATAAATATGGAAATGGATTGAAGTTACAGTGAGTTTTTTTTTAAGGTTGAGTATTTAGTTTGTTTACAATTCAGGGCTATTCTTTGTCGTTTGAGTTCTCATTTTTTTCTCACGTTTCATAGCCGGTATGTGCTTTTTTAACCTTAGTTTTTTTTATTTTTAAACTTATGTTTTAATAAATCTAATGATTGCTCGTTATATATTGTTGTAATTCTTTGTCGAATGCGTTTTATCTTTCTCATTGACGCATTTGTATGGTTTCTTCTGTAAAACGTCAAAAATTTGATCTTGGATTTTGAAATGAAATAATCAAATAATTTCTGATGATTCAGTAATTAGCGTTTTTTGTAAAAAACAGATTTGTATTATATTTGGTGTTTGGATTGAAATATGACTTTCCACTCTGTTATACATCATTTCAACTAATGATTTTTTTTGTGCAATATTTTACCTATATAATTATGGTTAAAAATAAGCAATTTTATTTAAACTAAAGCTGAATACTTTTCCATGAAGATTGAATAAGTGAATTTTTAGTATAAAGCAAAGCAAATGAAAAATTATGAGTATGATATTTTTATTTAGTATAACACATTCATGACTAAAGCCCTGACATGTATATTCATGCATGCATACATACATTTATTCGTATTTCAAACTTTTTAAGCTCATAAATGCCTTTTCCTTCTCTCACTTTAACTGTTTTAAAAATCTATTCTATCAGTGTTTCTAGTAGTTCCATTTTTCAGTGTTTCTAGTAGATAAATTTTTTTTATGAATGTTTGGATGACCAATCCAAGAAGAATGGACCTGTTTTGTTTTACTTCAGAATAACTCAAGTCCTATGTGTTCCTGTAGTACAAGTCTCGAAGCTGACTTTATTTTTCTGGGTTATTTAAAAAATAAATATAACTACAATTTTTAAATAGCAAAAAGTTTTGTTAAACTAAGATGAATGGATATATAAATGCAGGCTACCTTCAAGAGAATTAGTTTGAGTAGTTTGTGATGGAAAAAGAAATTATTGCAAAGCATTTTATAAACTTTTTTATTAACAGTATTCAAGCAACAGCTTTGATGACAGGCCCCATTCATGTTATTTTGTGTTGGTGACATATTTTGTTGTCTAGTCAAACATCGTATTATTAATAATGCAAAGGCAAGATTGCTGAGACTAAGTCCTGGTTACAAGATGCATCCAATGAAAAAAGTCATGGGAGGAAATCTAAAAATAATACTCTGAAATTTACAATTTTTAGTTTTTATCTTCATAAATTCAATTACTGAGTTTTTTATAAATAAAAGAAAAGCATAAAAATTTGATTACCCTGAAAGTATCACAAACAAACAAAAAAAAAAATCTTAAAACCTTGGAACCCTTAGTTAGTTACTTTGTCTGTTTAAAATTTCCAGTAAAATCCTAGATGGGCCCACCTCTTGGCGACTTATTTGAAATCTCACCAAGATGATTACTAATAGAATATTTATTTTTATTATTTCTCTATTAAAAAATGATACTTGAAGGCCATAAATAATAATAAATATAATAAAAAATAAATATAATAAATAAATAATAAAAAATGAAATAATAAATAAATAAATAAAAACACAAATAAATAAATAAAATAAATATAACAAAAAATAATTAAAAAAATCCGTCTAGGTTATCACATTGGCGATGTTATCACCACTCGTTTGGCGAGAATTCAAAAAGATGCCAAGAGGTGGGCTGTACTAGGATCCACCCAAATTTCCATCCTGTTTTAGATATTAATAAAAAAATATATTGCAATTTAGTGATGTGCTTTGCTCTGGGCTAAGGTTTTTTTTTATATCTGCATTTGGTATTCAATTCTGAGTTTTATTAAAATGTTGTTGCAAAAATGCTGCTTAAAATTCAAAATCTTATTTCTTTCAAATTTTAAAATTGTAAGGGGGTGACAAGTTTTGAATTTCGTATTCTTTAATGGTAGTTTAATTAAAGTCCTTTAAGTTACTTAATTTTGACTGATTTTAGTTTATTAATTCAATTCAAACTAATTAATTAGTTTATTTGAACTTCAAACTGAAAATGTTTTTTATTGAGTTTCGAATCTTTATATTGATATTAGATATGTTTCAGAATTGTGCTGAACACGTGATTATTGATTTTGTGGGGAGAGAGTCAATGATGATCTGATAGTAAAGTCTGACATTTTTGAGTATGTGGTTTCCCACAAAAAGTTTAGTCATGTATGTTGACATGTTGCGTACTAAATGTGATAAAATATCATGGAGGTTTGGATAATGAAATGTCGGTAAAAGTGTAGTTTAGTGTGTCCCTTGCTGTGCCAATTATTCCAAGTCGCCTATAAAGATAGCAGATAAAATAAACAAACTTTTCTGCAAAACAGTCACAGTTACCAATGTCTGCATGAAAATTATGATCTTTACTGATAAGTATTGTTTCATCTGAGATTTTTTATTTATTTATTATTTTTTTAACCTTTGTGATCACTATTGCTGCTTATCTTAAAAATTTTGAAATAAAGAAGTTTTTCAAATCAGCTGTGATGATCTGTTATTTAGAGAGTAAAATTTTGAGCATGCGATGCCCTTGGCATTTAAAGAAGGCACCTAGCAGAATTTTTTAACTTTACAAAAACATCCTACGGCTTCCCTAACAGATGGAGCGGAATCCTTGTAGCTTCGCTAGCTCATTCAACATAAGGACTGTGTGGATAACATGAAAAGTAGATAATCTAAAGAAAAAAAAAAAAAGAAGAAATCAAACCATTCTCCATACAAAATTTCAAACAAGTATCCTTTCCCAACTTCATCAACAAAATATATATATTCCACTCACCCTTCATCTATTTTGCAGGCTCAAAATATTTCCTGCCATCCCATTCACCACACATCCATTCTTGAACAATTAACGACTTATCAAGGAAACTGTCAGATCAAAAAAAGAATTGTGAAAAGTTCAAGGAATTCCATTGCAGATGATTTTTTTAATTCATAATTCAGACGATTTCTAAAACACATATTAACAGTTTAGTATTGCAAAAGAATAAATATTTACCATTTGTATTCACATTAAAAATAATATTACAGTGTCTTATTATCAATAAAAAAAACCTTTTTTATTCTTTAATTGATATTTTTTATTTAAAATTTTTCATAAAATAGTTGTAGTTCATGTACAACTCAATCACTGTAAAAAGTAGTAAACAAAACAGCATTAGGGTTGCTATAAGAACATTTCGTTGGGTTACCATGTTGGCGACAAACTCAGGGGCACACTAAACTTCACTCCAACCAAAATGCCAACTCAAGTATTGTCCTCATCATGTAATCACAGTTATTGTTAGACAATGGATTGTAAAACCCTCCGCGCTTATACACATACATTAGGATGGGTTTAATTTGTCAAAATAGGAGTGAGAGGAAAGATGAAAGGAGGGGATGTTTACATTTAACAATAAAATAAACTCGGATTATTCGTAGATTGAGTTAAAATAACATGGCCAGAAACAACATGATATTCATGTACACTTGAAAAAAATTAAACAGAGAAGTATCTAATAAGGCGAAAATCTTAAGTCAAAGAATTCTGGAAATGTGCTCATCCTTCTGCGTCTCTCTCCTTAATGAGATAGAATCATTGAAAAGTGGACGTCTCAGAATACTGAAACAAATAGTATGTCCTGAAACAGTCATTGTATTGGTTTGAAATAGATATTCATACATAATTATATTGTTTCTCCCTTTATCATATAGCTATTTTAGTTTAGCTGGTGGTTCATATAACAGGAGGGGGAGGAGAACTAGGAGACAGTGGGCTTATATCTTATGATACCTTTTTTAATATTTGTAAAAGTTATATTGTATATCATAATCTTTAAAGTGTAATTCTGTAAACAAAGATATTTTTTGAAGATAATTTTACAGCATTTTTCATTCTCATTCTTTTAGAATACAATGTCATGTAAACTAATAAACAATTTTTTTTTGTTAAAATCTAATTAAAATTTTATCAAATATTACATATTTACAAATTTATTCCATGAATAGTAAATAACATTATAAATAACCAGGCAAAATGTAAATTTAGGATGATAATATGTTATTTGTTGAAAAAAATTTAATTAAAATTTGATTTTTCAATAAAATACTCTATTTATAATCTGTGTAAATAGGCTTTTCAAGATCATACGATTTTTCACTTTTAACCCTTTCCACTTCTCTGTTACCATGGTTTTGACAAATCTTGCCCGTACATGCCGGTACATTTCAGTTAGAATTTGGAAGAGAGGACACAAAGGTGGATATTCTGGCTACTATTTGAAAGTTTATATGTTGTCAAAATCTACTAACATCATGATGATTTTCTATGATGTCTAATGAAGACCTTATAAATATTTTGATATAATTTATTTTGTCATTAGTAAGTAAAACGATAATGTAAGCAAGCAATTTTATACAATCACTAAACTTTTAAAATATTTTCTCTAATAAATCAAAATTTTAAAAAAATCTAATAAAAATTATGCTTTCAAAGCTTGGACAATAATTAAAAGTAGTTGGTTTTGTATTTTAAACCTATTTTTTGTCAATCGATTTTTTAAAAAAAGTAAATTTTTTTATTAGAAATCTACATAGTATTGTTACATATATTAATTATTTACAAAGATTTCTAAACATTTAAACTTAAAATAGTTTCTATTCTATTATGTAAAAGAAGATATTGAATTTTAAAGAAAGTTTAATAAATATAAATATCAGTTTTATAAATATACACTTTTAATGGCATATATACTTAATAAATTCATATATTTAAAAAATAAATTCTTGTATTTTCAGATGTAGTTATGATTATCAGGGAGAATCTTTGCATGTCTCATTTTAAAAGAAATAAAGATTATAAACAGAAAAATCTAATTTAGAAGTTCTCATCCCTAAAAAATCTTCATTGCTTTCACTGTCATCTTGTGAATTGATCATAATCCTTTCAATTGCATCGTTTCTTGCACTAGATTTAGCAGTCTTCTTGTAATTTCTCTGCATGTTTTACACCTTTTTTCCAGTCATCCATTGTTGCGCTCAGTCATGCTTCACTGAGCAATTTCCTAACATCTTTAATTTTGAAAGATTTTTATTTGTAATTTTACTTTTTACCTGCATTCAGATAAATTCTATTGTGTTCCAGTGATACAGGAAGGGGGTATCAGTATTTCTTGTCCACTACTTTATTTTGGCAGTAAATTTCTGTGTCTGTCAAAACAATTATTTTGCCATAGAATTCAGTTCAGATGACATCAAGTTTTTAAAGTAACTGTATATATTATAGATAACTATTTTTGATTGCCTCTTGTTATCAGGGCTATTATTTGTGATGACAGAGCTTAAAAAATGAAAAACTTCAGCACTATTAATGAAAATGAATTGAGTTATAATTGAGAATAAATGACAATAGATCAAACTATAACACATCTGCCAAGAGACAGAGAGCTATCAAAACTCTTTAATGGCCACATGAAAAAAAAAATAATAATAATGGCACTGCTGTTTACTGTACCGTTGCCAAGAGAAAATATGACTTTACTTTTTACCTGTAGTAGAAAATATTACCTTGAAATACCTATTATATTTACACAGTATAGTTGAATAATGCAAGAATATTAATTTTTACACTTCTCTGAACCTGAAAAAGATTAACTAATTTGAAGAAAGCAATTAAATAATGCAAGCTTGTAATCTGTTCATAATACTTATTGGCTCATACCTTACAAACTTTAACTTAAATTTGAGTTAAGAAGTGTGAACTTTCTAAATTTTAATTGGTTGCCATTGTTGACTAACTAGTTTGAAAAGGATTTTGATTATATTTTATTCTAGTTAAATAATTTGTATATATTTTCAGATCTGCAAATCCATTAAATTGCCAGGCATTAAAGATGTTTTTTTTTAATATTATCCTGCATATCTTTAGTTTATTGCAGTATGAATCTTTCTTATGAAGAACAATCCTATAATGTCATACCTCTATGTGAAACCTAGTCCATCTATCTTGTAACTTTTGAAATATTGTAATTTCAGTTTTTTATTCATATTGTAAACTGCACAAATAATTAATCGAATTCTTCTTTACTCTTCAACAATAGAAGAAAATCATGAAATTCAATATTTAAAGAAACAATAGTTTTAATTTCCGAGCAACAATTTAATCTATTCTTAAAAATTAAATAAATAAAAAAAATGCCAAAAGTTTTCCAAAATTTGCATGACTATCAGATTAATATCATTTGAAAAGACAATTTTTTGAATTGTAAGATGATATAAAAGTCAATAGTGGATGTTCTGACAAAGGGAATCCTATGACTTATAGATTATGTAACACTTAAAAGTGATGTATGCCAAGCAAACATGACCTTTCCAACCATTAAATATGAAACATATCTTACTACTAAATAAATAGTTTTGTTTAAGATTTATTGCTGTAATCTTTTTAAAGTTTTTGTTCTTTTTTATTTTCCTAGAAATGTAAAAATTTCCATTCTTCTTTATTTATCTAAATATAGGGCATTAGCGAACAAACGAATTTTAGTTTAAAAAAATTTAACCCATTATCAACCGAAATGTATTTTTTCTTGGGTGATTGATGATATTTCTAACTTCTCATAGAATAAATTTAAAAATATTAAAAAATGTGTCTTCAAAAAAAAAAATGTTTATGGTACCTTTTTAAAAAAAATCAACGTTTTTATTTAGATTTTTTTATTTTGTATATTAGTCTATATTGTATTTTTTAAGAAAATGCATGAAAATAAATTGTAAAAGGTTATCTCTCCCAGTTTACTGTTCAGTTAGGAGAACTGCTGAAGTAATTAAAAAAAATTCTATTCTTTGTTTTTGAACAAATTATTGAAATTTCATATAGCTAATTGAAAAGCAAGTAAACATATCTGTATGAAATTTAGTATCTTTACAACTCTATATGAACAGTACATCTAAGCCATATGTGTTAAGTTCAACGAAATAACCATTTTTTGACATCGAATTTTAATTTTAATGTCAAGGAAAAAGTATTACTTTTATATTACTGTGGATATATCGAATTTGTTGCCTATGTATATTTTGTTTGTAATAACAATTTGACTAAATAAAAAAAATTAACATTTGCAAGTTTTCAATTTTTTTTGATATTATTATATTCTATGTATATGAAATTAATCTAAAACTATCCAATGAAATAAATTTGAAAAAAGTAAACATTTTACTTAAGCTGTTCTTTAAGAAAATCTTTAAAAAAAAAAGATATTTTCCATCAGTGTATTGTAAATGTTAGATGGAGCAATTTTCCCCATCTTAGTTTTTTAGGCTTTTTTTATTTTCTTCTATTGATTCTATTACGGGGAGGAAACAAAATATTGTAAGCTTCATAAATGTCCCTACTTAAAAATTTGTAAAAATCAGCTTCATTATTTTACAATATTTAAACTAATATCTTGGAAAATTCGTTATTTGAACTTTAAAATGATGTAAAAAAATAATTCTATCAGTAAGTAATTAAGAATTCATTCCATGTACTAATAAATAATTTGGTAACTAGTTATCAAAAGTATCTTTTTAATTTGAAGGGCAATAGGAATAATGAAATGAAAAGGTTGGTTTGGATTTGCAAATATGCTGCTAGTATCAATACTAAATTTTTTATACTTATTATTGATTAAAAGAATTATCTGCCTTATTTTTCTTTGTGACATGGAAATGCACAATGGATACCTCTCGATCTTAATTCTAAAATTATCATCATCAAACACAAGAACAAGATGTATAATTTTTTAAATTAGTAACAAAAGTACTGATATAATATTGTATTTTCTGTATTTCTAAATATAACCATCTATTTTTTAATTTTATTCATAGCTTTCTTGATTGTTATTGAGTAAGAAGAAAAATTTGTAAATATCTTCCCATTGCTTGTTCAGTTGTATTCATAAAGTAACAGCCTATTACATTGTTTAGTGTCAGTTAAAAAAAATTTTTTAATGAAAATCTGAAGGTGCAATGTCATTGCTTCTGTACATCTTCCATGAATGAATTATATTAAATAGAAGCCTGTACTTTAAAGCTCCCTAAAACAAACATTTCAAATTCTGCAACTACTTATTTAAAATTACTAGCTATATTAAAAATGAAATCTTTGTCTAAAACCAGGAGGCCTTAAGTTAAGAGTTGAGCATACAAGATTTAGTATTTAGATACTTTTAATCTTATTTACTCAATATAATTTTTAAGAAGTCAAAAATGTAACTACAGCACATACAAATAATCACAGTATTGAAATATTTTGAATGATCATAACATTATTTTATTTAAAGATAGTTTCTCTGTCTCTAAGTAATTTCATGCCTTTAATTTTTTTTAAGCAACTTGCATCAGTATAGTTAGATTAAAATCTCTTTTTATAAAAAAGAAAAATGCTGGAAATATTTATAACACATATAAAGTTGAGTATGCTGTAAAAAACAAAACAAAAAATATGATTGCAATTCTGATGTATTTATAAAAAATGATAAATGAATTTAATAATATTCTGAGTCTGATATACTTGGTAACATTTCTTGATGAAGGTATACTAGATAATTTATAAATATATGTTGTTTTATCACAAAATACTTAATAACTGATTGGTGGATTATCATAAGGAATTTGTTGAGTAACTAAAAATTCTAGATTAAGCAATGTTTTCAATTTAAGAATCTTATCATCAATAGCCCTTTTTTTTTATAAATGGAACAAACCATTTATTTTTTGTTACAAAATAAATTATCCATAAAGATTATTATCTATTATGTAATAATGTACCAGAGTAAATGCACTAGTAATAACATGTCAAAGTATGTAATAATATATACAATATTGATGATAAATTTGTAAGGATAATTTCCAACTTCAAGGTCAGGAAGTTGAAAATTCCCCTTAAAAATTTACATGAGGAAAATGGGTAGTGTGCTACGAGTTGTTCATCTTGAGAACTGAAAACATAAAGAGATTGTCTACCTTTGATGTATATGGCAATAGAATTATCTCCATAAAAAGCTAAGCTAGTATTTCTTTTCAAGACATTAGATTTTGATGTAATATAGCACATCATTATTAGGCAGTTAAAGGTACAGTAATGAAAGATGCATGTGACTAAATAAACTTGTGCATAATTGAGAAATTAATGTGTTTTTATATTGAATTTATGTAGAAAAAGGGCTTAATTTTCTTAATCTGAGAAAATTTATTACATACATAAATATAATTAATACAAATTATTACAAGAGTCAGAATATTGTTTTATTGCAAATTACTGCATGAACAATCAAATAACAAAAGTTGCCATATTGGCTTCTCCCTTCAACAATATGTTCAATTTATAATGATTCTTATGCTATGTAAAATAATTTTGTATTATTTTCCAATATGTATAGTTATTAGAGCAAGCATTCAACAATATTTTCAGATTTTATAAAGCAATCTATAATTTTAAAAATTTGCTTTCATATATTATATACATGAAAATTAATTTGCTTGTAGTATATAATTCTTCTTGAGGATATAGTATATATTTATAGATAAATGTTTATTTAATATTAGTCACCTTTAGTGACCAGCTGGTTCAGCATTATATAGTTTGAATTTAATTTCAGTTAAATTTCTTGTGCATTACTTCATGTCCATGATTTCACCATCAAACTATCAAAATGTTCTCTTCATTATGTGTATAATCCTTTCTAATGGAAACTGATCCCATCTCTTTATAATACTATTAATACAATCATAATTATGTGGTTAATTAATAGCATGATTATGTGGTTCAATTATTTTCTAACTTTCAAACAACTGTGATTTCACTTTTTTTCATTATGTAAATTACTTGGATATTAAACAGAATAATTTTTCCTTAACTTTCAAAAATGGGAAGAAATCATACAATTAAGTATTAAAGAAATAATAAAAACAGTTTGAGCCTCAAGATTCCAATCCATTGTTAAAAATGAAACAAAAATATTATTTTTTAAAAATTATTGAAATTTAGAAAAAAGTTGTTTAATTATTAAATTTGTACCATTAAAAAACAATTTTTAAAAAAATATTATCACAGTGTAAAAATGTATTTTTATGCTGTAACTTTTTCGGAAGCTACAGTAGAAAAATTTCGAAGTTTTGCTTACTTTCTGAACAATTGAAATTTTAAATTTTCTTCAAGATGCATATTTCTTCCTTTTAAAGTATATATGTATTAAGTTTGGTAGCTATAACTCTAATGATTTGGCATATAAAATACTACATACACATTCATTTTTATTAATATAGATTTTTCACCTTTTTTTTAAGTGATAAGGGCTATTAATTAATTATTTTTGTCATGGTTATTTTATTATTTTTAATAATCGTTTTATATGAACATTCGAAAATTTTGGGAGTGTCATTTAAATATGTTCTTCCCCTCCCATATCGGTCTCTATAAAAAGTCGTATCTGTGCAACGATTTATGTAAGTTTGTATGATAAGAAACGTGTATGTTTAAGGAAACTGAATATATATTTGCTTTTGTATATAAATTTATAGAAAATATATAAATATCACTTAAGTTTATTTTTAATAAAATATTTGCTATTGAATCATGTATTTTCTTTAATTTTTTGTTTTGTAGCAGGTTCAAGTGAAATTTTTGCTGTAAGTTTATGAAAATATTATAAAATTTATCAATATTTGAATTGTTTTCTTCCTAATGTAATCTTTTTTCCTTTTACAGATAAGTCATCATGAGTGCGGAAGAAAGCAAAATTCAAAACATTTGCAATTGCCTGCATATTTTGACTAATGATATCAAAATTAGTAAGTATCTAAATGTAATTTTATTCTATTTCTGTATATTCTTTAAGAAAGTTTCCATATATTTGTTGTGCATATAAATTTTTTTATAGTTATTAAAAATAATTTATTGAAAATTTTATATTATATCCTGTAGCAAGTACTAGAATGGATACTAAAGATGAAAATTTGTATTAAGATTCTAGAAGTAAATAGTGTAGATCGAAAATGTATCTGCTATTTATAATAGAATAATATGGAAAATACATTTTTTGATAAATGAGCTGAGGAATAAATTCTCTTTGACATTTTAAATCAGTTAAGCTAACAAATAAAAAAAAAAGAGTTTATTTTATTATTATGAAAAGGTTAAATGTTTAACAATTTTAAAAGTTCTTTATTAATTCCATGCCCAGAGAATTCTACATATCATTGTAGAAAGTAGGAAAAAGAGGTGTGGAAATGCATTCAAAGCCTACATAACTTCAAAAGTTAGATTCTTGTTTAATGTAACTGAACAGATATTTATTTTAGATACATGTGTTTCATGTTACGAGGCAGTTAAAGTTACAGAAGTTACACTTAAGAGGCTACATGCCCAAGCAAACCAAAAAGTTAAAACATTTGAAGTCAAATCACAAGAAAGTAGTTAATTTTAAGATTATGGATGAATTAAATGTATGACATATTTTTTTTTCTAACTATTATGGAAATCTCAAAAAGATTTTTTTTTTTTTTGAAAAAAAAAAGAAAAAAAAAAGAATTGCTTGTTTCTCTGAGGCAAATTGTTAGTAAAAATTTAACTTATGTCTTGGTTTAAAATTCAATTTTTAAAAATACTTATTTTAATAAAAAAAAATTAATATTTTTTGAAAATGTAATTTTAAAGATTATTTTATATGAAATGTATTTATTTGTCTGAAATGACATTGTAAGTAAATATTTACTTTCTTTTTTTAGCGGAATGTATTGAAACATCTAGATATAATGAAAATGTCAAGGATTCTTTCCCTCATGAATTAAGAAGAAATGTGCACCGGGCATTCCATAAGATTGAAAATTATTCAGAAGTAAAGGCCTTTGTCACTGAATATATTCAGCCTTGTTTCGGAGAGAAGTGTACAACCTGTGACTATTTAAAATTCCTTCAATTATGTTTGGTGCTTTTAAGGCTACTGAAGTTAACACTTTCAGAAGAGAGTGAATTGACTTCTAAAAAGAGTGATGCCTCAAAATTGCCTATTCCTAAAGAATTACTTAATATGTCACAAAAAAATGTTTTGAGAAAGAGTTTGCAATTTGCTGTTTCCTTGGGCATCTTGCCAAACTTATTAAGAGGTATTGGAATTCCTTTAAGCAAACGTCTAAAACATGCAATAATTTTGGAATGCTTTACATCTGAAAGCACTCTTTATCAAAAACATATACAAATAGCTGTGTGCCTAGATACCTTAATAGGGTGTTTGGAATGTGAAGCAATGCAAAGTACTATTTTAACAAGTCATGGAACAGATATCTTAGCTGCTCTTTTGCAGCTGTGTCATGCTCCTATAAAGAAGGTTGAAAATGCTGAGGTGATCAAACCTTTTACTTACATTCCTTATAAATTTAAAAAATTTATTTATATTTTTCCTTTATGAAAGTATGTTTGTTTTTATTAAATATAATATTAAGGAAAATATATTTTATCAAGCTTTGATATTATGTTAAAATATATACAAAATATATTTTGTATATATTTTTGTACAAAAATGTACAAAAATTTTTTAGTTATTTTAAATTTTAATGAGCATTGTAAACATTTAAAATCCAAACAGTTTCTGTTAATTCAATTTATTTACTATAAATTATTGTCTTTTAATATCTGTTTACTTTCAGGAGTTATCGACAGAGTTTCCACAATCAGGTAAATTATGTTTTAAATTCATGCTTTCTGCTATTAAAGGTATGTACAAAAATTTTTTTGCTTGGCACATAAACTTCTCTTACTTGTATTTCTAAATGTCTTAAGTTTTATTCTTTTCTATAGATGGCACAAATCATACTGAAGCACAAATAATCAACATGATGCTGGCCCATCGAAAATATTTTGCTCCTCATCTGGAAACTTTTCTGAAACAAATATGCCCATCCCTATTAATGTGGGAACTTTTACTCTTTCAAGGGATTCCAATTAAATTGGATGTAAGTTTGAAGGTTTAATGTTATATGATTAATTTAATACAAATTGATGCAGGTAATTTTCTTATTATTAGTTAGAAACAATAACTGCAGATTCAGCATTGTTTTCCAATTTGATTTGAAAGTAAGTCTTAAAACATATTAAGATTTCATCATGATCATTTTCTGGGATAGTAAGTAATTCTTAATAAATAATAAAAAAAATCTTTTTTTCCCTTCTTTTTTTCCCCCCTTCTGTTTTATCTTTTTTTTATTTTTTATTTTAGGATTTTGGAAGCTTATAACTTAATTTGAATTGTTGAAAAATTTGATTATATATTTAGTTGAAATTAAATATTTAGAAACCTTATGTAAGATCAGTATTCCCCTCAAATATAAATATTTTTATAAGATTTAAATGAATGGCTGAAACTCTTTTATTTACAAATTATAAATATGATAAATGTAATTTTTAAAAATTTGCTTTGCTTTTGCATATTTCTCTGTTTGTACTGTTGTAGCTGTAAACAAACAAGCAAAACAATACAAATATATTTGTGAAATTATTTTCAGCTTAAAAGTTTTAAGTAGGAAATATATTAAAGAATTACTTCTTAAATAATGAAAATTCTTTAGTCATTGTTTTGAGTAGTTATTTGTGAAGTAATAAAAAAATGTCTTACCTTAAATACATCACTGGAACCTTAAGTAAACGTAAGCTATTTTGGTCCTCTTATAATTGAAAATTTATATTGTAGATAACATATATAATTTTCTAAATTGCATGCCTATTTTGTGGAATCACAAATGAAATTAAAATGCATGATAAATTAATAATACAGTAAGTACACTCTCAAATATCCACTTCACAACTATCCAGCTTCTGTACTCTCCAGCCTATTTTTCTTTATTGTAATTAAATGAGGAAGGTAAGGCATTACAGAAGCAATTATATATTAAGGACTTTTTCAAAAACTAAATTCTTATCTTGGAGTTACTTTTTCATATCTGTGTAATCATTTAACAGTGGAAAATAAAATCAGTTGGAGTCAATTTTCTTAAGAACTAGGCCTATGATTTACTTTAATGTTTTGTTTATGTTAAGTTAAGCATTACAGAATTTATGTTAAAATGTGAACAGTTTATATCTTTTAACTTATTCTTTCTCTAATAAATTCTTGAAGTGTCTAGTGCTGCATATAAACTACCAGTACAGAGTCTTCTATTTTAACTGGACACATTACCGGTAACTGCTTCTATGATTTAATGGGCCATGGCTGCTTTCGCATTCTACATTGCTTGAGATAAATGGAGGGCTTAGTACTCAAATAAGAAGCAAGAAAATGCATATTACATAATATGTTTGATATAAAAAATTTGTCTTCTGGTATTAGCGGGCAAAGAAATGTGTTCACAGAACTCTGATCTGTCTGGCTTTTTTGTTATCTGATCTGCTCTTCTGCCACATTACACCAGACACTCAGAAGTGTACTGTAAAATACATTGATTTTTCTTTAATGTGATTAATAATTCTATAAATATGTAATAATAGACATAATAAGAGCACATTTTTTTTCTCTTGTATAAACAAAGAACTGTTTCATAACACATTTTGCAATTCTTCTAAGATTTTGTACAATTTTTTACATCATTCAATTCATTATTTTAAATGTTTTTTATTTTAATCTACAAAGCTACAACGTTGACAGCCACCCTGAATTTCTTACTATATAATTTACATGGACCCGCTGCTGGTCACCAGTGATCCCCACACAAGTCAAGGTGTTAACATTGTTATTGTGTGTATATATGTATATATATATATATATATATATATATATATATATATATATATATATGTAATATTTATTAATGGTGTTTGTCATTATTTTATGAGACAGTTAGTTAAACTAAGAAACTCAAGATTATTTTATGCTTTAACTGGCTTCACTCATGATATGAAATAGGTGGATATTTTATGAATTTTTACATTTTCCTTCCTTTATTTTGCACTTTTTCATTTTCAATAATGCTTGTACCATTGAATCACATTAAAAAATGAGTATGAGTAATCGTTCAGTTTGTTATTTATATTTTGTTGTTTGTACTACATAGATTTTCCTATATTTACACTTAATTTCATAGGAATAGTTAAAATATTCTATAATATTTTAACTATTCCTATGATATAGAGGGCTTGTCTTATTGCAATTTTACATTACTTAAATTTCTACAAATGAAATATTTATTGTAGTATTCTTACTTTTCTGATAAAAAAAAAGAGCATATATGGATATAACATTGTGGATTTTATTCCAATGAAATTATTAAAATTTTTAAATGTCTTAAATTGTTTTCTAGGGATCAGAAGTAGCCATGTCAAAGTCACCTCTTTGGTTGAGAAAAATTTGCAATCAAATGTGGACTGATATGATTCTTCAAAATCAAGGAATCGCAGATTTAGTTCAAGTGGTTCTAGATAAAGCTTATGGTTAGTAATAAATCTAGCAATATAATTTGCATGAAAATTAGTCAATGTGCATTTGCAATTTCTAATTAATATGGATATTGTCACTCAACTCAAATTTCTTATTGTATGAATTATAAAAATTTAAATTGATTTTTAAAAATAATATCTTCTTATTTACCTCTGTTGATATTAGGCTTATTTTTTTATCTGCTGTAATATTTTAACTGAAAAATGTAGATTGTATTATATAAAAAAATTATAAACATAGTACAGTTTAAATTAAAGAGCCTGTATTTGTAGCTATTTTAGTTCTTAGAGGATGGAGAAGACATTTGTAATAACCTGACATAAATTATTAGTTAAATTTAATTATATATATATATATAATATAATATAAATAATTTATATAATGTCTTTTATATGCTGTGTTGTTATTTACAAAATAGAAAAGGGGGAGGAAGAATTAGTAGAATACGAAAATATTTGGAGCACTTGCAAAATATATAAAGTTGCATTGAATAATAATATAACGATTTTATTTCTTGGGAAATAAGAGTAGTTTGTTTCATAGATTTTGAATGAATGTATAATGACTAATATTTTATATTAGCCTTCTTCATTGACCAGTTGGATTGTACAAATAACCAGTTATATCAATAAGATTATTTAAATTATTGTTTTTTTGTAAATTATTTGGGTTTAAAGATTCAATGAGATTTCCAGTAGAAATTTCTGAACTCTTTTGTGTGAATGTCATTGTAAAAGCAATTGTTTTACTTTGAAGGATATAAAAGTAATTTCTATGCAATTACTGTTTTTGGAAGTTGGGGGGAAAAGTGGTTGAAAATACCAAAATTTAGTTAAATAATTAAAATTTGCAAAAAGTGGGGTGTCCATTTTTATCCTCCAAAATATATCTGTGCCAAATTTGGTAGTCCTTGGTAAAATGAGTGTGTTCCTGTAGAGGCTAATATATACATATTTAACAAATTTCATAATTTTAGGTACAGCAGTCTTGTATAGATTGACATCTATACAAGACATAGTACATTAGTCCTGTATAGATTGGCAGCAGACAGGCAAATTGTCAATTTTATTAATAGTAAAAATTATATTAGTTTATTTTTCATGTATTTTGAATTATACAGTTTGAACTTTAATTTAAAACTGATTAGCAGTGATGATTAATTTTTTGGTTAAGATATTGATAAAATTATTCTACTGCTATTGTAAAATATAAAATGCTTTTTATTTAAATTAAATTTAAAATTTCATATTGAGTGTGGTGTCTTTTAGAGTTTGTTTTTATATTTGGTAAAAAGAATAAACATTTTCTTTATTTTTTCTTCAATGCGTTCTTCTGAATAAATCTTAAGAAAATTATTTTATTAAGAAGTAATTCTTATTTGAATAAATGACTTTTGTATAACGACATTGTCTTTTGTAGGTGTCTTCTTATTTAAATTTTATGTAAATATGTCTTTAAAATTGTATTTAAAAATATAAAAATATTGAAAATCTGCCTTATATCAGATTTTTTTTTTCATTTTTTTAAGTAAGTACAGAATAAATGTTATTTGCAAAAAATAAATAAACTATAAGGAACTTATATGCTTACATAGTCTGCAGTCATTATTTGAATTGCTTATTTATTAATTACTATTTTCCAAGCTATCACTGGTAGATAAAATTTATTCATCAACTCTGTATGGTGTGAGAAACTATATACACAGAATTTGTGTCTTTTTTAATATACTGAAACTGCCATTGTCTGGAATGACTTATGTTCTTATTTCCTAACATTTATTCTTAGATGCTGATATCAGAAGTGGTAAAGTAGATACCACCAGAATTGAAACTGTGGCTCGTTTGATAACCTACAATCCAGTACGGCACATTTCTCTTGCTGATTATGCTCAACAATTGTCGAAACAGGTAATTGTTCACATTTTGTAATATGTGTTCTAGAACTGGTAAATTTGGTCAGGAAATCTTGGATTTTTTAAAAACACTGTAGTTGAATATATAATAGTAATTAACATATTGTATAATAGTAATTAATATATATATATACTCTGAGTCAGCTTTTTAAAAATCTAATATAGAAGCAATAATAGTTTTTAATCATTTTTTTTTTAAATCTTATCATCCCAGAATAATAAAGGAGAATCTCTATCATTTTCCTTGCCCTCAAATTCTGGTGAAAAGACTTGAAAGCTTTTATTTCATGTTTATTTAAAAAGTGAATGACATAAATATGATTTTGATCACATCCAGATTAATGCCTTAGTGTCCAACACATAAGGGTGGGTGGGGGAGTTGGAGATAGAATAATATTTGTAGAAATGAAAGTAATATATAAATCATTCAAATCATATGTATAAAACACTAATGTATGTGCTATGGAAATCATTTTTACTTATTATCAGATAATGGCAATCATATGTAAATAAATCTCCGTACTAATGTTTTTTTTTTTTTTTTTTTTTACAGTTGCACTTAATTCAACACTTTACTGATTAATAGTTCTGCAAAATAAGATTAAAAATGTTCTGTAGAGAGCTCGGAAGCAACAAGATGTAAAATAATAATAATATTAATAATAAAGAAATAGATGCCAAACAGAAGGTTTAATTGAGGTCAAAAATAGGTCCAACCTATTTAATCATTATAACTGAACTATGGAGGCTGATGACCATATTTTTCAAAATTATTATCTCATTAAAATAATTTTTGTATTATATTAAAAATAATATATATAAATTCCATTTCTGTGCAACTTTTCCCCTGTGTTTTAAATAATTTTATAAAATTTAATTTAAGGCACAATTTGTTACAATATTTTTAATTTTATGATCTAATTCAGACTCATTCATCAATTGCGTACTTCTGCTAATGTTAAAAACTAAGATTTTAACATTTTCAACGTTACTAACGAGATATCTAATTAACGAGATATCTAAGGATGAATTAGATAGAAACTTCATGAAAAGACAAATATGAAATATCGATGGAAGTATCTCAAAGACAAGATATCTCATCTCATGTTAAAATTGCTTTCTTTGAAATGACATTTTTACTGCTTTTTTTTTCATATTATATAAAGTTTTGAATTTTCACCCTCTTTAATTCATAGCAGATTGATTCAATCATTTTTTTTCAGGCGTATCAAATAATGAAGTAATTTTTTTTAAATGCATTCCATTTTAATCATTTAACAACCTAAAAGGTCCATCTAGGTGAACAAGCTGGTTGACAAAGGTCACTAGTACTCATTATTATGATTTGCTTACCGATTTACACAGCTGTTATCATTAGTTTATTTCTTAAAATTTCTCGGATAAAACTCGTTACAATAATTAAATTTTTAGGTATTTCAATTGCTCCATGTGAAAGGATCACAGATGGATGGACTCCTCAAATATCTTGCCTGCTGCATTATTCTTCAGTTTTGTGAACGGGATATAAAGTCTGCTGAGCAGCATTTTCTTGTGAAATTACTTAAGCCACTTTGGAACTGTGTTCGTCAACCAAGTTAGTAATACTTTTGTGCGCAACAAATTTATTGCTGAAAATATAGTATTAATTGAAATCTAAATATTTTTATTAGAGACATTAGAGACCAATAAATTGGATTTATTAAAGTATATGTTCACTTTGAATCTGAAAGATTTCTTATATAGTATTTAAAAAGAAATAATATAATTCTGACCAGATTATAATTATATTAAGTGTAGATAACTTTTACATCTCATGTATGAGATTGTATATATGCTAATGTGTTGTGTTATTTGATAAATATGCTGACTTTATTTCATTCGTTTCTAAATTTTTCAAACAATATCTCTTCTTTTCCCTTTTTGGATAATCCACCTTTTAGAATTGATATATGATACTGAAGTAAATAAATAAAGGGTTTTGAAATAATAATATTTGCTTTTTCTTGGGGGGGGATGTATGAAAAGTTTGTTAGATTATTGATATTGTATCTTATTTCATACTCTGGGCAAGATAGTCAATTTTTAATGCATTAATTTACATTTAATTATTTATAATTTATAAATGAATGAATATTTTCTATATGCTGTTTTTGGCCTTGATGCTTAAATTCTTGTTATATAATTATTAATTTCAGAAAATTTGATGGGTTTTTCCTTAAAAGCACATAGTTGCTGTATCAGCAGAATTTTTTTCTTATATCAGAAATTTAAAATTATTTTAAAATATGAATCATATATTAATATATATAAATATGTAATAAAATAATTATTTTTATCAGAAAAATTAGGATTTCCCTTTCTTAATGCAACTTATTTAATTCTTTTTTAATCTTGTAGCTTATCATTTTACTCTTCTGACATACTCAGTTTCCCATGTATGACGAATAAGTAATGTGATATCAAATGTGAGAGAAGGAGAATAACTGATTATTAAGAGAACCATTGATTATTAAGAAAAATTTTATATCTTCTAATTGTTAAAAAAGAAGAGGAAATTCTATACATGTTTTTATTATAATCTGTATTTTTAAAGAATATTGAGTTTTGCTATAACTTACAAATTTAAGAGTTCAGTTGTTGGGTATATGTATATTTTTGATGTTTTCAACTTCATTGAATCAGTATTATAATTTTAAAAAAATATTCCTTTATTTAATTTCAGCAAATTTGCAAGTGAATGTTGTTGTCAAAGAAATTGAATTAACTACTTGCATAGAAGATTTGCATCAGGTATTCACTCATTTGTTCTTTATAATGATTTTTCTTAATTCGTGTGTAATACACACACAATACGCTTTGTGAGTAATACACTTTATATTTCTTTGTTATATATGCACTATATTATGATCTATAACTTCATTCTTTGCATTTGTGCTATTTGTATTATGTGAATATAATTTATGGTGTAAACATTTGCCTTCTTTCTTTAATTCAGATTTTTGGATTTTCTTCTCATTTTCTGAGTCACAAGTACATAAAGCTGCTCTTCCCATTCTCTCATTGCCTGTGTAACATGTTTTTCTTTTTGCTCAGAGGGAAATCTTCTTTAAAGTAAGTAAAATGTAATATTGCCCTAGTATAGTTTATTGTATGATATGTTAAAATTACATTACTTATTGATCTATAGAAAATAGTATGTATAAAAACTCCTTCGTAATTCTTTTTCTTTTGTGTGAATTCATTTTACTCTATGTTTATAAAAAGGAAGTGTTGGGTGCATGAGATATTCAGATAAATCTATTGCACTTAACTACAAGGAAATTTGTTACGCAGCTAATCATAATGGTGATTTAGTGCACTACAGAGTCTGAATTTGAAATTAATGAAAAAAATATTTTATGTTTTTGTTGTTGTTTAGGATGATTTCCCATACATTTTTGGTCATAGTATGACTTATATTTGTAAGAAGAAGAGAAATTTCTTTTGTACCTCTGACCTAATTTACTGAATTTTTAAATATTAGCTGGATATTTAGTTCCTTGATTATTTCTATATAATATAAATTCTAATAGCATATAGCAATCTTGCTAATTTTATTCTCTCTTTTTTTAGAGTTATTTCTTTTTTTCAATTAATAATTTTGATATTTATTAATATCTCACTGAGTAATATAATTATTATGGAAAAATAAACATGTAAATTCATAATTATTTTTTGTATTTAATTTGTTAACTAAAAATAAAGTCATTTAAACTACAAGTGGTTTGTTTTTAATGCTTAAGATATGCTACAAAGTTACTTCTATGACGACAAAAAAAAAAAAAAAAAAAAAAAAAGGAGAGAACTGTTAATTCTGTTTTTGCTATTTATTTCCTCAAATTTTAATATTTTCATTCTCAACTCCAAATATGTAGGGCTCAGTTGATATTTTTATATGTGTTCATGTACCTCTTTTAAAGGTTTTGACTACACAATTTCAAATTCTTTTGGTTTTATTACTTTTCTAATGGTTCACTTTATTTGTCAATCCCCCCCCCCTTATTTTGTTGTAGATATTATGGACAGGAATTGTTTTTCCCCTTCTAGTTCTGTATACATTTGGTTATATATTAAATGTATTATTGTTTTTTAATATTTTTAAAAGTAATATTTTTGTTTTGAATTAATTTAATATTTTCTACATTTATTAAACTTAGTTAAATTTTCTTGTTTTGATTTTTTTTAAATTTTATTCTGCTATCTTGTATTTCCATAATTAATTTTTATTAATGTATTAATTTTCAAAATTTCACTCTAATCTCTTTTTATAGAAATTTTCATTATCAAACCTTTAATAGAACAGAAAATATATAATATATAAGTTGCATGATACATGATTTCCTTTCTAAATTTTTAAGTATTTCTCTTTCAAAATGGGGTTTGTTTTCAAAGACCTTTTTATGTGTGTATCAAATAAGAGGGGTGGGGTGGGGTGGAATGGAATTATATGTATCTACAATCTCTTCTTTCTATAAGACTAGGCCTTTTAGTTACATATAAATATAGAATTCAGATGCTTATTAAATACTTCATTTTCTCTTTCTTTGCTTTTTTTTTAGATCAAAGGTGAAAAACTTGATTAATATTATCCTCAAAAATGCAACAGACGATGAAGCCTTATCATTGCTTCATGCTGTATCATTTTCTAATAATAAGCAATGTGGAATTTACATTACTAAAGTGAGTTTTGCCAATGGTGAAGATGGTGGCATTGTGGCTGTCCAGAAGGTTGAAGAAGAGTAAGTTTAGGAAAATTCTTTGCTTAAAATTTTGGTCATATGTTTTGATATTTTCAAATAGAGCCTTGTTTTTAAGGATTGGATAGTAAGTGTATGTGAGTAGGGCATTGCAGTTATTTTTTCCATTTTCGTTACATTTTCTATCATTGTTTAACATAAATTTGTTGTTTATGTAGTTATATTTATAATACCAAAACAAAACTCAATTAATAAGCTGTTTTAATTTTTATGTAAATAATTGTATGAGTAAAAATAGTAAGCCAACCATAATTATCTGAAAAGATATAAATGACAATACTGTTTTAAATAATTGAAAGCTTGAATAATTTTTGTAATTGCATTACTTCTATTTTAAATGCTTCAAAATTTATATGAAGGGAATGAAAGTGATGCCTACTTCAATATAAATGACACATATATATATATTTTTAAATTTAAAATTATCCCTAGCCCAAGTGCTGCTTCTACTATAACCCTTCATTTTAGATTAATTTAGGTTAAACAATTTTCTAAAATTATTGGAATTGTCTGCTTTTGTTCTTGATAGACATGTTTTAAAAATGTTGAAAAGCTTGAACTGATCTAGGATTTAAGTTATAGTAAGGCCAAATTTGAATCAAATTTCGTCTCCATATTCATAACTTTCTTCACCAATGAAGGAAAATTATATAATATAATCTTGTTTAGTTTTATTTCTCCAGGAATTAGCTTTTTTTTTGCATTGCTTTTTTAATAGACAATATAATTAAAAAACAGTGACAAATAAATCTGTTTCTAGAATGTTTAACTTCAATTTCTGACCCCCTTTTTATATTTTCATATTTCTTTTAAAGTTCATTCTTTGTTTGAATAAGACTAATAATACTTTCATAGCATAAATTTCACTTATGTCAGCTTATGTTTCTTATATAAGAATCATGCAATTTTTCTTTAAAAATCTTTTGTATATGTAATAATGTCTTTCAAGTTCAGGAAAATTTATGTATAAAAAAATTATAAACAAGTAGCATAATATTTTTTTTCTGTAATTAAGTCTGTACAAAGAGTAAAAATTTTTTCAAATATGGAACACAATTATGTTTTATACTGAAATGATTAATTAATATGATTTCGTAAAGAAATTGTATTAAATGTCTGTGGTGATATTCACAGTAGTAAAAAAAAAAAAAAAATCTTAAGTATCAAAGTTTTAAAAATTAAATATATTTACAGTTTTCTCATTTAGTATTCCCACTCTCTTACTAGTATATTAATTCAGAAGTATTTGTGAAACATCTTCATTTCATCTATAATTTAATTTGCTGATATATTTCACAAGAGCAAGTTTTATATCAATTTGGTGTGCAATGTAACACAAAATATTGTATCAGGAATGATCACTTGCAATTCATCTTTGAAAATTGAGATTAATCAAAATATATTACAGCTGAAAGTTTAATTTTTACCATGAAATTATTATTATGAGGTGTAAAAATAAAGAGAATTGTATTCAAGTGATAAACCAAAAAAGTGTTTTTTTTTTTTTTTTTTTTTTTTTTAGATTGTTAAAAAGGAAAGAAATTAAGGAAAACTGTTTAGAAAAGGATTTAATTCTTAACTGAAAGTATAATATCAGAATTTCAAAAGTTACTAGATATAGACATATATAATATAAATATAAATTAAAGCCATTTTGGTTAAGTTAATATGTTTGTTCTGCATCTCTTCCAAAATCATGGACTGATTTCAATAAAATTTGGGAGAATTACTTTTTAAGGCAAGAAAATAATTACTTCCAACTTTTCAAATGCAAAAATTAAATGTACACTTAATTAGAAAGTAATTGGAATTTTGTCATTTGTTCATAGTAACTTCAAAAAAATTATTGCAAAAGACAAATTTTTTAAGTATAATTTGTAGTAATGTTATTCATAACATAATTCAAACTATTTCCATTATTTTTATTTTTTAACATATCCAGCTGATTAAATCTTTTTCTTCCATACAGTTAGAGTGCACTGAATTGTAGAATTATTTCAATTGTTTTTTATTATTAAAATAAAAAGAATAAACATGTGGGAAATATGCAAAAGCAGAGGTTGGCCCGAGAATGCAATGAATTAAGAACCATAGATAATAATTGATCAAAGAAGAAGAGTTGCGATGGGTGCATTCAATTTTGAAATAAAGAAATTATTAAATATTGAATGACCGAGATTGTGGACAAAGATAAAGAAATAATTGCAAATTTAAAAATGTGGGCAATAAAATTATTTTAAATTAAAAATATGTTTTCTATAATTTTAGAAGTGTTACAATTAAAATAAAGTTTTCTTCAAGCATAAGTTGCTTCACTTGTACATAAAAAAAGTGGGTAAATTAAAATGAAGTTACAAATTATAAATGTGATTTGTAATTATGAGAGTGAATACATCCAAATCACAGTTTCAGACAATATTACAATTAAGAAGGGAAAAAAACTTTTGATAACTGATTTAATGATTTCTGAAGGAAAGCATATTTGATAAATTTTTTGAAAAAAGTAAAACTTTTGCAAGCAGATGAAATAGATTATCAGTAATAAATATATCGGTGGGGTGGGGGTGCATGCTAAAGCACTGCTGATGTGTGAATCTAATCTATTAAAAATGAATAAGTTATATTTATAAATTATATTTTAAATTCAAAAATAAGAAACACAAAGGAAATGTGTGACAATTTTTATAAATGCATTCTGTGGAATAGTAAAAAAAAAAAAAAAAAAAAAATTGTAACTCCAAACAATATGTGTTTATAAGGTGGCAATGTATATAACCTAAACATTTGCTTAATATGATTGCTTGCAAATTCATTGAACATATGTATCAATAGATTTATTGAATAAATTTTTTATGTGCTTATCATAACAAATATCATTATATCAATTTTCTTCATTCAAATAATAATAGTAATACATATACAATTATAATCCATTCATTTATTTATAATTTTTATTTATATTTCTGATGCAAATTAAAATATATTATTGATAAGCATTGAATGGAGAAGATTGCTGTTGCACATAAAAATTATGAATTTTTTAAAAAAAAGTTTCAGTGATTATTTAACTATACACTAAATTGATAAAATGAATTATATAACAACATCTATATAGTTTCTGAAAAAAATATTAAATCTTTCATATAATTTAATATTGCAATTTAGTTTATATTAGTTATAAAAATGATAACAGTATCATAATTTTATAACTAATATAGTTTTCCTGATGAAATTGTTCGATACCATGCAATTCTGGATCTTCTCAGCGAACTGCAAAATAAGAATCTGAATCGATCTTATATATTACTTGTCTTGAAGGTGAGTTTTTTCCTCATATGTGCTTAAATATTAGCTTAATTCAGTATATTTATGTGAATGTATGTAATATATTCTTAAACAATAATATTATTGACAAGCTTTCTTAATTGAGAAGAAAAAGATAAATATTTTAAGAATTTTTATTCATTTTACCACCACTGATGAAAATCAGATGGGAGTATTCTTGGGACTGGTAATGTGTACCTGATCTGCTGAGTTATGTCACACGTTAATATATATACTGCTCAATTCTCCATGTGCAACTGCTCTGCTCTGTTCTGCTTCTTGTAGAATGGAGTATTTCCATATTACTGTTTGCTACTTAAAGACTACCTGGATGAAATTCTGATGAGCTGATGATTAATTTGAAAAGGTTGCATGGAACTCTTGCTGCTTGCCTGATTTCACTCGGATAGATTTCTTTTTTATTGAAAAAAGTGTTCTAATTGTGTTCAAGATGAATTATAATCATTGAGCTTTAAGAAGGCATTGAAAGCTAATGTTCCCAAATCTTTATTGTATACTTGTTATCATTTTCAATTTCATGGTCATTTCATTAATATTGGTGCTTGTACAACATTTATAAGGAAATCGGATATTTTCAATAACTGACAAAATCCTGCATTTATATGAATTAATTTTAGCAATATAACTTTGATACATGATATTAATTTTTTATATAAGAATTATTCATAGTGTGTCGGGGAAACCTGAATACCTATAGTTGTGGGTTTGTACCTACCATCAAGTACCTCCACTCTTTAATTGAATAATATTTAGTTTTAAGTTTGACTTCTGAGTTGAATGAGTGGCAATACTAATTGCTACTTTGCTGGCCATTTCAAAATCTTAACAGGGGCAAGTTATGGCAAGTTATAAATAAAAATATTTTTTTGATAGTCTGCAATAAAATTCTGCAATTTATCTCTTCTGTTGTTTCATTAAGGTAAATCAAATATTTTCCTTTGAATTATTGAACATAATTTTATTTGTAGTATTAAGTACTAATTGAAATATTGTGCAAGCTCCTTTTGCTTGTGGGTTTTTCAATAAGAAAACATTTTGAATGAAATTACATAGTCTTGTACCTAAGGCCATGGACCCAGTTGCAACTGCAGTCTTCTTTATGTAGTTAGAAGATATTCTAAGTGCAATATTCTTTATGTAGTTAGTTTTTCAAATTTCCTCAATAAATAGAGGAAAAGCCTTAATTACATAAGTCATTTTGAAGTAATTAATTTTTATGTTATTGAAAGTTTTTTAATGAAATTAGAGTATGTTTGCTATCATTATTGCAAATTATTAATTGTTCAAGGAAGGCAATTTTTTTTTCTAGTTTTAAGAGCAAAAGTATAATTTTAGATAAGGTTTCTATTATATTTTTATCAAATTTTCATTCTTCATACCATTTTTGTACTTTTATAATTACATATTCATAATTATATATTAAGTGCCTAAAACTTCTAATGAAATGAAGAGGTCCAAACCTAATATTAAAGTAGTTTTGAAAGATTGAATTCCAGTTTGGACTGCAGGAAGGGAGCTTGGAGTAAGCAGAATAATACCACAATGGTTTGTTCTGGAAAACTAATTCCGAAAATATGGAATTTAATTTTGCATATTCTAAATTTTGTTTGGAGAGTATTCTCTAAAGATAAAGAAAATACCCTCATTCAGTATCTTATTGTTGCCTTGTTGTCAAGACAGTGTGGAAGGAAAGTGTTAAATCCTGATAGATAATCCAGGGAGAAAAAATGACAGAAGAACAATAAGGGATTAGATTGGCCGAAAGAAAAAGAAAATTATCGAAGAAACTTGTATTTTAATTCAGGCATTGAAAAATTAACTGATAATGTAGGTTCTTCTGATTCCATTGATGATACTAGTGGAGCTGTTGTAAATGATACTATTGAAAAAAGGATTTTTTTTTTTCAACAAGATTATATGGCAGAGAACTGAACATTTTTATGGGGCAGAAATAACAGATTTTAGAGGGGGACAATATTTAAAAAAACATCACACATTCAAAAAAGTTTCTATATGATAAAGATTTTATTTAAAAAACAGAAAATAACATGTGCTTAAATTGCAAAAAAATTAATTCTATAGGTGCTTCAAAATGATAATATGAAGTTTGAAATCAATGTTTCTATTTATAATGTTGAATAACTTCTGAAAATATTTGTAATTTACTGATGCTGTGGTTTATTTTTATTTAAATAGTTATTATATGATTAACAAATTGGTACTTTTATAAAATACATATCTATATGTTAGTTCCTTATTCATTATTGAATGAAATATGGCTTTCAAGGAGTGGCCATTGGCACAATAAGGTTTTGTACCTGGGGTTATTTGTCAAATTTTTTTAAATAAACTATTGGACAAAATTTATTATTTTAAGTATTATAGTGATTCCAATAGGAAATTAATGTAACTAAAATTGCATATCAGTTTCACAGTTCTAAAAAGATAATTTGTACATTGAAAAAAAAATGGACCTTGGTACATGGTTATTTCCTTCACATTTTTTTAAAAATTCTACTAATATATATATATATATATATATATACTTAATAACTTGCTATTCAAAATTTAGGAATTTTGTACTTTTCATTTGGAGTCCAAAGATAATGTAATGGATCCAGAAAATATAAAGGCTGGGATTCTGTTTAATGCTTTACTTCAAGAGTTATCTGAATGGAATGTTGATATTGGAGAAGCTTTAATGTCAAATATATCTGAAGTTATAGATATATTAATGGTAAGTTCCCTATGGCATATAAGTTACAAATTATTTATTGCTGATTTTACATTGTTTAAAATGATTTATTATTATTATTGCAATGAATTATAAGTGATATTAGCTTTTTTCGTCTTAACAATAAAAACTCATTTAAATAAATAATAAATTTTGTAGACTTTGCTTGAAAGTATCTGCAATTGCCGGACTGATGCAACATTTTATGAGAAAACTCTTTGGGTTGTGCTGATGATTTTGAATTCAATTTTAGAGAGTGATGATCAGGTTAGTAGTAAAATTTTATTTTATTACTAATGGTTGCAAGACTAATGACATTAATGATGTCAAGTATGATGCATTCTTTGCTTTCTTCTCCATTTATTTAGTAGCTGTTTCTGGAATCTTCTATAGTTATTTTCTTTTAAGTTGAAATTCTTTTTAATATTATTGCTTAATAATTGGGTTATAAAAATATTATGAATAAGAATTTTTCCAGTCTTAATGAGAAACATAATTAAAATATTTGATATATTTTTTATATATATTCTCTTGAAAAATTTAATTGTTATGCAATTTGATATTTCCTTTCTATTGCACATTTTATTTTAATATTCAGTATAAAGGATTTGAAATATTTGAATTATTTTTACTATAGTAATTTTTTAAATCATTTTAATTTAAAATATTTTTAATTTTGAAAAAGCAAACTCATTTTTATTATATATTAATAGTTATTCTACATCATTACTGTCAATAAAAGTTCACAATTTTGGAATTATTTGTACTTTTTTTTTACAATTTGTAATGTATGGATGTAAAATGTTCTTTTTATATAAAATGTCTATTCTGTTTCACTTTTTTGGGGGGGGGGATGAGGGAGAAGGTACTCTTTCACTTCCATTTTCTCGTTATCTATTTTGAATATATATAATTTCTCAATATAGTCATAACTACCTCTCATTGTATATTTTTCATTCAGTATACTTTAAAACACAGAAGGCGAAAGGATAACTATAAGGCAGTTAAGGAAAATAACTGTTGAATAATATTCAAATTCATTTTCATTTATATTTTTTCAGCTTACTGCAGCTGACTGGTCTTCTCTGAAAAAATGTCTTCCCAGTTTGAAAAAACTTCAAAAATCTGATATTGATTCTGACTTAAAAGAAATAATATTCAGTATCATCATTCATATTGCAACTCATGGTGCTGCTTGCAAAAATGGCATAGAAATTGTAAAAGATTTTGTGACAAATTTTCCTGACCATGCTAGTGTAGCTCTAAAGCCAAGTGAACAAAGTTTACTAGATTTGGTAGAGAAATTTGACCGAGAATGCAATCTGTCAGCTCAGTCTATTAAGTCAAGACCTCCTTCATGCATTACATCATCTAATGAAACAAGTTCCAAGGCAACATCATCATCTGTCAAGCGTAGTCAAAGTGAAAAAGGTGTGCCAAAACATAATACTAATTCTTCAAAAAAATCTTCAGACTCTGCAAAATCCTCTAAATCAGATGAATCTGCATCTAAGAAGAAAGATTCACCTTATATGCTGGCCATGAGAGATGCAAAGACTAGTTTAGTACATATAAAAGGAAATGGACTTATATCTTTAGTAAATTTGCTTAAAGAGAAAGATGAGGAAACTCTTCAAAATAAAAAAGAAATATTGAAGATTCTCAAAGTAAGGAAATGCCATATATATTTCTATATCATAATATTATTTTTACTGTTATTAAATAAAATCACTCATTTTCAAATTTTTTGTTTTTGAGTTTAATACTTACTAAAGATCTCCCCCCCCCCTTTTTTTTATAATCAACATTAAATGTCTTAAATTTTACTGTTACATTTCCATAACATGAATAGAAAAGACACTTATAAGTACATTTAAGTGGTCAAGATGTCTCCTATATTTTTTAAATTACCTCAGCGGAAAAGAATCTTTTTCATGTGATTTAACATATTGTACCTGACAATGAGTATATAGTGAAATTGTGTTGAGTCGGTACTCCTTAGAAGATAATTCTAATTATATACAATCCTAATAATTTTAAGTACTAATTTATTTGGGTCACATTTAAATTTAAATAATTATATTCTATGTCATAAAATTCTATTTTTCAAATAAATGTTGTTAAATTCATGGAGCTTTATCTAAAATTTTAAGAAATTTAATTATTTAGAATGCTATTATTTTAATTAATTTAGAATGCTATCTTACAGTTTTCAGTTTGGATTGTTGCTGATCATAAGGAAATTCCAATTTTAATCTTGATAAAAATGTTGAAACATTTGTTGTTTGAATGTTTTAATCTTTGTACCATTGTCTTGAACAAATAAATTTGTTTTCTGTATAATAAAAAAATTCAATATACAGAAATACATATTGCAAATTTTTAAATATTTTCTTTAATAAATGTAGCTAATTTTTTTAAAGATTGATGGATACTTAAAAGAATTAAAGTACCAAAGAAAAATATTTATATTTTTACATTTACAGCATTTAATTATTACTTTACATACATTTTAAATATTTTTACATAAAAAAATAATTTTTCAAAATTATTGATACATTTTTTGTCAAATCTGTATTTTTTATCCCCCCCTTTTTTTTTATCTACATAGTTGAACTTCTCTTTCACACTGAAATACTTTAGTTTAAGGCCAGTACTCATTATAAGAACTCTAAAACTGTACTGAATTTAAAGGAGAAAAAAAAATAGTTTCAAGTTAAAAAAAGTATTTCTAAAACAGAAGCTAAGAATAACTTAAGACTTATTGGCAAGTTTTTATTACTTTTTCATAAATAACCAATCTTCTGGAAATTTCTTTCAGTATAAGTAATTTCCGAGGGATGTCTACAGCAACTAAGAAAAGTTTTATGTGTGTGTGTGTGTTCACAAATGAGTAATAATAATTAGGCATGGAATGGTAAATTTCACATTTAATTTACATTTCTTTGTGCTGGATTAAATATAGACTGGTAATCAATAAGAATATTATTAGATTCTACTTAAGAAGTTTCATATAACAATTCATCATTTTCTGTTCTTTCAAAAAACAGAAATTATTTTCATTGTTTGTGGCAAAGCTCAAATAGCTGGGGTCTGCTGAATTGCAGTATTTTTATATTTTCTTTCAGCAATATTTTTATTTCTTACCTGTATTGCATTTTTTTCTGTCAATTTATATTCCTATTTTTGAATGAAATCAGTAATGACTTTTTAACTACTAAAAGCATACATAATTTTTAATGTAATTTTTTTTTAATTTTTTAAAATTTTATTCAATATATAGTTGAATATATATAGTCCTAGATTCCTGAAAAGGTTCAATATATAGAAACTTTTTATGTGAATGTGTTTCATTGTAATTATGCTCTTAAATCTATAATAGCAATAATGTTCAATTTGGCTTACCCATAAAGTCAATTTCCTTTTGCATTATGCATATTGAATGTACTTTTTAAATTAATTGGACCATTCATATAGAATTGTATTTTAAGATCTTCGCTAAATGCTAAACAATGTTTGTTTTTATATGAGAATCTCTCCTTTATGAGCAGCAATAGTTCTTCAATGTGTAAATTTCTTTGTATATTACTACAGTTTTATAAAATATTTTTAAAGTTTCAAATGTTTTAAAATATAGAGGAAGAAGTGTAAATGATTTTTTAAAAAGTAATTTGCTTTTTTCTGATTAAAATTTATACCGTTTATGTTTTAATTCTTTTTCAATTAAACTTTTAAAATGCTGCAATATTTATTCTATAGTGAATTAAAATATAATTTAATATGTTGGATTTTGTAGAAAAACTTGGAAGATGAAGATTCCCATGTTTATCTACCTGCCATCCAAGGACTATCAGCCCTTGGAGCAATAGAACCTGACTTTGTTCTTCCTTATGTATTAAATCAGTATCAATCCTGTGGAGATAAGCATATTTTTTTGAAGTTTCATGAAGTTCTTTTGAAAATTTGCAATGCCCTTGGTATGTTATGGAATTGAATAACTTTTGAAATTATTTTATATTACTTTTCATCAGTCACTGATATCTCGCTTTCCATTGCTTAACAAGCAATTCTGTATATCATAATTTTTCAAATGTTAGAAAAGGAAGAAATAAATAAACTTTTCAAACTTGTAAAGAATAATTCAGATTCTCCCACCTCCTCAGTTAGTATGAATATAAGATTACATGAGATGAAAACATTGACATATCTTTCATTAATAGAAAGTTAAATTCTGATTACTTGTTAAATCTTCATTAGAATTTACTTATGTTTCAGAATTTGTGAGCATATTGTGAGGTGTTTATGCACCATAACAAAGATTACAACTATCACATAATTGTAATATTAAAGATTACAATTATCATCAAGATTACCTTATATATTTCATGTCATACCTTATATATTTCTTATACCTTATATATTACATATACCTTATATATTTCTAAATTTAAACTGCCTATCTTCGGTAAATTTTATTATTTACAAATTATATTTCAATGATGCTGTTGGAATATTAAGTAGACTCTTCTGCTTGGACTATTTAGATCTCTCCACTTTTTCTTTTTATGCCTGCTCCTTTCCCCCCCCCCTTCTTTCTTTGGCTGTTTTTAGCTTCTAGTACATAAAATTATGGGGGAAAAAATGTTTGAATAGCCAGTCCTTTGATAGCTATTTAAATTCTATTTTATTTTTATTTATGAGCTTTTACTGGTGTAATGCCACTTTTGGCACACACCTAATGATCATCAGAATATTTCATGTCAGCTGCTGCTGATGATGATTATGTTATGTAACTTTATATGTCAAAAAACAATAATTTATTTAGTTCTAACTGATATACAAAGCTTTGCTCAAGATTCAAGTATTTTTAATTAATTAATGAAAATAATTATTTAATTATTGCCAAAAGAAATTTCTTATTTTTTTAGTATTTTTAAGTAGTCAGTTTTTTTAGTTAGTTAATTTTTTATATAACAGTTTATAACAAAGTTTTAAAGAATATCACAGCAATGAATATATGATGTAAATATCATATGCAAGAAAAAAATGTTTTTGATGTCAGCCCATATTGGGATTCCAACATGCTCTTAAACAACCTTCCTAAAGTACTTTCATAGTATTTGTGAATAGAATTTGAGTGAAATCTATACAGTAGTTTGAATTTCTTTGAGATATATTATCTTTAATGTTACAATTTTGTTTTATATAGATAAAATGAGCAAATCTCTTGAATTAAAGAATTTTAATGTTTAATAGATTTTTGAAAACTAGATTGTTTCAAATAATTTTGAAAAAAACTACAAAAAGCTCTTTTTATGTTTTAAATAATCAAATTTTAAAGAATAATATGAAATTATACTTATTATTCTAAATGGTGACTTAAATTTGCAATTATAACATAGAAAATGAAGGTAGCATTTTAAATCTTAAATTTAAATATCCAGTGATTGATTTTCGATTTTTAAAAAAAAAATTTAAGAATTTTTTTTTATAAAATAAATCATATTTGAATATTATTATTTACCACATTTTTGGCTATTTTAAATCCACTTTACTTAGCAAATCCTGAGTGCTACCATGTTTCAAAATACGGTATTCGTATGATAGATTGTTTTATTTAATTAATAAAAATTATTTAATTATCACTAAAGCCTTTATATTTCTTCATAGTATTTGTAAGCAAGATTTAAAGAAAATATTTTGTCATTTGTATTTCTATTGAGTACAAAATAATAGTAATAATAATTCCATTTTATTTATAGAGATAAAATTTCAAGATTTGAGTTTATTTAATAAATTTCAAGTTGGATTTTTTTTTCCATATTTGACTGGTTTTATAAAATCTAATAACAAGTATCATATAATTTAAACATGATTATATAACAACAAACATATGTTATTCAAGTTTTTAAAAGTTCATTGTTTGCTTTTCTCTATTTCCTTAGGAGATTCACTGTCTAAATATAAGGATATATTACTTCATGCTTATCTAGCTGGAACTAAACGTGATGATCCACAAATTCGTTCTTCAAGTCTCTCTAATTTAGGCCAAGCATGTATGTTCTTGCAATTCCAAATAAGTAATCATTGGCTTCAAGAAGTAAGTGTGTAACAGCTCAAATAAATTTTCAATTTTTAAAATTGTATGAATTTTAAGATTTAACAGAATATTGTATAAATTTCATTTTAAAGGTAAAGTATCGGATTATGTTTATTTACTTTCATGTACAGTTTTTTAATATTAAATCATTTTTATCAAGTTACCAGAAAAATTTTCAAAGTCTACAGATATAGAAAAAGTAAGAATAGTTTGAAAGTATGAGAATATGAATTGAGGTATGGATGATTTTATTTTAATTGCAAATTTAATGTTTTACATTTCTTATCTAGATACTAAACTCTATTTTGTCCTTCTTGAAAACTGACCCAGATTTGGAAGTACGGCGTTGTGCTGTGATGATTTTCTATCTTTTACTGAAAGGACTTGATAAAGGTGTACTTTCTGTAAGTGTTTTTATGTAGTTCTAGAAATGTAATAGAAAAAGTATAATTTAAATAAAATAGCTATTATTAATTTTTTTTAATTATATGTTTTTCTAATTATTCTCTTTCAAAAATATTTTCCAGGGCAAAAATTAGATCATTATATTTTTTTAAATATAAAGTTTTGGATATTATAACCCAAATCTTTTTTCCAGACAACATTTAAACACAGAAGTTATGAAATGAAAATAGATTGCACAACAATATGTTTTCTTAAATTGTTAATTTTTTAAAAAAAATATTTTTATTTTATTAATTTGATAAAATACAATAATTTCACTAAATGTCTTGCAAAGTTTACTTACTTGTAGAAGCAAATATTATTTTGAGTGAATTTGTAAACAACTAGTAAATTTTTTAAATATTACTTCAGTCAATAGCATTACTGAAACTAATGTTCTTTCAAATTGTTTTATTGTATCTATATGCTGATATATTCTAATTTTTTCTTCTTTTTTTTAAATCTTATTTTGAATAAAATGACAAATCCTCCCTTCCCCTGTTCAAGTAAACATTCAGAATCAATTAAAAATTGTGTGAATTGTTTAATCCTTTGTTTATTTCTAAAATGATTTTGTTTTTTGAATCTGGTTTCCTATCAAAGCTCAAAACATACAGCCTTATAAAATTAACTTCATTTTTTTTAAATTTTATTTTACTTGGTCTTTATTGATTAAAAAGCAATTTCATTGCTCATAAAACATATATTGATTTATAAAACTTTAATTTCTTTCCATTTTCTCTATTTGTTTTAATGTTTTTTTCCTGTCATCCATTGTGATGAGATTTGATATGTACTTTTAAGTTATAAACCTAATTTGTATTACTCTACGTTTCAATGTTATTGTTTTACATCTTAGATTACAAGATTATTTGTTTATGTGTCTTTAGAAATACTTTTGTCTGTGTGTGTGGTGCTTTGCAATTTTCCTTCAATCGCTTCTCTATGCATTGGACTTTCAAGTGTATTTTATGATAGTCAATTTGTTGAACATATCTTGTCATATGAATAAATTATTTCATGCTTTTGTTTTTTCTTTTTCTAGGGTTTGGAAAATGAAATGAAAACAATTTACTCCCAATTAAAGATTATATATAATAGAGAAAAGGATGATGTTCTTCGTCAGCATTCACATATGGCTTTAACAGAGATAAATGAAATAATAAAAAAGTTTATGGCCCAGAAAGATACTGTGTCAAAAGAAATTCGTGTGCAACAATGAACCTTTTAAACCTTTTGAGTGTTTTTTAATAAGTTTGTTGTCATTCTAATGAAAACTTGTTATGATAATTTACTTAATAAAATGGGAATTTGCCAAATAGATATGTTTTCTTTCTTGATCCAACCAAGGGATTAATGTTGTCTATTATATTTAGATATTTTGTAATTATTATAAAAAAACCCGAAGACCTTGAAATGTGCAGGTTTAAGATTTATGTTTCATCTGTAAATATACCAAATTTCTATTTTAACTAAGTATCTCAATTTGAATTGCTAAAATTATTTTAGCATGCATTTTTTTTATATATGTATGCTTTTTTTTAATATATTGCATTACTGAGCAGTTTTTTTAATCATATTTATAATCTTATATAATATTTTTTGAAAATCTTGTGATTAAGTAGGTTTATACCTTCAATGTAAAATAAAAGCATGTCTTTAAAAATTTTATTATTATTTTCAGCTAGATTTTGGGCATGAATTAAGTGAAGTCAAAGTTGTTCTTCATTAACAAAAAAAAAAAAAAAAAAAAAAAAAAAAGTTCATTACATTTGAAAACATTTACCTTTGAATTTTAGAATGGTGATTTGACTTATTTAATTTATTGATTGTTATAGGAAGAATACTGTATTGAATTCAACAAAATCAATAGCATTTTTTTTAGTTATTGGACATTAATATGATAATACTGTTTAATTTCATTATAAATTCCAAATACATTTATTGATAATTGACATTACTATATCGTTTTAATAAAAGAGGTTGCTGTAATTTTATCAGCAATTCATTTCTGTTTCAGTTTTTAAATGTAAATTACTATGTCCTAAAAACAAAAATATTTTCTTAATATTTCAATTACTTGTGAAGGGAGGGGTCCTGTATAAGCACATATTCATGTTTTTAAATAAAAATTTCATAAAGTAAGTTATGATTAAATAATTGTTATGACAAGATATTCAATGGTTTTCAAAATTGTTTGTATATTTTTAAAATGTGAAGGAGAATCTTTGTAACCTGGAATTGAATTTGAGTATGAAATTCAAAGCATTTTCATATCTCTACATGGAAAGGTTAATTTAATTTTTTTACATAAAATTGAAAAGGCAAGAAGACAGAAATTAAGTGCATTGCTGAAGTATCCATACATAACTGATAAAAACATAATTAAAATAATGATCTATCACTTTTTTGTTCTTGTTTTTGCATTTTGATTACAGTTTTAAGAAATGTTTTGTTTTTTATTTTTGCTTACTTACTTCTCTATGATCTATTTATAATTTTGAAAGGGTTCATAGTTCTAAGAAAACAACAAAAGCATCTTAAAAATTTGTATTTTTCATCACAGTATTAGTAAATCATTTTGGCTATTTGTTAAATTAATAAATTTGCAGTGTAGTAATCAATGAAATACTTTAAAGGGAATTTAGTCAAAAACAAAGTAAGGGCATCTTGTCCTTGTAAAGTTAATAGAATAAGGTATTTAATAAAAATCCTTTTTTGAGTACAATAAAGATTCCTGCAGGATTTATGAAAATAATTTCTATTTCACCTGAAATTGTACAACAAATCTCAATTATAGGATGTAGACGTTCAGCGTGGAGATAAATTTTTGTTTGTATTAAAAAAAAAAAAAAAACCCTTTCTATCATAAAATTACATTTTAGTTGCAGGTAGAAGAAAATTTAGCATTATTAATTCTGATTTATGTATAACTAGTAATAGCATTCATTGAAGATTAAAAGAGACTTATTCCCAAATTCACATACTGCCCACTACCCATTTTGCTGACAAACATTTGAATAATGTGAGACATATTTACCACACCTTTTTCAATCCCCAGCAGTAGTAAAGAAATTGTATGTCTGATGAGTGAATTTACTTTGAATATATTCATTAGGTCTTAAAAATTCCTTTTGCAGTTATTCAAAAAGTAACTTTTTTTCACTAAAATTTAAAAACAATTTTAATATCTGAAGTTCAATGAATTTAAAACTATCTTATGAATAGCATAAATTTAAAATTATTGTATGAATTGAATGAATTTAAAACTATTTTTAGGATATTGTTACTGATTTAAAATCTTATTGAATTCTTTTAAATTTAAGAAGCAGTCAAATACTTGGTAAAATTTTTGTGGTAAAATAATAAGTTTGCTAAAAAAAATCTCTTCAAATGGTGATCCAGAGGCTATACCTTTTGTACCGCCTCTTTACAACAGAGGCTGTACCGCTTTGCAAAGGTTAAAAGTAATAAAAGGTACACAAAATGTCCACGCTTATTTTATCTTTATTTTAAAGTTTATAAGCAAAAGTAATAAAAGGTACACAAAGTCCATGCTTATTTTACCTTTATTTTAAGGTTTATAAACAAATTTTAAGATTATCATTTATAAGTAAATCTAAACTTTAAACAATATAAATGAAAAGGAAAAGATTATTAATACCTAAAGATCCTAAAAACAAAAATACTCCAAAGTTATTTGTAAACTTATAATTTAGTCATAATATTTTGCATTAATTATACTCACAGCAATCCTTCCCTAGGTTTTATTATATAAAACACTAGCCGCCTTTGGCGACCAGCCGGTTCGCCAGTATTACCGCTCACTACAATTTTCAATTAAATATTTTAAGTAACTGGTCTCTTAATAGATTCTCAAACAAAGCATTTTTAATCTTCAAATTTTGATAGTCATAACAAACTTATACTGTTGTTTAGATTGTTTCGTTCAATTTACTATATATATTTTGCTAATTTGTTGTAATTTCCGGTAAAACTTCAACTTTAAAGTGGAAATGATGAAATTGCAATTAATATAAAGATATTTTTAAATAAAAACCAAGCGTTTTATTTTATTTATCATCTTTATTGTTATTTATTTATTATTATTATTACTGAATATGGGTATTGCAAACAGAAACGCTCGGTATTTAAGTCTTATGTGAACTACAAAATATTTTTCATAATTTATGTAATATCTCAAACAATAATTCAACAAAAATTTCAAAGATTCAGCATAAAATTCAGTTTTTAGTTTTGCTTTCAAAAGGATTGAAATGAAATCAATAATAATATTTTGTTCCGGCCTATAAATATATTTCAAAAATTATGAAGTCTAAATTTAATGCAGCAAGGTATCATATTCTGGACACACCAAATTTTACATAAATGAATGAATGTTTCGATTTTCCACGATCAACTAAGACTTATAAAGTTTTGAATGTTAAAAATTTAGAAAAGCTCAACATTTTCATAATCTTAGACCAATTAATCTTGAGAAACCTGCGCGCTGATTGGCGTATTTTCTTTGAAACGATCGATGGAAAATCAAAAAAATCAATCAAAATTTTTTATTGAATAGTGATATTCAAATTTTCATAAATCAGTCAGTTTTAGTTGATTGGAAATTAACTCTTTTTATTTAAAATATTAGTGTTTCAAGAACATTTTGTTATTCGTAATTTCCACAGCAGAAGCTTAATGTAAAATCCAAAATTCGTTATTTATTAGAGCATTTATTAAATCAAGTTACATAAAATATAATTATTTTCCATTTAGACCATTTTAGCAGATCTGTGACTTACTAAAGGTTTACAAATCAGCTGTGTGGCCCTGATTTGAAAGGATATCCTGTTCATATTAAACAAAACTTGCCTTAAAATATAACTGATTTATTGGATTAATAATATAGAGAGTGTAAAAGATCATAAAATAATTTTTCTTGGAATTTATTTTTTAGAAAAAATAATATTTCATATATGTTTCCTTTCCTACAGACACGTGCCGAAAATTATATTTTTGAAGATTTCATTTCCAAAAAAGATTTAATTTATTTTTAATTGGAGCTTTAATCAATGTGATGGCAACACTTTGAAAAAAGCTAATTTTTCCCCATGAATGGGAAACGTGCTCGTGCAGCTTAAATTTTATTTTTATTTTGTACGAAAAAAAATGTTGAAAAATATATTTAAAATATTTATTTAAAAATTCATTAAATGTAGAAATTTAAATTTAAGGTTAAAACATTGGCATCATTTAAAAGATAAATTTTTGATCTTTAACTTCATGTAAAAATCATTTTTGTGCGGTTTCTTTTCGGAAGTTTTAGCAGAAACACACCAAAATTTCGCTTAATTTTTAAATAAATAAAATTCTAAATAAAAATTCTAAAAAATAACCCCCAGGTGCACATTCCCGGCCTCCAAGGTATACACGTGCCAAATTTGGTAGCTATAGGTTGAATGGTCTGGCCTGTAGAGCGCCATCACACACACACACATTGAGCTTTATTATAAGTATAGATATAGATTGAATGGGGAAGAAAAAATGAAGAATTGAATAGTTAAATGAGGCCATTGCAGTGGTCTTGTGTGGGGTTACATGTCAGCAAATTTGGTATTTATTAATGGAATAACGAATCATACTTTTTATTTAAGTACTTTATATATAATTTATTTAAATTATCGGCCAAAAAATTAAGTATTTGAAACAGCTTTGTTTACTATCACAATAATGAGCATCAGCACACTGCTCTCAACATTCGTGTTTGATATCCGTAACTGTCCACAAAATCTAAAAACACCATATCATTCGGCAGATTTAAGCACAGTAGAATATATTTGAAGCACTTCCTTATTCTGGAAACTAGAATGTGACGTATAGCGTTAAATACAAAAACCGAAATAAAAATAAGTTGAATAAACATTAATGCAGAAATAACCAAAACTAATGCACTCTATTCTCAAACTTTAAAAGCTTTTGCGGATGCTGCTGGACTGCTACTAACTGTGCATTATATCACAATAGTTATTTTATACAATTATGTATAGATTTTTTTAATGTGTATGAAGACTTTTTGGAGACATTTATTTTTAATAATTGATTTTTCAAAAAAAGTTTCAATTTTTCAAAATTATCATTTAATATTAATATTTAGTAATGAATAGAACAGCATTTCATTCAAATTCATGTGCATATGAACACTTAGGAGCCACTAAATGTATGTTTTTTATAAGATGAAGAGTCGGACAAAAAAAAAACCTCTTGTACATGGCAAGATATTGTGCATCTTATTGGTACCTCATTAAATTATTGATCATTATTGTTAGCATATTATTACAAAAGTTACTGAAGACTTCAATATCAAATTCTTTCAGTGAAAAATCATTTTTAAGCTTATTTCTACTAAAATTGGCAAATCGATACAACTTTTTTTTTTTTTTTTTTGCAAGTAAAGCAATGTTTAGAATTGCAGACAAAACAGTTCTGTGTAAACTACTAGGATGCTGAAATTCATTGTTTGATCCTATCATTTACACTGCATAGGAAGGTGAGAATGAAAAAACTCCCAATAGGCTCACTAGATTGATCATCCACTGAATGAATACTGAGTACTGGGGGAAAAAAATGGTGGTGTCTAGTTGCTAATTTCCAGAAGCACTTAGATCATGAGGGGAATAAAAATGTCGCGGGCGCCTTGGAGAGAGGTAATTAAGGCGATTGCGTCATTCTTAAAACATTAAGATGAAAGGCCATACCAGATTAAACCCAGCAGCGGATTTTCATCTCTGCAGCTGCTTAGGGTCATTAGGCTAGCAAGCAGTTGATTAAAAAGTTTTTTATTTTTTAGTTGGCAAATAAATTATAAAAAAATATAAATTCAGTGAATGATATTAAACTAGGACAATATTAATTCAGTATCATATATATCAGATCAGGTTCCTATAAGTTTCATTGTATTCACTTAGTTATTAGAATATTTATAAAAACGAACATCTGCTTCGATATATTATATTGTAGCAATTTTTATTGTGTACAAACCTGAATGGCAAGAAGTCTGCTATCAAAATAGATAAATAAAAACATGAATATTTATAAAATTAATGAAAAAACTAAATATAAAAGATCCTAAAATTAATCAAAAACACACTAAAAATGTGATGTAATGTAAAAATTAATTGACCATTTTATTAAAAAAGGGGCCCCGTAATGTGCAATGCCTTACGCAAAATGCCCAAATTCCCCAATGGTCAACCCTTATGCCCGCTCTTCAAGTGATTCAAGTCTCGGGGGCTTTGTTCCCCTCCGCGACCTTCAAAATTGCATATTATTTTATTTTTTATGTTATATTTCTATATCAGCATTTTTTATAACAATTTTCGAAAAACTGAAATAGAAAAATATTTTAAGTGCCAATCTCATTCAAGTGGGCTGGTTTCAGTATATCTTGTATTAAAAAATGCAGAATTAATTTTTAAGAGTAATATACAAAGTAAAAAAAACAAAAACATTTTTTATATCAATCTAAATAGTATTTAATTACTGGATCGACATTTTTAAATTATAAAACGCCATTTTTTTAATTATTGAATAATATGATAGAAAAATTGCAAATGGTAATTATTTGATAACGTTGTTAGAATAATATTTTAGAATGATTAATTTCTAAATGAATAATTAATTTGAATATATTCGACTGTAGATTATTCTTTTGAGAACCGGTGCATCTGCACTTCTAGTCAGTATGACAGATAGTGGTACCTTGAAACGAAAAACAATGAGAAATACGAACAGTCAATTCAGATTTGGTCAGATGGACGCATGAGAAATTCTAACGCACATTCCTTATAATTAAATGAACGATAAAATTAAATTACTATGTAAAAAAATCTTGGAACCCTAGGCAATTGTTTACTTTTCTTATTAATTCGCCCGCAAGGCGCAATTTTTTTTTTTTTTTTGCTAAACTATTGATGACAATCGGAGATGAATAAACACTGTCTTTAATTCTCATTACACCACTGTTAATGGTCATCATTTATATCCCTCTAAGAAAACTGTATAAGTACTCGATATGTATGATTTTATTAAATAAAGCTCAATACTAACACAATAAAGAACTTTTTCTCAATAAAATAAGTACACATTTGTTTCTTGGTGGACTTTTTAAAATTGATTACTTCTTAATAGATGCAATCTGAGAAGATAAAAATGTTTTTAGAAGATTATTAATTTTGAAATTAATATATTTCTGAATAAAAGTGTCTGAAATGCTGCCCGTTGATTATTGCAGTGATAAATTGAGACATTCTCTTTATTATTAAAGCAGTTTCATAAGTTCGAAACTGGATTACCTTAACATTTATATAATTAGTTATATTTGCAATAGCGACCTTATATTGGTGAATCTTGGTAATGTGTTACCAGGGCCAAATTAAGCCATCTAGAGTCCTTAGACAACTGAAATCTAGGGATCCTCTTTATAACCTCTTCAACTTCCAAAGTCAGATATATTTTGTATTTAACCTTCATATAAGTAGTTTTAAGCAAAAAATTTCGACAAACTGAAATAGTAAAACATTAAAGTGTGAATAGCTTTCAGGAGATTTTGTTTAAGTATGTCGCATATAATTTTTTTTTTTAGTTTAAAAGTAATTTTATTCCAAATAATAATAAAAAAAGTACCTTCATGAATTTTTAAAAAAATATAATCTTATATTTAATATTAGGTTCAGAACTTTTCTTAAAAAAAAGATTACAAATCAACCTCATATTAAATTTATAAAAGATTTATTAGAATAATATACTAAAATTTCAGTGATACTTAATTTTAATTTTAATGACCTCGAGTGCATGGTTTTCGTTGATTCAATAAAAGTACAAAATTATATATCTCTGAAAATATTTACTAAAAAGCTGGAGACTTCGGGAACCACTAATCAATTTGCCTTCTTTGATCGTTTTATACTACTACTCAGGTATCAGAAAAATCTATTTTAAATAATTTAAAGATGAAATCTTTCCTCATAATGGGAAAAGTAAGAAAGTTCTTGTTCTTAGGGGGTTATATTGCTTTGAATGGGTTTTTTTTGTATCCCAATTAACACAAATATATTGCATGATATACTTTATGATGTTTGAATGCTGTTCAAAGTGTATGTTGTTTGGGGAAGATTTGTGCTGCTTGTGTGGTCGGCTTTGTAATCAAAAGATCATGGGTTCGATACTTGATATCTGTAATTCTCTTCCAATAATACTCGTTTCTTTCTAGTGAACACCATTTTATTTTCGGACACCTTTTTTTTTTTGTAGCTCTTCAAGTAGACTGTTACAGATTAGGACACCACTCACAATTGGATGCCACGTCTAGATCTCAGAATCATTATTACACACACTACGTTCAGATACAAAAAAGAATTAACAAAAACTTTGTACTCAACAGATACGCCATCTATCGGCGTGAAGCTATAACATTCTCTCCACCTTGAAACCCCAGAGTTTGAAGAGATTTCAATGCTCAATAACATACACAATATTAAAACTTTTACACTAATCTAGTAAAGAACACACAAGAAACATAATAATAAATATCTCTAAGAAATAACAAATCAAAACTGACAAATTACAAAATTAAATATTACAAACTAATTATGTTCCAGAGGCAATACACAAATTTTAGAAATGGCTCTTTTACAAGTACTAGACTGCGTTTTAATCTTAACAACACGAATTTTCTTATCATCACCATAATACATTTTAACTATTCTACCCATAGCCCATTTATAAAAAGGCAAATTGTCTTCGATTAATAACACTAAATCTCCTAATTTTACATTATTTTTGACAAACATCCATTTAGATCTCTGTTGTAATTGACTTAAATAATTACGATGCCAAAATTTCCACATATATTGTACAAGTCTAGTTACCTTTTGCCATCTCTTGAGATGACTTTCTTTTAAATTTGTCAAATCAGACTCATTTAAAGAGGTTAAAGACCTATTTACTAAGAAATGTGCAGGAGTAAGAACCTCAAAATCGTCCTCGTTAGCTGACAAGGGACAAAGTGGTCGAGAATTCAAAATTCCCTCGATTTGCACAATTATCGTTAAGAACTCTTCATAAATTAAGTTTATTCCCTTAACAATTTTTAGATGGTATTTAAATGACTTTATAGCTGCCTCCCAAAGACCGCCAAAGTGTGGGGATCTTGGTGGAATAAATTCCACTCAATGCCTTCTGCAGCTAAATAGCCTGCCAGCTTTTCATCTGGTTGTCTAAGCATTTCATAAAGTTTTTTAATTTCTCTATTAGCTCCTACAAAATTCTTAGCATTATCTGAAAACAGTTTCTCACATTTACCTCTTCGAGCCATAAATCGTTTTAAAGTCGCTATAAAGGAATCAGAAGTCAAATCTGAAACAATTTCTATATGAACAGCTTTAAAACAAAAACATAAAAAAAATACAAATATAAATTTTCTGTAAAGTACCTTTACGCTGAGCCTTATTCTTAATATAAAACGGCCCACAGAAATCGGCACCAGCACAATTAAAAGCAAAATCTGGAGACACTCTTTCCTTGGGCAAATTGCCCATGATTTGAGTAGGCGCAATTGGTTGAGCTTTGAAACAAATGATACACTGATGAACGATTTTTCTGCAGCTATTACGCCCATATTTAGAGGCCAAAATTTTTCTCTAACAAGATAGAGCAAAGAAGAAGTACCAACATGTAAATATTTATTATGAAAATGTTCTATTATAGTTAGAGTTAATCTATGGCCTTTTGGCAAAATTATCTGATGCTTTTTATTAAAACTAAAATTACTATTACCCAACCGTCCTCCTACTCTTAACAATCCTTTAGAATCCAAGAAAGGATTAAAAGTTTTTAATTTACTATCAGGAGGCACACAGTGGTGTTTTTGGAGACTACTGACGTCTTTGGCAAACTCTTGTATTTGGACATTTTTAATTAAAAATGTCTCTGCATAGTTCATTTCCTCAGCATTCAGTGGACCTATTGTCTTCACTGCTCCTTTTAGGTTCTTGACAAACCTGAAAACATAACTTAAAACACGAACAATTTTACTATAATTATTACTTATATCTAACCGACACTCTAAAAAACTAGGATTATTACAAATGGAAAGATTAATCATAGGATCATTATTCAGTCCAGAGTTCCTTGCACCTCAAGAAGATATTCACTATCTGAGATACCAGGATCGTCATTGAAGTTTGGCCAGCTACCAGATGAAAGAAAAGACGGTCCATTCCACCAAATATCCAACTGTTGGATCTTTGAAGGAAAAACTCCTCGTGATATCAAGTCCGCAGGATTCTCAGCAGTATTTACATAATGCCACCGGAAGTACTTAGTATATTCTTGAATCCTAGGAACTCGATTAGCAACAAAAGTTTTCAACGATGTAGGTGGAGTTTTGATCCAAGCAAGCACCACAGTGGAATCCGAGTACAAATGTACTTCATGAATGTCTAGTTGCAAGGATGACAGAATCTTAACGGTAAACTTGGAAAGCAGATCCGCTGCACACAGCTCCAAACGTGGGATACTAATTTCTTTGATGGGAGCCACTCGAGATTTACTGAATAAGAGTGACACCTTTATCTCACCAGACCTTGACAAAGACCTGGTGTAGACGGCACAACCGTATGCATTTTTCGAAGCATCTCCGAAGCCTATCAGGTCTACTTTCAGAGCTTCAGAACATAACACATGACGATCTATGTTTAAATTTTTTAATTGACTCAGTTCAGAACTAAATTTTTCCCACTCTCTATTTAAGTGTAAGGGAACTTCATCGTCCCAATCAATTCTCAAAATCCACAGCTTCTGCAAGAACATCTTCGCTGTGATTATAAAAGGTCCTAAGAGACCTAAAGGATCAAACAATCTGGATATGTCCGATAGCATTGCTCTTTTTGTTGCAGGTCTCACAATTTTTTGAACACTAAAACTAAATGTATCCTTTTCAGGATTGAATTGTAATCCTAAAGTTTTTTAAGTTGCTGAGTGAGGGTTATCGAAATTGTATTCTCGGTCCGACGTTGGAACTTTTTGTAACAAAACAGGATTATTTGAGCTCCACTTGTGAAACTCCATACCAGCTGATTTTAACAAATGTATTAACTGGTCTTGTAGTTCAATGGCAGAAGATAAATCCTCGGTACCACTGAGTATATCGTCGACGTAAAAATCCTTGCCAGCAGCAGCAGCTAAAGGATAATTGTCCTGCTCATCACAAAATATTTGTTTTAGTACTCTGGTCGCCAAGTAAGGAGCGCTTTTGGTTCCGTAGGTAACGGTGAGCAACTTATATACACGTAAGTTCTCTTCCTCTAACTCCTTCCATAAAATACATTGTAAATCACACTGATCTGGATGTATCCAAATTTGACGATACATCTTTTTTATATTGGCGGTGAAAACTACAGAATGTTTTCGAAACCTCAACAAAATAGCGAACAAATAATCTTGGACAACAGATCCTGAATACAAATTATCATTAAGCGATTGTCCAGATGACGTTGCCTCTGATGCGTTAAAAACAACGCGTAATTTTGTAGTACTACTTTCTGGTCTAAAAACGCCATGATGAGGCTTATAATGTACCTTGGAGTTTCGCAAGTTGCCTGCATATGCCCCAAATTCTCATACTCAGTTAAAAATTCGCTGTATAGTTGCTTATACTCTGGTTCTCTCTTCAAACGTTGCCAAAGTGATTTAAATCTTTTAGTAGCAATGCTTTTTGACTCGCCTAAACACCGGGGGGGGTCTATTTTAAACGGTATTTTAACAACATAGCTTCCATCGTCATTTCTGAAATGTGTTTTTATGAAATGATCTTCACATATTAAACTCTCATCATTTTGCAATTTATCCCCCTCAACATCTTCAACTTCCCAAAATTTCCTTAAATTTACATCCAAATCTTCCATTATCAACCCACAATGAACAGTAGTTTCGTTTTCGATTGGAACACTTCCTATAGCAACAAACACAAACAGTATTTTGAAAAACAATGTCTGTTCCCGGAAACCTAATTTGACCCGATCTTAAAAGTTGATAGAATATTTGGGCACCTAATAAAATATCCACCTCTCCAGGTTCATTGAATCTCACATCCGCTAAATTGAAACTATCTAATTCTAGCTTATCAATGTCAAATTGTTTGGAGAGGATACAATCTGTTATATGCGGTACTACCAATAACTCAATTCCCTTTTCAAAGCTTCCGCTAACGTTCGAAATTTTCGTTTTTACGATCGAATTAATAACAGAAGATGACTGATTTTCCAGAAACCACGATGTTTCGTCTTTCTTTTTTCAAATTCAGTTTATCGGCTAACCGTTTTGAAATGAAATGACTCATACTACCGACATCCAGTAACGCACGTGCACTCATAAACATTCTTACATTATTCTGAATCATCACATTTGCAGTACTTAATAAAACCATTTTGTTTACATTTAAGTTGGTAGCAGTGAATGAATACGTACTGTTCGCAAGTGACTCATTCGTCAGTTGTGATGAATTATTACTAGGATTTTCAATTCGCGGAACGAATACACTTGATCTTGGATTTAATCCCGTGTTAGCATTCTGCGAACGAGTTTTAGTTTCGCTTTGAGTATTTCCCAAGTGGAAAAGAGTGTTATGTCCATAGAGCTGATATAAGTATCTCAGCTCTATGGTTATGTCGTTTTTTCCAAATGGAACAGTTGGATTTTGAATAGCAATTAGCAATTTTATGGTGATTTAAACAATTAAAACACAATTGCTTATTTTTAACGATCTCAATTCTCTCATTAACAAGCATATTTTTGAGCACAGGGCATACATTCAGGGAATGATTTTCATTAGATTTACAAATTACACATTTCGGAGTTTTAACTTCCGATACAAATGCTTTTTGTGGACTGTATTCTTTACGATATTTTTGAGAATGGGTTACAACTTGCGACGGTAAAAACACATTACTATCGTTTTTGAATTTTGACGACACATAAATATCGCAATGTCTGGCCAAATCTGGTGGCACATACCAAGATTCTCCTTGTTTCACACCAATATGAATTAGTAGTTCACGATCTAATGAGTCAAATATTTTTTCGGAAACAATGAGTTCACAAACTCCCTTAAAATCATTTACCTTTCTTAATTGACAATAATAATCAAATGCTGCACTAAGTCGCGATGCAAACTGGACGTAGCTTTCGTTTGGACGTTTTTTCGCTTTACGGAAATTATTTAACACTTCTTGTGGGGTGGATTGAAATTCTTTTAACACTAATTCCTTTAATTTGTCATACATACACAATTCATCCTCATTTAAATATATCATTAAATTGGTAACTTTTTCGCCTAAAATATTTAATAGGATCTCCGACTTGAATTGTTCTGGGACATTTTTGGTTTTGAAAGCTCTTTCAAGCAATTGGAAAAATAAATTATACGACACTGCTCGTGTAGGAACTGGCATAGTTAAAGTTTTGACACTTTTTATCAAACTTTCTAAACTAAAATTTGAATCAGAATCGCTATTTGTCACATTAATTTTTTGTGTTACATCTTTTTATAAATTCGCAAGCTCAAGTTGTTTTTCTAATTGCGCGAGTTTAAGTTTTTCCAATTCTAGTTTCTGTGCTTCCTTTTTCTCGTAATCTTTTTTATTTTCAATTGTTAACTCAACCACAGTTTTTACGAATTCATAATTATTTTTATAGATCTCGCTCTTTTCAATTAAATCTTTAATAGTAAATACCTTGGCACCCGTAGGAATATCAATTTCTAGTTCCTCGGCAACTTCAATTAATTCACTCTTTTTAAGTTTTGAAAGCATTTTGTAAAGAGAACTCTGAACATATGTAACTCATAAAAACGAAACTAATACACAAATTCAGAAAACAAAAGTGTACTCACAGTTACCCTGAAACCCAAACGGACACATTAATCCAATCATCGGATATTTCAATCATAGGAATTTACACTTTATATCCATTGAAGATCACTCTAAAAGATTCAGAAATCACTGAGAACAATATCAAGTAAACACACGCGGCAAAACAGAAACACTTGCCGACTTCTCAAAACTCTCGATGGTTCAATACTGCGTAGTCGACGGACCACTTATGTAATTCTCTTCCAATAATACTCATTTCTTTCTGGTGAACACCAGTTTATTTTCGGACACCTTTTTTTTGTGCCTCTTCAAGTAGACTGTTACAGATTAGGATACCACTCACAATTGGATGCCACGTCTAGATCTCAGAATCATTATTACACACACTACGTTCAGATACAAAAAAGAATTAACAAAAACTTTGTACTCGACAGATACGCCATCTATCGGCGTGAAGTTGTAACAATATCAATGGAGATCCGCTATGTAAGAGTTTCTAGTTGCGTTAAATTTACTTTATAACCAGATGTCCTTACATTGACACCACAAGGAAATTGAAATGCCTGGGTCAACTTGTTTTTTCCTCATCATCTATAATTCAAAATTACGAAGACCATTTCCTATCAATTTGAGGAAGAACCCTGCTGTAGATTCATAATAGGACGCCAATTAAGATAAAAACTAAAAGTTTATTTTCATATTCCTTATCTTAAAGCCATCAATTTGCAAATTTAAAAAGTCTGCTAATTCAAATTGAAAAAGTTTCTTATTGGTAGAGATTCGGAGCTCTTTGTTGAGGTATATGGTAAATCCGATATCTAGACGAATATATGAGCTGCAAAAATTCTGGCAAACTTAGGGCTGTTTTCTTATTTTTTTAAATTTGAGCTGGAAGGTGGAAAAAAATATAGTAATGAAAGAAGCAATGGCGCATTGTATAAAGGCAACGGAAAATATAATACATTGTTCTAACTTTCTGAATGTGAATAAAATTACTTAATACTAGCCGCCTGTATCAAAGAAGACTTACACTCTTTTTTGTGCAGAGTATATGACACAAACTTGTTACATGATTGAAATATCAGATATTCGTCCTTGTAACGCATATATGTTCTCTATTCTTTGTTATAAAATACGGCTATATCCTTTTGAGACATCACTTTGCACCGAATTACATCAATCGTTCTCAAAAATTTACTCACACTTTATTTTACAGTAAATCGTTTACAGTTGTTATTGTAACAATTCCTTACAGTGGTGAGTATAAAATGCCTAGTAGAACTGATAAGACAGCTGCCATTCATATTAAAGGCCCAGAAAAAACAGTTTCTCCTGTTGTGGTATTTGAATTCTTTAAACCGAGTAGCCAGCTCATTTTCTCTCAGAAACTGGGTTACCACCCACTTTCCAAGTGACCTAAAACTTGAAAGCAGTTAATAGCAATACATTTAAAATTAATCGACTTCACCAGTGAAGAAATCAGGAAGACATATACATCTTATGAAAAATTTGTTTATATACGCGTCACCTCCAATACATATCTATCGGAGGTGATGATTTATTTCATGTATCAATTTTTTTATTTGTATAAGAGCTGGAAAGAAATTATGTATGTATAGTTAAAATTTATTTATATATGTTCTATAAATGCGGATAAATGTTTTGTATGTAAAATTTCTGTCACTAAAAATAATATTAATTAAGAGTTAACTAATTGATTTTCGTTTCAGTTCAATAGTGCTTTGAGATTCAATAGTTGATATTCAGCCGCTTTATCTTTATTTTTCCCGCGTTTTAATAAGTAATGCTAATGCTATGTTGAGAAGAAGCTTGACCAATATCGTACAAAGAAGAGGATGTCTCGAAACTAAACTGAAGACAAAAAGGAAAGAGTTGACACGGGAAGCCAAATTCATGAAAACCATAACAATATAAGAAGACAATGAATAAAACTTGTCTAAGGAAATTTAAGGATCAGAAAGTTCCTGAAGAGATTTGATAATGACATTTGTTTTCCTCGCTGCATCTTCTGTTAAATCAAAGAACCAAGAGAAAGAAAGTGGTTTTAAATCACATTCGTATATAAAACTGAAGATATTTTTTACAACGAAATAGGATTTGCTCTATATCTTAAATTTCATTACAAACAGGACATGTGGGTGTGTGGCGGATTTGTATGAGCGAGAATAGAACCTGGGATAATGCGGTTCGCAGCCGTGTAACAAGACCACAGGACAAAAGCAATTACCTGTGTTTCGTAGCTGTTAACTGGCTTATAGGCTTTTCATCACATGTGAATTATTTAGACCAACCTATAGAGTTTCCATGGGATGGAAAGGTTCCTGTACGATCTGTCCTTCGATTGGGAGGGTATCTATAATTTCTTGGTTTGATACTTTCCAAGTGAGAAAAAATCTAATATAGTTACTTTCTTTTAATCTCTTAAATTCAATCTTTAGAATTTCATTCTTGATGTACCGGAAAAGATCTTCTGGAGATATCAATTTCACAGCTGGGACATTTCCGTTTTCGAGTTAAACCGTTCTCTTGTTCGCTTTTTGGAATATCAGTATGACGTGAAGTCCGAGCAAGCTCTAGAGAATTAATTTTTATTTTGAGAGAGGAACAAATTTTGCTGGATAAGTGTAATTAGTTTAGGAGATTTATTATTAATATTCATAACAGCTTGTAAAACTGTTAAGCTATCTGTGAGTAAAACATAAACTTGTGTTTCTACATAAAACTTGGAAATTGCGCGCAAGATTGCTAGACCCTCGCATGTTTAAAAAAAATGTTAAGATTAGAGACGAAAATGCAAAGGCAAGAGTTTGATTTTGCTTTACAAAAACATTTTTTCAGTCAATCGATCAGTTTGCACTAAGTAAAAGTTGAAGTAGTTTTTAAGTCAGTTTTTGCTTTGTTTGTTTACAAATAAGAAATGCGGTTATTACGCATTTGAGAGCGCTAAGTTTGATTTGCGCATTGGTTATTATTTGAATGATAGGGTAAGCATTTATTGGTTAGTTATTTTTTATTATAAATTAGTTGTGTTGTTATTTAAAGAGAACCATTACTTTTTAGTTTCTATTGTTAGCTTTTATTTTTTTCTGTGCATAAAACTACTGTAATTGCCTGCTGTGTAGTTTTCATGAAGTAAAATTCTCTGTTGAACATTCTATATATTATGTATGTAATAAAACTTGTACAGTCATAAAAATATTATGAAACTGAACTGTAATATTTTTTATATAATTTAATCTACTAGAAGTATTTATACTTTGCATGAAAACGCATCCTCATTCTTTATAAGAGAGATAAATTGTATTGCATCAGTTATTTTTCTTCTGTATTTATTAGTGAAAATCATTAGAATTTGAAAGGGTTGCCATATCTACATGGCATATGATTTATTTATAATATGGAAAGTTTTCTGTATTCAATCACTATGTTTATTTCTTAATAATATTCTCTGGTGAAAGTTCAGAATCGCTGTTTACTTGGTGCGATTTTCAAAATCACCAATAATATCACATTTTGTCTCCAGTAATAGCAACCTTCATACATGATCCATTTATGACTATAGGAAAAGTGAGAAATTCTGTATTTTAACCTATTCATCTTCTTCCTTTCTCTAGAATATCATTTTGATTCTTTTATTTTTAATGATTGAAAAGCTGACACTTTAAAATTTCATGTGCAGTAATTTTTAAAAAAAAGTCATTATTCTTGTAATTGCAGGAACTCAGAGTAAATCTACATTTTTAAAAAATAATAATTCTGTTATTGTTGATTTATAATTTAGTGAGATGAAAATTTATTTGAGTAGCATTATAGTAGTTTTAATGAATTTTGTTCAAATATATTATAAGTAATAAAATTCTAAAAATTGAATAAGTGACATGTAATGTGACTTCAATTTCTTTACATTAATGCATGTAAACTTTAATTTCTTTATTTTACTTATTGTGGCAATTGGTTTTTATAATAATTTCAGCTGCAATTTATATTGTGGGTTATTATGATTTGTATTACTTTCTTATATTAGATATAAATATAATGAATAATAAAGGTAGAAATATAATTCCTCCATTATTAAGTAAGAGTTTTTAATTGAATTAGGAATAGCCCTGAAAATAATTTTATGCTGCTATATTAAAACATCTTAAAGTTTTACGTTTCACAATTTAGGCATTATTTAAATTTTTGTATAATTGTATATTTTTGTATAATATTTTTTTATATTTTATTATATATTATTTTATATATATTATATTTATTATATATTATATATATATTTTTAATAATATAATTTTGTATAATATTTGTATATTATTTTAGTGGGAAGGGTAAAAATTGAGGTTAATATGTAAGTAAAGGGTACCTATTGTTATTTTGCTATTAAAATTTTTATTTTGCATTTAATTATAGATTATGAGTACAAAGGAAAGCAAAATTCAGCAGATTTGTACTTGTTTATCCCATTTAACTAATGGAATCAGAGATGGTAAGTTTTAATTAATTTATCACTTCTTTTTTTTATCAGTGATAGCTTTCTTAGCACATTAGCAGTATTATAATTATGCATTATTATAAACCATTATGCAGTTTTCTAAAAGCAATTATCTTCTCGTCCATTTTCATTTTAATTTCTTTCCACTTTATTATATGTTACAAAATGTTAAAAAAAATAAAGAGTAGGTGGGCACATATTACTCCACGGAATTTGAGTATTTCTATTTGAAATTGTAAGGTTTTGAGCATATTTTCAGCCCTTTTCAATTTCAGCATGAGTAGTTCAAACTTTTATGTTCTATATGTAAAATGGACTAGTTATGAGTTATTTTTCCTTTTCTATCCACCTCTGTATGATTTATTTTATTTCTTTGTCATTTTAGGAATATATATATATATATATATATTATTAAATTTGAGAAATTAAAAATTTCACACCATGAAAAATTTGAATTTTTAAGAAGCCTTCAATTTTATGGAAGCCATGAATACTTTTATATTTTTCAGATGACCCTTTT